>JAUBOD010000291.1:338526-370009 GCA_032353885.1 Nothura maculosa
GGTAGCCTGCATGGCATGAGTAACAACTGAAACATAGAGCTGCAGATCAAATACAAATATAAATGTAGCCATCACTGGGAAATAACCTTTGCCGCTAGCCACAATTAAATGGTGAATAGAGACACTTCCTTTTAAACAAAGCTTCTGAGGAAAAAGCTCTTAGACTTGACTGTAGAAAACTTTCCATCCCTGGTAGCTGTGTCTACATTCTTTCCATATACAGTGCACTGAAATTGTGAGTATTTCTAATTAAACAAAACTTGTGTGCAATTACCAATACCATCATGTGCTGTAAACCAGCATTTTACAGCACAAGCATCTAAGCTAACACATTTTATCCCCAAAATTCAATGGGGGCAGGAGGTCACTGTTACTGCCTCCAGGGTTTCCAGTCCCCTTTGGCCATGGGGTGCTTGGTTTGCTCCCACCTGCAGTGAGCATCTCCCAGCAGCCTGCTGAGCTACATGACTAACACGTTGCTCACCACGGTTCCCCTTTCATCCTCTCCCCAGGGTGAGGAGCACGTGCATCAGGCACCTTGTTTTTGCAGGCTTGCTTGGGGTGGATTGGTTGGCTTGCTTTGCTTTTGCTGTTGTTTCTTATTTTATCTAAACTGACATACTTACTGAAGTTGCATACTCGGCTTTACGGGAAGGACAAGGTCAAAGAAATGCTGCTTGTACTTGTAGCGGGCAACAGTGAGGTTGTTGGCTCATGGTGAAGTTCATCCCATAGCTGTGGATCAGCCTCAAGGAAGTTGTGCCTGGCTTGTGGCCCCTAGGTGCCAAGTGCCACACAGGGAGGAAGAAATCAGGACCATTCCCACAAATACTGAAAATATAAGAAACGCCCTAAGCACAGTGCCACACACCAGAGGAACATAAGTTTTTTTAGTATTTCTGTGGTAAATGCTTCATAACACCAAAAATTAAGTTCAGAAGCATCTCTTCTCCTAAGGAGATTGGTGAGTGAGAACTGTGAAATTGTGCGATTGTTTACAGTGCCTCTCCATATATCATGATGATACTGGGACAGTTTGACCTTGTGATAGGCCAGAATATCTTCTTTTCCAGTTTGTGCATGTTGACAGCTTTCCTGCAAGAGGCAGAACACTGAACTTGGCATTGCTTGCTTCTTTTCCAGGTCGTGCACTGCTGGTCCTCCTCTTATCTGCAACAGTCTCTCTTCTGGGCGGGTTGATATTCGGATACGAGTTTGGGATCATCTCTGGAGCACTGTTGCAGTTGCAAATAGACTTTCACCTCAGCTGCTTCAAGCAGGAAGTTCTTGTGAGCTCCCTACTCATTGGAGCTCTCCTTGCCTCTCTGGTTGGGGGGATCCTCATTGACCGCCATGGAAGGAGGAGAGCAATCTTGGTCAGCAACTTGGTACTGTTGTTTGGCAGCCTTATTCTGACACTGGCAAGATCTTTTATTGGGCTGGTGATTGGGCGCATGACCGTGGGCTTTGCAATCTCTGTCTCGTCCATGGCCTGCTGCATCTACGTCTCAGAAATGGTGGCTGCTCATCAACGAGGACTGCTGGTGTCTCTCTATGAAGCAGGCATCACTGTAGGCATCTTACTCTCCTATGCTCTGAATTACATCTTTGCAGATGTGGCTGAGGGATGGAGGTACATGTTTGGACTGGCCATTGCCCCAGCTGCCATGCAGTTCCTGAGTATCCTCTTTCTCCCAGTGAATCCGGTTAAATTAAATTCTTGGGACTCAGACTCCCAGAAGGGTCTCATTCAACTGCAGACCACAGAAGACAGAGAGGCAGAAAAGCGGGAGCCATATAAAGACAAGCATTACTCTTTTCTTGACCTTTTCAGGACCAGAGACAACATGAGAAGCCGGACTTTGGTAGGCCTGGGCTTGGTACTCTTCCAGCAATTCACTGGGCAGCCCAATGTCCTGGGCTATGCTTCCAAAATCTTCCACTCGGTGGGATTCCAGAGCAACTCTTCTGCAATCCTGGCCTCCGTGGGGCTGGGGGCAATCAAGGTGGTTGCCACACTTGTTGCAATGGCGTTTGCAGACAAGGCTGGGAGGAGAGCGTTGCTCATTGCTGGCTGTGTTGTGATGGCAATTTCGGTCTCCGTTATTGGTCTCATGAGCCGCTCCTCTCCTCTGGCCGTGACCAGGGACTGCGAGGCAGCCACAGACCCCAATGCCTCCCACAGCTACACACAGCATCTCCTGACCCCAGCACCTTCCCGTACCCCTGTGTCACCCTTCCCACTTGCATTAGGGGCTGGCAGAAGCCGGGCAGGCCCTGGTTTTGCTGCTGCAAGGGGTGCCCAAAGCAGAGGTGTTGGTACAGACTCTTCCTACCTCCGTAAAGTGGACTTGGCAGGTCAGTCTGAAAAAGAGACAGTGGAAAGCACCGAGTCTCCCATCAGTGGAAGTCCCTTTACAGAACATATGGTTTTAAACTGGATTACACTGTTGAGCATGATGGCTTTCGTGAGCGCCTTCTCAATTGGATTTGGACCTAGTAAGTATGGCACATATATCCTCCTATTAACCCAGAGAATAGCACTGGGGTTGGTACTTAGTTCTCTTGAAAAACAGTGATTGCATATCTCTACTGAGCAGCTGGGCATTTAGAAACTAAAACAGCAACAACAACGCAGCCCTCTGCCTGCTGAGTGATTTCCTAGGAGTCCAGCTCTGTCAGCTGAGGTTGGTGTGGCAGAAGGGCAACCTTCCTTTCCACACAGCCACTACCCTAGCAATGACTTTTTCCTCTCATACTCACTGCAAAACCAGAGTATCTCACAAGCACTTCCTAATCTTGTTCCTTCTTGAAGGTTTCTCACTACCAGATTGTTTTCTTCCAAGGTTATTATTCATTCATTCACTCCTTTCTCACTTTCTTACAAAAAGCATGTCCTGAAACCAAGTTTGATTTCTCAAATCATTTCTGTCTACCTAGTGACCAGTTCCCTTGCCTTACTGTTTGCTCACTGAACCTGTATCTCTGCATTTTTATACCCTTCCTCCCCAGAGTGCTGCAGGCAGAAGTTTTAAAGTGCTTGGCTGTAACCTAATGCTAAGATCTGTGAATGTTCTGTCACCGACAGCACTGGGTGCTGGGTGAACCCAACATTTATTGCTCTGTAACCACCATCCCTCAAAAACTTGCTTGCTTATTCCCAAATAATTTGCTCAAACTATATGACTGTCTTTGTAATCTCTGCAGTGACCTGGCTGGTCCTCAGTGAAATCTACCCCGCTGGAATAAGAGGAAGAGCCTTTGCCTTCTGTAACAGCTTTAACTGGGCTGCTAATTTACTGATCAGTCTGTCATTCTTGGACCTTATTGGTAAGTGTGTCCCCATCCCTCCGTTTACCACAGACAGGTCTGTGAAGGTGGTCACCGTAAGGTGTCTGGATATTAGGTGCATTTTGAGCCATGGAGTCTTGGCCTTAAAGTAGATGTGACCCATTTATGGGGAAATGAGGCCTCTGAGAGCAGATTTACAAGACAAAACAGACAACGTCCACCTGCCACCAGCAGAAACTATTCTGAGCGCCACCATGCCGTGCTTCATAAGAACATGGGCTGCACTATGTTACTGCAATAGCAGGAGACCACAGAGTTTGCAATTTTAATACCCTTCTGGCTGCCAGAGCTCTCCTAATTGAGGATTCAGCAGACTCTGTTGTGCCCTGGCTCTGCTGTGCCAAACTTGGAGTGTCAGATGTGTGAGCTGTCTTTCTCCCTAACTGATTTCTGGTCCAGCCCTTGCCAATGAGCCTTTTGAGGATTTCAATATGCCCCTACCAGATACCAGTGACTACTTTGCAGTAAAAGACCACATTCCTTCATATCCATGATATGACTTGCCTCTCATGAACTCTTCACACACTTGAATTTCTCTGCAGATGCCATTGGTTTCTCTTGGATGTTTCTTCTCTATGGACTAATAGGAGTGCTGGCTGTTATATTCATTTACCTTTTTGTTCCGGAAACAAAAGGGCAGTCCTTAGAAGAGATAGACCAGCAATTCTCACGAAAACGGTACGTGTGCTGTTGTGCCAAAACAGCCATGGGTGATTCTTCCCATTGAACCTCTGCAGCTTCTAGAATACCTGCCCCAGGATCCCAGTTGTACCTGGAGTCTGGCCATCACACAGTCCAAGCCTACACTGCTTGGCCTGTTGTATAAGTCTGGTTGATGCTACTACAAATGTTTCAGGTTCACACCTGGGTTGTGAAGTGCAGCATGTGCTCAGTGGCATGTTGCATCAGACAGGCTCATTGTCCTGGCCCCTACTGCCATGCTACTGAAGGGCACTAATAACAGTCAAGGGAGGAAGAACGACAAGGAACAGAGGTTTGTGGGTCAGGAGTGGACAGAGGGAACAGGAGAGAACAAATGAGGAAGACTTGCTTGTCATTTCCCCTCCTTAGAGTAATCTAACCAGCAATAAGCAGGAACATTGCATGGGAACGGGGTTGATAGCAGGCAGGAGATCTAACATCCGCAGTACATCCAGGCCTATCCAATTCCTTGCTGTGAGTAGGAGGTGCTTCAGCTGACCATAGTCATTGCCCAGCAGGTTGTGGAAAGAAAATATGTTTCAACGAAGACATGGAAGGGCAAGCTGCACACAGGCTCAGTACCGGCGCGTGGAACACCCCAACAGCACGTGAGACCAGTGACATGCTGCCAGCATCACACTAGGAAAGCAGCAGCCTCCGGGCCACCAGGAGATACTTCTTCCACAGCCTTCAGCTCAGAGACAGGCCTCTCTGCAGTGCCTTATACTTTGGGAGAGTAGCAGTCTCTGCGACTTGGAGAATCCTGGTTGCAGGCAGGAAACATGTCCTTCATTTGATAGCATTTATTGTTCAAAGGACACCATAGTGTAGGCCATCCATTATTTAATAGACTACTGGTTTTGTACATGGGAAATAAAGCA
The DNA here is from genome assembly GCA_032353885.1 of Nothura maculosa. Lineage (NCBI taxonomy): Eukaryota > Metazoa > Chordata > Aves > Tinamiformes > Tinamidae > Nothura > Nothura maculosa. Next base: position 343,461 of record JAUBOD010000291.1, read on the forward strand.
CAACTTTGGCAGACAACACTTTCCATACAATTCCTTTGTAAACAAAGTGTATTATCTAGTTCTCAAAGTACTTGCTGTTTTTGGGAGGGGAGGCTATTGTGGGAGGAATGTGTTAAACATCAGTGTCATTACCCTTTATAATTTTTATGTAGAACCCTAGAGTTTGAATTTGGAGCTAATTCAGCTGAATACCCATTTTTAGTGGGGACAGACTGAGTGCTAGCTCATAGACTGCTATATTCCAAAGTGCAAAGGCCTAGCAGCTTGCACATTTGATTACACAAGACTTAGGTCTATACAGATGTAGATCTTACATGCATATTTGGCTACCTTTTTTTTTTTCCTCCTTTTTTTTTTTCTCTTTTTTAATATTAAAAAAATTGTATGACCAGGGCTTACATGCAGAAAAACGCATGCAATATTCTGGTACCTACTGCAGGTTTTCCAGCTGTTACAATTGTAAATTCTTTGATGATTTTTTTTAAGGACTTGCTACTTGTCCTATGGCCACATATACACTATTAAAAAAAATAATACTCCACTAACACCACATATTTCTGAGAGTTTGAGAGAGGAGGGAAGTTGGCTCCTATTCTGCTGACCATCCAACCTTGCCTCATCTGAGCCCAAAAAAGAGCCAGGTCCCAAAGGCTGAAAATGCCACTGAGCAGCAATTTGGAACCAACCAATTTGCCATATCAGCCAAAGTCCTTGTCTAAGAGAGGTCCATCCACAAAAGCACTGCAAAATGCTCTCCTGCCTTTAGCTGCAATTCATTCAATGACTGTTCAGCAATTGCTCAAATAACTTTTCAGAATTGCTTATCTCATCCTGTTCCTGAGGGAGCACCCCCAGCCTTCCTTACTCACCTCTGCCTCAGCTGGGAACAGCAACACCAAGTTGCTTCGGTCAGCTCATGGATTGTAGATGTTGTCTCAAAAGATGTAGCGATGCCTGTAAAATATAAAATGGAGTGTTGTCTTCCCAAAGCTTTGAGCATTGTTCAAAGCCCATGAGTGCTGAGCTGGATTGTGGGGAGCATTGACTTACTGGGGAAGAGGAGAATTGGTGCTGCCTCAGAAACAAAACTTGCAGCCTCCCAGTTCTGCCTGGGTCCTTCAGCCCTTGGTAATGGGGTCACACTCTCATGCTGGGTTCCCTGGGCATGAGGGGATCAGTTTCAATGCTCTTGCATGCACACATCTGTATGTGCTGCAGGAAGAATACTGTGAAAAAGCAGTAGACCTAAAGGACTCTTCTTTACAGGCTGTAACATTTTCCTGCCACTAGCAGCGATGATGTTAGTAAAGGTGCCCTCCCCTGGCACTCCTTGCCGCCTTGCAAGGAGTTTTGGGGTTAACCCCTAGTAGGGAGGGTTGCAACTGCTCACTAGTACTTATATCAGGCATCTCAATGAGGAGAACAAGCTGCACTGCCGAGTGTCCCCACGAGGTGACACCCAGAGACCAGCAGAAGTCATTCTTCCTTGTCTCGGCTCTGGTTTGTTCTGAACCTGATGCTGCAAGTTCACCCTGGCCCTAAGACTGCCAGCCCTGACACACACACTCCATCTAGCACAGCACCCACAACCAAAACATCAACCCATCTCATCCTTTAGAAACACCTTCTGAAGGAGAGAGATCCACTGTCCCAGAAAACCAGGATGTGGATGCTTCCTCATCCTGTGTCCTTAGCTTTGGAGAAATCCACAGGCAAGAAGGGAAACCATGAATGCAGGTTCAGAGAAACTAGTGCAGCATATGCCAGGGTACTGCCTTCATGGGAGAGCACCACTACAGAGTGCCCACACATGAGGTTTAAGCATCACCTCAACTCCAGTCTGTAGTTCCTAGCAGCCCATGGCCTTTTCTGGGCAAGGCTAAGGGCAGCCTTCAGCTATTTCTGTGCTATGGAGGCTGATGAGGAGCAGGTGATCCCCAAGGAAGAAGGTTGCAGCTGGGCTGGGCTGGGCTGGTTGATGGAGACAGTGAGCAGGACTCTCAGGTTCAAAAGGCGATAATTTAGACCAGGGCCATTAAGCATGGCTGCAGATATTGCCAGGCTCTATGGGAGATAATATAAGAAAGCTTTAAGTTAGCTTGCTGTGGAGGAGGCTTAATAAGAGTAAGGTAAAGGGCTGTCTTTCCTGCCTTTTCATGGAAACAGTCAACTGATCTGAGCTTTGCAGACAGGGCATCTGAAGCTCATGAGCCAGGTAGAGGCCAGGCCGCAGAGCACCTCTTGTGTGTGCATAGAGCTGTAAATCAGTGGGTACGATAATCCCAATTTGCAGCCTCGGTGAGGGGATACAGACCTAGAGGGCAATAAATAGTGCTTTGCAATAGGGAAATAAGGTGACTTTGACCGTATATAATACTGCAGGCCAGCAGGAACAGTATCAAGTAACCAAGCAAAGACAAAATGTACATATTTTTACCTTTAAAATAAATTTAACTTTATCAATACTGGAAACTTCAAACATATATGCTCATGCCAGGCATTCTCATTGTCTTATATGGTGCCAGCATGCCGGCATCTCTGTGAGTTGCTGGAAGGGAAATAGTTGGAAGGAGAAATGTTGCTACTGACTGCAGCAGGGTGATGGAGCAGGACCTATGGGGCAAAACGGGGGCCATGTAAGTGAAGGATTTGCAGCAGCAAAAGAGCATCACTACAAAATCCCTGAAAGGGGAAATCCCAGGCTAAACCAGGAAAAATTTAGAGCTGAGACTCTGCTGCCAATTGTTCATCAGGATGAAGATAGTGATCAGAAAATACAAAATGAGATTAGAGAAGTTGAAATTTAGGTCAGGTGGTAATAGTGAGAGATTTAAGCTGCCTACATATAGATTGGCTCGGTGATTCTTCAGGACACAATAATATTTTTGTATACAATAAACAATTGTATCCTAGGACAGCCAGTTTATTAAAGCCTGCAGGAATAGCTGCTTTTCCAGTTCGGTCCACAGTGATGCATGGGACCTGCTTCACAAGGTGTTTGTGGGAGAGCTGCTCTGTACTGGTGACCGCAATACAACCAGTTTAATGCTGTAGTGGGAGGGAGCACACCAAATAAATCCAGCATGTGGCTATGTAATTTCAAGAGAGAGAACTATGAAAAAATGAGGTGCTTAGTCAATAACAACAACAAAATGTCGAAAAGCAAGAAGTCTGCAAGCAGTCTGGAGGTGATTAAAAAAATACTCTATTAAAGCCCAAGTAAAACCTGTGCCACAGCTCAAAACCAAGAGGCTCTAAAAGAGCCTATCTGGCTGAAATGGAAGGTTGGGGAGGTATCATTTAAAAAAAGCTTAAATAGCCAAGAGATTGAGAAAAAAAGGCTGAGGCTTGTGAGTTCCCCCTAAATGTCACCTTCTATTGTGGAAGATGGAAGTTTGTGGCAATTGGATCATTGGTCTGAACCAGGCGGCATTTCTCTCCTGATGGGAATGCTGGAAATGGGCTGACAGGCCAAGCTGTGGGCGGGTGCCATTGGGAACCTTCTGGCTCCTTTCAGGTAGAGGCTGGGATCTGAAGAGGGGTCAATGCCTTGGGTTAGGACAAGGATTCAGCCCACAAGGACAGGTGAAAGGAGAACTTGCAATGGGAATGCCAGGGAAAGTTGCAGGCTCCCGTTGGAGGCTTGTACCACAGGCCTGAGCCACAGCAAGGGCCATTGAGGCCTCCGCAAGGCTTCTGAGGTTAGCAAAGTGGGTTGGAGGAGCCCCCAGACTACATGAGCTAGTTTCCTCCGCAACCATCTAGCTGGACAAACATGTCCCTTCTCTAAATTTGTGACCCTTTACAGCAGAAACAGACTGTTTCTCTTTTCCGCTCCCCTGAGGCTGAGACCCCGCAAGACTAGAGGATACAGAAATGCTTGAGGCGGTGATAAATCTTCTTTAGTGGGCTTTTATTTCCTTTTCTTTCACAATATTTTCTTTAGTTTCCCAGCCAATTTTTTTTTTCTAAGGAAAAATTTCTGACTTCCTTTGAGCCACAGCTCAACATCTGTCCACATCGAGGGCTGAAGTAATACACTGCTAAGGGGTTTTGATGTCAAGCCCAAAACCCCACCAGGGATTTAGGCAGCTTTCCCCTTTCCTCCCTCCTCCCCTTCAAAGGGGCTTTCATTTGCTCTTGCTAATTGTGCTGTCAGGCCTTTCTTCTCTCCCCGGTGGTGCAGACAGGCGTCCACGCGGGCAGGTTTCGGTGACGGATGCTCTGCCGTGAGGCGGGTTGTGCAAGTGTGAGCTGGGCCCTGCGTGCACAGCCCCAGGACTGGATGGGTCTGGGCATCCCTGTGGGCGGGTGTTGGATTAGGCAGGGCCTTCCCGGCGGAGCTGCCGGCTAATAGCTGCCGGCTGGGGGAATTCAGCCAGGCCACCCGTGCGGAGCACTTGCTCATTGAAGTGGGCAGGAAAGGATTAACTGAGCATTTATTGAGAGCCGGAATGGGGAAGTCTTACGGGGGATTTGGGTTGGAGAGCAGGACGTGGTCTTCAGAAAGAGCAGAGTCCCCAGTGAGCATGACTGTGCTGGCACGGTGTGGGTTGCATCACAGGACAGCACAGGTTTGGGGTGGACCAAGGCTCCTGTGGGTCACCACGAAGACTGATGTGTTCAGTGACCTACATGCAATTGTGAAACAGGATTTTGGAGCAAGGCCCCACGTAAACCCACCTGCTAGGATGGAAGCCTGACCTCAGACCATGCCCACAAGGAGGGATATCTCCCACCTTTGAGCTTCCTAACAGCTCTGAAGCCACCAGGGACAAAATCAGAAGCAAGGCCAGTGGGGTCTCTACTTTCAACTTCAACCTGCCCATGGTTACATGGATTTGGGTGGCCGACTTACCAGAAAATACAAGGAACTGTTGCACTCTCCAGTGAAAATACTTCCACAGTTCATGAGATGCATGAGGATGGGGGGTCCACGTCCTCCTCACGCTTGTGAGAGCCACTAGTTCAGGGATTGCATCCTGCCTGGTCTCTGCTTGAGGGGATGCAGGGCTGGATGAAAGGAGCCAGGACACATGAAATATGATAACTGGAAAAAATATAAACCAGAAGATGGGCTGTTTAATGCTCTACAGATCCAGCAAAACAACCAGAGCTGAACAAAAAACATTCCTCCTATTAGAACAAAGATACCGTCACGACCCAGGGAGAACCTGGGAGGAGAAGTGTGTGTTGAAATGTGTTTTATTAGCTGTGTGTGGCTCTAGGCACTGCATGGATCAGACTCCAACAGGGCTGGGGGATGGACTTTCTCCTTGCACTGCCTCTCTTTCCTGCTCTTCTCTGAAGGTGCCTCTGCAGCTCTGTTCAGGCTGCCAGATGCTTCTGAGCCCCATGGATGTTCTGAAGCTTATTAAATTAGCAGAAGGAGAATAGCCATCACTTTCAATTACAAGAGTAAAGCAATTCCTTCTCTAAGCACTTTAGACCCCACTAAATGAGAATGCAGGACAACAGTTTGTGTTTCTGCACTGGTCTTGCTGCCTGTGCTAAATTGACACTCTGAGGAGCAAGGAGAAGGCGGTGGCAGATGGAACCAAGACAGAAGCCTGGTCTCCTCCAAGCCCCAGGAAGATGAATGTTTGCTCTGATGAAGAGCAGACCTAGAAAATCCTCTTGTCCTTACACAGACAAGATGCTTAGGACTAGGGTAGGAATTAGACCTAGCAAAGGACTACAGGTCCAGGCAGTCCGGAAGCCACCATTATTCCCTGAATCCAGTGGCAGAAATTCAGCCTTTGCACAAGCAGGAACCACATCCTCAGCTTTTCAGCTTCCCTGCTGGAGCTCTTCACATCCTGGTTGTATTTGTACTCCCTGAAAGCTGTTGGGGTAACAACCATCCTTGTGTTCTCATTCATGCAGACCTGCTCATGGCTGAGCCCTGGTGCATGTCGCGACCTCCAGCAGCAGCACAAATAAAAATGTCAGTCCTACTGCTATTAATAGTGTTTCTATTCCTGCTGTCACTATGATTGCTTCTGCTACTATTAATAATAATATTTACATATGCAAAACCACAGATGCAAAACAGATGGTTCGGTTGAAACCTCTGAAAAACTTGTCTCTGCCACATATATTTATGACAAAGACAGAGTTAACCACACACAGTACAGTATAGAGAACAAATAGATGGGGAAAAAGAATGAAATAATTCCTTCCATATTCCCAACAGAGGCTGAAACTCTTTCATTCCTTCCCTCTGCCTCTATCCTTTCTAGCGTTTAAGACTCTTTTCCAATATCAGGTCAGGGATGGTTTCCATATTTGTTCAGACTTGTCTAATTTTATTTTCCAGTTCAGCTATTATTTTTTCAGATGCAGCTTTTCCTGATGGATGGAAAATGCAAAGGGAATCACTCATCTACTCCCTGCAAGCTTTTCCCTGACCACTGGGAAGCTCAGGCACTATTCCAGAGCTGGAATAAACCTTGCCTTGTGGAGAAAACTTAATCCCTGTTTGCTGAGTTCACGAGTCTGGGAATAATTTAAGCCAATGGGAAAAATAAAAGTGAGAATGACTACCATTATCCTGAGCCCATCTTGATCTCTTCATGAGCACCATGTAGCCCTGACAGGGAGGATGTTCATGACCATGCAAGGTGGCAGATGGTAACCTCACTGCTGGTCACTATTTTATAGCAGAGAGCAGCTACTGCTCTGCGTTTTGGGGCTATTTTCTAGAAGTATTAAGAAAACAAGACTAGAATATAGAGTTCTCCTGCATGCACCAGTAGGTAGCAGTGCATGGGGAGAAGTGATGCAGAAGCACCACCAGCGTGGGCAGCTTCAAGTTCCAGTTGCTTGTGGATGCATTTGTGTTTATGCTCTAGATGTAGTTTTGGTTATAGACAGGCTCTCCTGCACCCACGGGTGCCACATGCAGACTCACCAAGCACTTCACAACATCCGTAAATGTGACCCTGGATCCACGCTGGAGGAGGCAGATCCTGCAGCCTCTGCAGTGCTGAGCTTCGCTCAGCAGTGCTGAAGCAGAGGCGGCTGCAGGACCATCCATATCACACACTAATGAGCACAGCATGGTCCCCAAGCACTAATGAGTAATAAAGTGCCCCAAAGAGCCCCCAAGCGCGTCTGAGGGCTAAGCAGTCCCCACGTACTCACTTCTCTCTTGAGTCAAATTCCACTCTTTCAAGCAACTCCCATTACCTTTTACACATCAGGCTGCAGGAGGCCTCCAAGGGGCTGTTAGGGTCTATTGCAGGGGAATAAAGCATGTGTCGAAAAGACTTTTAATGCTCATTTAAGAATGGCCTAAATACGTCCGGCAGTTACATGATAAGCTGCAAGGTCTCTGTTGGGATAAATATTTTGTTTTTTAAATTGTCTCAGCTCTTGCATGCTTACAAGAGATTGGTTTTGGCTCTAAACTAAAGCTTTGTCAAGGATATTAAAACAGTATTAAAAGACTGACTTTTGTTCCATAAAGACTTTTAGTGACTGTTGCCTTTTTTCTTTTTTTTCTGTTTTTTTTTTTTTTTTTATAGTTACAATCAGTAAATATTGAACATATGACAACACTGGGTATTTCTACAGCCCATTGCATCTTACAGCATCAATACATCCCAGAGCATGGCTAGGTCTAGGTCATTCCTGCTGTGCAATTGCGAAACCCGAAAGTTTGCAGAGGAAGCAGCGTGTTCTGCATTGCCCGGCTGTGCCAGAGTAGGAAGGTGAACGCAGGAACCCCACACTGCTGACCCTGTGCCTCGCAGGAGACAATATTCTCAGTGTTCTGTTGATGAAAATCACCCTCTTAGGCTTTGCAGGGAGCCCTGGGAGATCACACTCCTTTAGCACTTAAATTAACCTTTTTTGCAAACACCCACCTGATGGGGACACACCACCACGTCTACCGCTATGGCTCCCGTGGTGGAGGTTATGCAGACATCTGAACATCAAACAGTTGGATATTTGAACAGCTAAAGGGTGTGGGGGTGCTTTTTTGCCTTTTTTTTCTCCCCTCAAAGCAGACCTGTAATTAATTCAAAGATTCAGTTTCAAAGTGGCAACAGCCAAGAAAGCCAGAGTTCACGCTGAGACAGGGTGTTTCTTACTGTCCCGCTTTGTTCCTCCGTGTTGCGAAGAGTCTCCGGGGCGGGAGAACCTCCTGGCGCTGGCCTGGTGCTACTGCTGCTCTTGGGGAAGTGGGTTTGCAGAGCAGCAAGCGAGGCCAGCACACAGAATTAATGGCATTGGAAGTTTGGTGTGTCTTGACTGCAAGGAATTCAGCGCTAAAAACAAAACCTAGAGCTTTCATATTGCAAAACCTATTAGCTGCTTTACTGTTTTTGCAGTCGTGCCAGTTCACTCGTACTGGATCTTTTACCAGAGCATGACAGCTCATTTGTTTAGCTTGGGTCAGGCTTAAAGTTCGTATGAAGCCTAATCTTATGACCTGTGTTTACTTTGGCTGGGGAGGCCTTTTGCACAGACGACTTCCTATCCATCCTAATCTTTCCCGCAGGAAAGAAGCCCGGAGTTGCACACGGGGGAGGAAGGCGAAGCCGACCAGACGCGCAGCCCAAGGGAAACACGGGCTACGCGTGTTGGAGAAGCAGGTCAAGTTCAGGGACCTCGTCTCTTAAGGGAAGGAATTAAAGGGGGAGTCAGCTGCTCCGCTGTCATCATTTGAGATGCGTCAAATCCATCATAGCTCCTGGCGAAGTCCAGGCGTCTGGAAACACGGCTGGCTGCAACTGCGACAGCTTGAGGGCTTTGCAAGGATATAGGGATGGAAAAGACACCTCTTGTCTCTAACTTCTCAAACCTCCCACTAAAGCTGAAAAGACTTTTTCTGGTCCAAACGAAAGGGAAAAGCCCAGGATGCGGCACTGGGAGGCTGCTCGCTGGTTGGTCCCCATGGAGCAAAGAGCCGAGCATGGATCTGCAGCATGTCCTTGCCAGGAGCTGATATCTGTGCACGACGGCAGAGGGAGCAGGGGCTCTTCACTAGGCACCTTCCCTGCATGCTGGGGATCAGGGAATGTGATTTCTCTCACTTCTTATCTCCATTTCTATGGATTCTGCTAAGGAACAAACGGCGTATTTGTGATCCAAGTGCTGTCTGGGAATGGGCTTGCATGCTTTGCACTGGTTCATGTCAGCTGTTCAGGACCTAAACATGCTAATAAACAGGAACGAGGATTAGGATTTGCTCTGGGGAAAGCTCTTACCCCTGCAGCAGAGGTGTTCACGGTGAATAGTTGTGATGAACAAGTCTAAAATTAACTCAAGAGAAGAACTTGTAAACACTGGCTCTGGGCACAACAGATTTACAACTCTCTGCTTCTTCATATCACCCAGAACCACAGGCCATTTTTAACATTTTAACTTTGATTTGCTGAAAATTCTCCCATAGAAATGAAAGTCTGAAATTGGTTCCAGTCTTTGCCTTCCGCTTAAACATGCAGACCAATGCCAAGGTCTCCGTGGAGCAGTCTTACATGGATCCTTTTGATGTAATTAGAGTTTAAGCTACACACAGGAAATACCTAACCTTCCCCTTTGAAATACTCGGCCTCACCTTCAATTTACTTCACAAACCCTAAACAGTAGCTGCAAGATTAAAGAAAGAGGAAAGAGAGGGAAGGAAAAGCCCTGCGCATGTTTTGGTGATTTTCTGGGGAAAATCAGGGGCTGTTCTGTGGCATTTGCTCAACTCCCATAGGCACAAGTCACACGAGACAACCCCAGGCTGCTTTTCTGCTGGAAGCCAGATGCATGAACCGCCAAATCACTTGCTATAAAACCTCTTTCTTACCTTTTCGTGAAGAAACGTGATAAGCACGAATGGGACTTTGTAATGCGTTTTGTCGTCACTAGAAGTGCTGCTGAGCTTCACAGAATGCTTCCCTGAGCTTCAGAAATGGGCTTTGAATTCAAAGAGACATAACAAGCAATGTGAGGCTGCTTCTAGAAGATAAAAAAGACAGGTTTTGTTACGAGCTGATATTTTGAGCTTGACCAATTCCCACAAGCTGATTTCAAAAATTTTAGAGTAGCCAAAAATATTCCTCATTTTCATTCCTATGGAAGAGAAAGCACTTAAAAGCATTCTAAGATTAATGAGAATATGATGAAATAACCATTTCTGTAGAATAGTAGTTTGAGCAAATGCCTTCTTTAAATGCATTTTCCAAGTGTTGTAGCAGAAAAAAAACGTGGGACAAGATTCAAGTCCCCCTCAAACTTCAGGAAAGGAAAATAATGAGGAAACAACCTATTGTACTGCTGTAAGGGAACTCCATGTTGCCCAAACAGGTATAATGGGGCCACAGGGAGCTTCTTCAAGCCCAGGATGTAGCATGTGCCCATTTATGCTGATGAAAGGTTAACTGTCCAGCCAAATCACCTGCAAGAGGCATTTCTGCATTCCCTGCAGGTGTTTGGCTCATCCCCCCAAAGCTCCCTGAATTAGGCAGCCAGGGAGTTTGTTGCAGCTTAAATCTCAAGCAAAAGTCATGCTAAAGGAGTGTTTTGGAAATGCAGGAAAAGCCACTGATAGAAGAGATGAACTTCTTGCTAGTGGCAAGTAATTCACCTTGGAGTTGTCCTACATAGAAACGCATTGGAGCTCTGGGGAGTTGTTAATTACCAAGTGGGCAGTGGGGCTGAACCTCCCTTCCTAGCACAACATCATAATGTGCCCTAAAGGGGCCGGAGTGACAGATATGGGGCTAGAGCAGTGGGGCTAGGCAGTAACTGCAACCACATGTGAAAGTTGGTAGTGGTACCTTGCTAATTAACCATCCTTTTTTTACAAAAGAGAAAAAAAAGAGAATAACTCTCTAACATCATAAATAGCTGTGTATCTGCCATTTCTTTTTCTTTTTTTTCTGCTTATAAGTATTTACATTTGGTCAGACTGGTTGCAAAGACTTGGATGGACATGCTGAAACCACTGTGAATCTATGCTGAAAGTCCTTAAAGGCCACTGGTTTTCAACCTACTTGAGAACAGCTTACTGCATGCTGTGTGTTGGACTTAGTTCTATAACCACCTTGCAAAGCTACCTCTCAGCAAATTGGAGACTCTTCACAATAAACCTTAGAAAGGCTGATAGGTGCAGATAAACTTTTCCAAGCTGACTGTTGCAGCTCAGTGAGGCCCAGGCTTTGCGCAGAGCCCTTGCTGAGGCCTAGTGGGTGATTTGCTGCATTGAGACCTGAAGGTGGGAGTTCTCTTATCACATCAAGTGGCTATTTTGCTATGTACTGAATTGTAAATAACATTAGAAAAAGAACAATTTCTGATGTTTCCATGGGACTTGCTCCCAAGGCCCTGTCCCCATTCCACAGGTGAGAGCTCGGCAGCGCAAATCGATTGTGTCCGAGCCGGCCACGCGTGTTAGCAAACAAGCCCCTTCTGACCCCTCACCTCTCTGCCATGGGAAAATCCTGCCACGGTCGTTTCCCCTGTATCCAGGAACAAACAGCAGTGGTTTCGCATCACAGGAAGGTTATACTTAAGTCCTGCCTAAGGGAATAATCCTCCATCATGAAAAGTGCACCTTTTTGCAGAGGTTGCTCAGTTGGGTTGACCAGCAAGGTGTTCCCAAGAGCATTCAGCATATGATGAAAATTAGGCAGAAGTTTTTGCTCCCATTGACTTTACTCTTAACTCACATGTCCCAGCAGGAAGAACAGAGGGTGAGAAAGGAAGTGGCCAGGGGCTACCTGAGCTGGGGGCGAGCACGAGGTGACTGGTACAAAGCAAAAGAAATGGCCGCCGACTGGCGCCTGCTTTGCAGCTCTGCACACAGGCTGCATGGGCACACAAGGGCTTTCGATTAGTTGTGTTAAAGCATTCCCTGCAAACCATCCTAATCCAGGGAGGGAAAGAAGCACCCCTGGTGCCAGCACCAGCAGCCACCAATGCCACCCCAGCTGCTGTGTGTCCCCTCCAGGATGGACACACTCACTACAGGCCTGCAAAGTCCCAAGGGTTAAGTTGGCTGCAGAACCCCCATCAGAGGGTATCAAGGACCTAGTTCCTCCCCTGCACTGTGCCCAGGGCTCCCGCGAGCTGTGATGGAAGTGGTGCGGAGCGCAGCAGCCCGGCGCGCACGGCTGCCGAGTGACAAATTGCCAGGAAGGGCTCCCCGCGCCCCCGGCTCCGCCGCGCGCAGCCCAATTCCCCAGCGCCGCATTAACAGCTAATAAAACAATAGAGCTTTTAGTGGCGGACTTCAAAGGCATCTCGGGCAGATGAATGAATTTAGCATTTCTTCACTTACTGTCAGCACCGAGGGAGAGAAGGGCAGGCTGAGGTCGGAGGCTTCAGCAGGCAGCAGCAAGCAAATACTGCCTGGTATTTTGGCTGCTGCAGAAAAATGAGCATTAAATCAGTTGGCAGGCATCAGATTTTTCTTCTTCTTTATCGCTGCTCATCCAGTTCTGCTACACTTCTGCTATCTGGTTTTTTTTTATTGTTCATGTGCTACATGACCACTTTAAAAATGTCATTAAAGAAAAATAGTCACCTCCAAACCACAGGTCAACTCACCAGCAGCTTGTAGCAATGCAAAGATTTTGGGAAGCCTGGCCCAGACTCAAGCAAATGTAATTCTTTTCAGACACAGCTACACAATTGTATTTGGTAAATATGCCTCGAGGTCCTGCAGCTAATCGGCAGCTATGTGTCTGTCTGTGCAAGGCCTCCTGCAGACCATTAGCTCGATGTCATGTGCAGTTACATTAAGCATCTATATGCGTTAAGCTTGGACTGTGCAACCATGAAGAACCTGCCTTTTAGGAGCTGGAGAAGGAAGTATGAGACAGCAGGGAAAGCAGGAGAGCTGAATCCATCCCAGCTAGTAGAGGGAGAAGTACAAAACACTGAGAGTGCCTCTGGTGTGGTAGTGTCCTGAACACTACAATGCCCCATGGCTGTGCCCATCTGCCAGAGAAGCAGCTAGAAATTGCCCTTGTTTAAGACAATCCCTCGTGCTCGTATCTCAGCTTGAACACCACCAGCTGGCCTTGACTGTGGATACAGGGCACTGTTAGTGCCTTAGGTGCCAGCATGGAATAATACGGCTTGTGTGTAGTGGCTGCTAGCAGACCACACTGCACATGGAGCAGATGTGCTAGGTTGACAGGAGGAAGGAGGGGTAGTTGCTGCTCTCTATCTTGGAGGAAGGCTCTCTAGAAACTTGTATCCATAGGGAGCAAATTAAAAGCCAGCATAAACTGCAGCTACAATGGAGACACTTGCTGAAGAAGTTAGTCAAAGATCTCTCCTCTCCACAGCTCTGATGAGGAGAGCTATGCCATTCTAATCCTTACCATGGATGGAACCTAAAGGACAGCTCGGAAAGGAGTGCAGATATTTAAGTGATCTTACGGGGATGAAGTATCATTTGTAAAATTGCTGCACAGAAGAATTGCAAGAAGCAATGTAGCTCAGTTTCTTTACCATATTTCTTCTCCACTTTCAAGCCAAATCTTGTTAAGCCACAGCTTTTTTTTCCCACAAAGTATCTGCAGAAGAAAGAAAACAAAATCTCTTATTGTTCTGTATTTTCTTAATGCATATGTAGAGCACACGATACCCAAAACAACAGGAATGAATTATCCTAACTTTCAGAGTTGGCATATTTTAGCTTCTCGATTGCCATCATCTATATCCTCCATCACTTCCAAGTGCAGCCCCAACACTTCGTTCTGGAAAACAACTTTAAAGGTCTCATTCCTTTATGTCGCAGTCACATCTGGTGCCAAACTCTCAAACCTGCTCCATTGGGGCTTCCCACAAAATGCACCCCAGAGGAAGCTACCCAAGCTCTCCTGGAGTGGCTGGGGCGATGCTCGAAGCAATGGGCTCGCCTGTGGGGAGGGACAAGGCCCTCTGATAGGCAACTTCTAGGCTGGCAATTTCTAGGTTTTCTAAAAAGCAGCCCCTTCCAAGAACGCCCTTTGTTCAGCACTAGTGCTTAGTTGGTCCAGTCAGCCGCTCTCCCTGCTTGCTTGTAATTTATTCCTTCTAAAAGTCTTGCCTTAGGCTAGCAGAAAATTAAAACAAGGAGACAGAATTTCTTTTTTTTCTTTTTTTTTCTTCACTTTTGCTCTTTCATCAAGAACAGTGAAAATTTGGCACAGTTGAATATTTTGTTCAGCTCTTTCAGTCTTTGAAGTCCTCTAAAGCCTTGGTAGGAGTCTAGGCTTCCACCCACATCTGCTTTCCATGAAGCCATTTACCGCACTTTATTTGTGCCATATTAGATTTTTCAGGACAGGGACAGAACTAACGAAGCATTTACATTCTTGGGAAAGTGGCATGTTTGCAACTACCACATTACTCTGATAGAAACAAACTACAAATGACATACAAGTCCCCGGGAAAACAGCCGTCCTACACTGCAGGGCAGCAAGGGCTCCAGAGCAGTTGGCTACTTTGTGAAAACTTTCCTTTTTAATGTCTAGTTAAAATTAAATGCCTGCAGTGCAGCTGAAATTGCACAGTTAGCCAAAGATGCTCTAGCCACCTGTAAGGAAATGGAAGAAAATATCTTAAAAAGAGAGAGCCTGAATAAAACCTAGCAAAGGCAAGTCGTAGCTGAACAGAAGCTGCATCACAGAGGGGTTCAATGACACAGAGCACTGTCAACAAGATAACGGCGTCATGCTGCTAACTCACTGCTAAGGCATTTCTTTTACAAGCAGAAGACTAATCCCACAACAATGCTCCATTCCAGGAACTTTATTGCAATCAGACCATGCAAAGGGTGTTGATTGATTCCCCTTATCAGATGGATGCTGGTAAACCATAGGCAGTATTGATTATCCTGTAGTTTTCTATTTTGTATTTTTCTATTTCATAATAATAATAAAAAAGAAGAAAAATGTGTCCATTCCTCATTCAAGAATGTCACTGGGATTGTTCTAAGTCATAGGCAATAAACCAGCATCTGAGGAAAACATGCCTTGGAAGAGTCCGCATCAAGAGCCCAGCAAGATCATTCTTGGAGTGCAATCTCCAAGATTGCTCAAAGACAGTTTGTTAAAAAGCCAACTAGAGCTTTTAAAGCTCTCTAGAGGCTTGTCTATCCGAATGCAGCACAGCTCCAATCACATGGAAGAAAAATGCTTTCAAAGACAGAGGGTGTTGAAGTAACCCAGGAGACAATCCTGGCGATCCCTAAAAGATGCCACCCCTTTCCTTTTGCCTGCACAAAACTCCTAGCTCTTCTTTCCCATGAAAGCGCTGGGTACCTATACATCACCTACAGCACTGCACCTCTCTTGGAGATATACTGAGACAGGGGTCAGATGCCTACAGCCAGTGTGGCTCCTGAAGGACTCTTTTATTGGAGGAGGTGATTAAATGTCCCAACTCTGTACAGCTCTTTGCTGTCCCCGGAGACTTAGCCCTTCCGAGGAGGTGCATACAGTCACTGGAACAGGGGCTGTGGCGGATGTCGGGAGGTGGGGGGCCCCTGAAAGGGATGTTTTCCTTCTGCTGCTCTAGTGATTTGAATTATTTCATGATGGCAAAAACTAGGAGAGGAAAAAAAGCACAGTGCTATGTTAAAAAAGAAAAACACATTTTTAAAAGTGCTGTGCCAGGTAAAACTCCTCTACTTTGTTATTATGAGACTTCCCAGTATTGATAATTTCTTCTAGTTGCTGGTTTGTAAGTCACTTCTGAGTAGAAAATTCAATTACACGGGCCAAGTCAACAATAATGTTTTTCCTGGCAACAGTTCATTTTGCCAGTGGAAACATTTTTCCCCCTTCTTCTTTTCTGGATTCAGCTCTGCAAAGTTGCTAAATTCTTCCAGATCTCTGGTCTGATGTGATCATAAATATCCTGATTGTATTCCACTGATTGACAGACTGGGGATGGATTAAGTGGGGATTACAGCTTGGAATGATCAAAATGTGCTTTCATGGTCAGTAACTCTGCAATAAGTCATAGTTCTAATGTACATTAACTATATAATCTAATTAACATAGCTGTTTATGTATTTAATATTATTCTTAAAACTTTTTAATAAAAGAGGTTTTAAGAAGAATTATACGTTGTTTAAAATGTAAGAATCTGTTCTTTGAATGTACAGCAGTTCAGCTTTTGCACTGTCACTATTAATAAGATGACTAATAATGCTGTCTTGTGCTATTAAAATGTGACTTTTTCAGCCACATAATGGGAGCAATTCTGTCCTCATGTATATGTGGGTGAAGTCAAATATTCTCTATTTCATTCAAAATTACTTTGAATATACATTTTAGTTACTCAGGGCAGAATTTAGTTTATTAGGATTAAAAAGCTTTCCTTTTTTTCTTTAATAAATTGAGACAATTAAATCCATACATACGCACCTAACTACAAGTACCTCATTTTTTCTCCTCAGGTCCTCAGCACTCACAGCTCTCAAGGCTGTCATTATTTACTGGGTAAAAGCTGCAAGAATTAGTCTTATGGGTACATCTTTACTGTTTTACTGCACAGGTTCACATACACACGCTACATACCTAATGATATCAAACTAAATGAAACAATTCGTCAAGGTAAAAATGCAAAACATAGCAATGTGTTCAGCAGCTGCATTTGTGAATATAAAGAGGGCTTGCTATTTGATAGCAAGGTTGAGAAATCACAGTCGAGTTGTTTTGCAGTTATCCATAAAAACTGAAATCTGAAACGATCCACTATTTTGCAGGAGTGTGGATTCTCTGCTGTCTCCAATCCACCTAGCCTTGCAGTCGTGTCGCATACTAGGGTCGAGTGCTGCTCTGCAGTAATGTCTCTGCTCCACATGCATTTTTGACTTGGGGAAGACTTGGAAGAGTTTGCATTTTCACTTGCCTTAGTGGCTGCTGGAAGGGTAGAGTGTCCCTAAACGTAGTTTTTCCTAGATTGAGCTGCAGGGGAGGACAGGAACATTGCAAACCATCCTGAGCACAGTCTGGGCTTGCAGCTTTGACTCAGTAGCCAAGGACTGATGGGGCCCATGGCAAAAGGGAGGACATGTGTCTCCTCCCATGCTCTCCATCACATCCAGGCTGTCTCCTCCCTCCACAACATGGCCATCTTTCTGCTCTGCTTCTTACAATTTCTCCCTGAGCTGGGACATTTCAGAAGGAAAGGAGATGAGAAGTCTCAGCATGCTCAGCTGTTGGCCTCTGCCATTGCTGTTGCTCTCCTCATTAGAAAATACCCTCGAGGGGCTGCTGTTCTGGCCTACGGATCCCGCAGCGCCAGGGACAGGGTTTGCACCACTTGACTCAGGACTCGGACCTCAACTGGAGATCAGAGGAGGGTTCAGGCCTCCTCTCATCCAACACTTGGCCTGCTGACACAGACTAGGACCCACCTGAGCTGTGACCAGCCACCAGTTGATAGTGGCTCTCCTTACTACTGACCTTGTGCAGGAATCTTTCGCCCAGCCCCAGCATGGAACGTGCTTCATCGTGCTGCCAGTCCTCCAGCCACACAGAAAGCCCTGCCCGGAGTCCCTTAAATGAAGCAGGAATGTTTCAATTTAAAGGAATTAGAAGCATCTTTAAAATGTGATGGTTCCCATCATATAAAGTCCCCATGCAGTACACTGCCCGACAAGGCTTGTTATTCCCCAGCTGCACAGGGGCTTAGAAAATATGTCAGGCACTCAAATCATTTTAGATCCTGCTGCACTGTACATACCCCAAATCCAAATAGGGTGCACATTTGAGGCCTTATAAAAACTTGAATGTGCTCCAATAATTTAAATCACTCAGTGAGGTTTAGAGTGATTTAAAACCATTGGAACTCCTCACGTTTGGTGTGCATGGGCTCCAACTTGGCCAAGAATCAAGGCATGTTCTAGCATGGCAGCTCCAGACATATTGAATCAATTTCAGCATGTAAAAATAATTAACAATGATAAAAATACATTAATAATGCTATAATTATAAGGCCAGACCAAATTTTCAGCCTGAAAAAAAATGGCTGCAGAAATTCAGCAATGTTGGTGAACAGCTTGAGCTAGGAGTAATGAGGGATTTCAGTGACAGGAAAATAAATGGAGGCAAACCAAGTATAAGGAGCAAAGGAAGATCACATTTGTCAGTAGTTAAAAAGTTTTACTGGCCTGAGCTTCAGGTCTTGCCAAATTCCCTCCTGGATCAGTGCCAGTGTAGCATTGCTAGGCCAAGGGATCAGAAACATTTTAATGTCCAAGATCTTGCAAACCATCAGGTCCCAAATCAAATGCTATATATCACTGAAGTGGGACATAAATCTCTGCTTTCTAGTAGCATGTAGTAAGAAGGCCAAGTTTAACACCTGTCTGGAGGGGATGCAATTCCATCTGACGGGTGCTTGTCTGGAACTTCCCAGCACTTGCTCCATCTCCTCAGTAGTGACGTGAAGCTGAAAACCCCAAGAGAGTGGGATCCTGGTGCTGCACATCTCTGGCTTGCCCTGTGCTCCTCAAGAGCTTCCAACATCTGGATACAGCAGCTTCCAGCCTGGAATAACACCAGGAAATCCCTAAGGCAGCAGTGAGGATGAATGCCAGTCAGGCAACATTAACCTGCAACTGGTTTGGTCACATTAAACCACTGTTTTCTATTCTGGCCAGTGGTCCAGGATGGTTCTTATTTCATTATGGCTCATGCAGCCATCCCAACCTGTTTTGCACTTAGCTATCACACTGATGCCTCCATGGCTCTTTCAGTAATACCATCCCAGCCAGCAGAAAAATATGTAAAATAAACCAGTGGCATGAAGCCTGCCGAAAGTAAGAGGAAAGAATATGTGAAATATAACATATTTTCCAGTCCATATGGCAGGGAGAGAAAGGATAGGCCTGGACAGGTGATGTCCTCTTTTGTAGAGGAAAGATGTATTAATTTTAATTCCTCTACCAAAAGATGTAGAGTTTTTTTTTTCTTTTTCTCATCACTCCTATAAAAATAAGTTTCTGAGTGCAGAAGACAGTGACTCTGCTACCAGAGCTGCTAGCAGAAAAATAAAGCCTCATCTATGTCCTGACATTCACAATTCTACTGTGGTTTTGAAATGAATCTTTTACTTTGGCATGAATTCCCATCTTGTTCTCAGTGAAATACAGCAGAGCTCAGGACAATTGCAACCAAGAGAGAGTGCTATGAAATGGGCCTGTAAACCCTTTACTATCTTTAATCATGAAAATAATTCAGTTGCTGCAAATCTGATATTTATGGCTGGGACCCAAGGACCTTGCAATTTGCAAAAGCACCAAAGGGATCCATAAAAAGTGGCTGGTTGTGAGGAATTTGCACTTGTTTTTTAAGGGGAGCAAAAATGTGACTGTAGCAATTTAGAGGACTTTATGTATTTGGGCCTTAGAGAGGTTTAAATCACTAAGAAAGATGCAATGGTTGGTTGGTTGGTTGGTGAGCCTCGGGGCAATGGGGAGAGAAAATTGTGTGACAGGGGGATCCTGGGCTGAGGAAGGTGCTTTAAAGGTGGCTCTGCCCACAGGAGGGACCCCAAGGCAGCTCTGGGGTCTGGGCTTCCATCCCCCTGAGCCACCCAGCCCTGCATTGGAGCTGCATCCCAAAAAAACAGAAGACACACAGCTGAGGTGGCCATATGGGAGGCTGGGAGGGAAAGCATCCACAAGGGGCTCTGGAAAACCTGGTGTCTTGAGGGGAGACCAGCAAGACCAGGCCTCCCGGCATGCAGGACTAATTGCAAAACCCACCTCCCGCCCCACACCTCCCTCTCTAAGCCCTTCTCTGTTTCTCAGATTCACTTGCAAAATCTGTTCAAGTATTTTAACCACAGTTGCAGCAGGAGAAAAAAAAAAGAACTTTTGCTATTTGGAAAGGATTCTAGTAAAAATATAAAAAGATAGTGAGGGAAATGCTCCTTTTTCAGGCTGTGAGAGGTGCTATTCCCTGGGGTTATCCTCCTCATGTTGCCCTAGACTGTTCAGGGAAGATGCTGCCCATCTCTGCAAGGTGACTGCTCAAGCTGCATCATCACATGGTGTCTGGGAAGAAGAGCTGAGAAAGTAATGGCAAATGCCAAGACATTTAAAGAGAGACCAGCAATGCTGGCAGGAGCAGCTGGCTGTGAAACGACACGTGCACCAAGGCTCCCAGCGAGGGAGGCCACATTTCCAGGGCCATTGGGCCTTGTTGCCTCTCTGCAATCCCAGGAAAAGTCCCGCTGGCTTTGCTGACTGCTCATGCTTCTAGTCTGGGGAGCAAGGATGGGGGAAAACACTTTATTTGCTCTAGCATTGGGTCTCTGTTTTATTTTCCTTGCCTCAGTGCCCTCAGGGTGGCTGTTGGCTGCAGTAGATGGTGGGTTTTATTTTTCTAGCCTGTTGTACCCCTCTCGGGAGAAGTTGTTACAGTTGTAGTTGTATTTTTCCAGCTTTTCCAAGCTTACCAACTCCCCAGGGTGCTGTTTGCCTGAGTGGTTTGGTACAGTTTTATTTTTACAATAACTATTACACTTTTTAATTTTATTTTTGTATGTTAATTAAATACTTTATAATCAGAATGTAGATGCAGTGGCAGAGGCCAAGAAAAATACATAAACAAGAAGAGAATCTAAACATATATTTGCCCAGCATGGTACAGAAAATCTTTCCAAACCTCTGTTCAATCTAACCCAGTCTTGGGTCTCTGCATTAAAAAAAATTAACAGCACAACTCAACCACCAGTAGGATATTCTGAAGCCTACTGCATTTTTTACCTTGGATTATGAAGTAGGAAGATAAAACACCCAGATAGCACCAACAACCACTACCACAACGTGCTGAATGCATCACTGATGGGCACTTGAGCTTTGTTCCTGGGTTACATTTATTATTAGCAAAATATAGGTTGTCTCTCAATTGGTCTCTGTAGCTCCAGCATCACCTCTCCACAATTCACATGTAGGAGAAGATGGGAGTTCTTGACGCCTTTGCTCAGCTGGCCAACCACAGCTTCTTGACTCATTACATGGACCCTGAACCAAAGATAGAGCCCTGCAACACGGCGGGAATTGTCACCTTGCCCTTTTAATGTAAAAGCTCTTTTTTGTACAGCAAAAAAATGCAGCTCCCTTCTTATCCATGGGCCTAGGCAACACTAAGGGCAACCAGTTAGGCCTTCTTCCCTATGCAATTTCTCCTAGGCCAGTATTTGTCCCTAGAAAATACAAGAGGAATGAACTTTTTCACCTGTGCACATGTAGTAGAACGGAAACAGAGACTGCAGACATCCTTGCCCAGCACTGTCAAAGTTCTCTCTTCTAAGTGCTAACGCTACACAATTCTTAACATACGGAGAAATACAAAAGCAATCTTTGATTAAAAATGAGAGATACTAGAAGGGAGGGCTGCAGGTGATGAGGTGATGGCATTTCTCTGGCCAGGCTCCAGGAGAGTAGGAAAAGAAAACAAGCTCGATGTGTTATATCCTACACACCTCGGCAGTCGAACAAAGTGACACTCATGTAGGGCTCATGAACGAAGCAACTAATGACAAGGAAGTAGCATGAGCTGTGGCACAAGGAGCACTGTAAGAAATTAGGGTTGAAGTGTGTTCACTGCACATGGGAGACAAGGCCATAAAAAAAACCTGACGGCAGCATGTACACAAAGGTCAAACACTAACCACACAGTGAAAGTAGTACAAATATTTCTTCAGAAATCCCTTGTGTGATCCTTTTTACACCTGCCACTGGGGACAGATTCACTGAAAATCTGTGTCTGGTTCATGGAAGAAATTAGATATGATGTACAGCATGGCCAAGTGATGGACAACAAGCCACCCTGATTTTTTAGCATGTCACGAAGAGGTAATTCCACTAGTATCTACATTTATGAGAATCTTGTTAATTAAAAGTTGAAGATGGCGCAGGGAAGAACTACCAAGTGCAGTAAAGAGACAAGAAAACCAAAGATGAAAATTCCTCAAAAACAAGTCTTCATGTGGAATACTCCCTAAAACTAGGTGATGAAAACTCCAGCAGCGGAGTTATCCAAGCACATACAAACACTGCAGAATGTTGAGTGCACATCCCTGCCTGTCACTACCAGCATACAGAATGAGTGGGGAGACCACTTGGTTGCTGCAGGGTGTGGAGTGGCCTGCTGTGCTGGGTGACTGCTCTGCAGCTGCAGGACATCCTTGGGGAGAAGCTTGCTGAAGAGATCTTGTGGCTGCAAAACATCTTTCAACAGCTTAGAGAACTTTGGGGATTAGGACCTGTTCAAAAGATGTTTTCCTGTTCTTCTTACTATTATTCAAACTACTTCAGATGTCTCCCTGTGTTCAGAAATGTCAGTTCTATCAAATGTGTCCAAGCTTTGATTTAAAGCTGGGTAGAAAAAAATGCCAAAGCTCTTCAGAAAACATATTTTAGTTAAAATAAATTCTTTCAAGGTATCACAAAGAAAATTGAAAGATTTTTTTCAAGGATCTTTGCTTGGACATACTCCGTCTGTAAAGGTTTTTGGCTGCTTATGTTTATTTTCCTTTTATTGGGGGGAAAAAGCAGTGTTTACTTGAAACACAAATTGGACATTTTAAATTTCAGCATTTCCTCTTCAACAGGAATTCTGGTCTGTCAAATTTACAAGGTGGTTCCTGCCAAGCCCTGCAAACCATGCAAGGTTTGTGCAGATTTGCACAATCACTCTAAATAGATGGTAGGAAACCGAGGGCAACTTTCAGCTTGAAACAATGCTGTGATGCCATGCAGAGTCCAGGAACACACACTGAAGTCTTCACCCAGACCTTGCTTGGCTACTGTCTCTGAATTAAGTAAAAGCTTTCTCCAAGAATCTCATGTTGGGTACCCCACATCTAACTATTTGTAATTTACTATTCAGAATGAAAGAACACAAAATTACAAAGAAAAGAGGCAAAAATCTTTGAACTGAGTCTTGTACATCTCTCCACCAAAAGACAATCCTTCAGCAGAAACAATCAGGTCCACCTACCATGTGATGGACTTGCTGAATTTCTTGTAAATTCTTTTTCTAGCAATGTGATTACAGCAGTTCCAAGCAGGCATCAGCTCTTCTGCTCCTGTAATTAGTCTGAAAGGACAACAACGAGGCTCAGCTGCTTGGCTGCCAAGCAGAAAGGTCAAATTACTGACCCCCATTTTGGGGTATCAGTTACAGCTACCTCAGCACTCCCCAGTGCTGCAGTTGTCTCTCTGCTAAATATAGCTGCTCCTACTTGCAGGATATTCTCACCCTGTATACAATGCCAGCATGCTTCATCACTCCCCCTGAAAACCCTATCACAGGATTTTGGTTGTATTTATCATTAAAAGTTATAGCCTGTGTGCTCTCTTATTTATTGAGTGTTGACAGAAGCTTTGATGCTGGTAGTACCCCCAAGTACAGGCAGCTCAGATTAAACTAGTTAAATGTGAAACAGTGAAGATGAGTCAAATGATTTGGCTGAAATGAAGCTAGAGGAGTGGTTTTGGATATAGTATCCATATCCAAATTGGGTTAAACAGAAAAACAAGGTTCATAGGTACATGGCACTCTGGAGTTTGCTCTACATTTATTTCAGTCCTGTGAACAAAAGCTGGAATGCAAGCAGCAAAGAGGCAGGACGAAAAAATGCAGGTTTCAGAAATAAGATTTAGGCAATTCTGCAAAGCAGCAGCTTGGGTACTTCCCCGTGAGCTGCCTGTCCCTCTAAGACAGCTGAGGGATGGGACTAAGCCAACCTTAGTGCTGCCTTCTCTTCTGGCTCCTCCTATTCTCATCCAAAATATGTTGTTCACAAGAAGCTCTTGGCTCTCCACTTGTTTGGGAAGTCACAGCGCTAGAGAGGGAGCCTGACCTGTGTTCCCTGAGGGAAAGCAGTGCTGTGTGTGAGCCCCCAAGGGCTGAACCACATGTCCCCCCCCATGCAGCCCGCGCTCTGCCAGCTCACAAGAATAAATAAAGATCCTGCCCTTCTAGGCCCCCTATCTGTGACCGTAACCCAGGGGCTCCCTCAGCACACGGATATCTCCAGCCATCATCCTCTAGGAATAAGCAGTAAACGATTTCGCTGCCCATCCTAACTGAGAATATGGTTGGATTTGGAAAAGAGAGATAAAAGTCTTTCAAAATATGCAAGGGATAAGTGAGAAATTTTGGCTTCTACACAGCATTTTTGACATTCCCACATGTCTCAAATGTCCACAGCTTAAACACAAACAGAATTTGCAGAGATTAAAAAAACCTTGACCCTGTATTCTTCTTGTCTTTCCCTTCGAAAGAGAAGCAAGAAGCCACACGCACCCCGTGACGGCACAAACCATGCCCTGCACCTCTGTCCAGGCCCTTTTCATCCTGTCCCCAGAGAGACAAGTCCCCTCTGGAGGGCAGCCAGGCTGCTTGGAGAACACGGCCCTTGTCTTCCCATCTGCCAGCTCAGCCTCACAGTGAGTGGGAGCTGCCCAGACAATGTTGGACAAACACCATGCTTGACTTTTCAGGGCTCTTACAAGCCCTGAACAAAAGCCTGGATCCAGACCCTCCCCGACTTTGGGGCACTGGAAATCTGGACGCAGATCTGAAGCATGTGGTTGGGTTTCTATCTCTAGGGTTTCAGTCCAGAGTCAAGTTTGTCATAAACGCTTCTGCCACAGCCTTTCTCTGTTTTATGTGCCATGAATCAGGAGCTACTGCTATGAAATTAATATAGACCTGACCACAAGTGGGATTAGAACCGAGTTTACTCATATATCTAGCTATACCTTTTCACTTTTTTGTTTCTGGGTAAAATATACAGTTAGTGATAAACATGCACATGTTGAAGACAGTGCTAGGGCAAATGTTGACAGTGAAATGCTAGGTGAAGGAGAACTCAAGCAGGATGCAGATCAGCAGAAGCAGATGAGCAGAAAGTGAATGTTTCATGCATTTCCAAACATCTGCCCCTTCTGTCAAGAGTTTGTCACCAGTATTAGGGCACAAATGCAGCCCTCAGTGCTGGTTTCACATCCTACGTACATCTGCTCCATAAAGCTGGTGCTTGTAATCTCTCCACTGAAAATTCAGATCCTTATTCAACCTCATCCTAATCTTTGCTTGGAGTCAGAGGTGAAGCTATGAGCCTGGTTTTGTCTTCCTTCTTTGCTGACCAGTTTCATGGCATGATACTCTTAAGTCTAAAATCTGGTTTGTAGATACCTCACCTACAGTTAATAAAACTAGACTAACTTTTTTCTCCCTAGAATCCAATATATTCATTGCCTGTTCCGGGATGACTTTTAATTACTACAAGTAACAGAGTATTATCTTCTACTCACAGATTGAAGCAGGAAAATGGACCAATGGGAGGAAGAAAAAAGCAATCAACTATAAACCATGACCCAGTTCATCAGCAGAATTTTCACTAGCCCTTCATATATCCAGTGCTTTAGGGGTTAATAGCATCTCTTAGAAAGCAAAAGGTTTCCAGCTGTAATTGGATCCTTTGTATGTGCTTTCCGCTATAGGAATCAACTTAGCATTGACATCCTCGTAAAAATTTCCATTAGATTGAGGACTGAATGCCCACTAAGGCTCTGTGTGGTTTTGCAATTGATTCACTGAATGAAATCTTATCTAAAATCTTTTTATTTTATGCTATTATGGGCACTGGGGAAAATGGTGATGTAAAAATTTTCACTGCTTTGTTAATGCACAGTGCCTCTTGGAAATGGCCTTTGGGTTACCTAAAAAGATTGCCATTTCTATTTCCCACTATTTTGTTTCATGTTACCAGTAATTGAAAAATGTTTCATTTGTTATGAAGTTACATATTGACACTTTGAATTGAATTCAGAGCCTTTATCTTTAATCTTCTTATCTAACTTCAGACAGAGATTCAGACTATCTAGTAAGAAAAAACCACCATGGGTTAGCTTGCATTTTTTCCAGCAAGATACGATTATCACAAAACACATGTAAAGCTGTTCTTAAAGATCTGAAGAGCAGCCTAGCCACCTAGAAGCTACAGATCAGATGTTTTATTGCTCATGTCCCTGCAGTGCTGCTCCTCTGTCACTAGATATCCAAAGAAAAAGCAAGGCTTGCAAAAGCATCAAATCTTTTTATTTGTTTTGTTTTTTACTGAAGCTCCCAAGTAGTATAAGAGGATACTTTAAATCTAATAAGATAATTTACACTTAAAAATTTATTAACTATATATTTATTAACTATATTTAAAATAATCTACATGTAAATAATCCAGTTTTAAAGTTGCTGGATTTAAAGTATTTGACAGCAGTATAGCAGCAGTTTATGTGTCTTTATCAGAGTCCATTCAGCTTATCAGGGCTTAAATTCATTTGATAAAATTTCTCTCTTCCTAACTGTTACACCACATAATGTCCAAAACCAAAAATTTGCCCAGCTGGAAGCCAGAGCTCTCTGTCCTGCTTTGGCAGTGATACGCTTCCTGAGTGAATGTGACTTTTATAGCTTATAGCGTTTATATATTCTGTATATTCTGAGTCATCGTAACTCACAGCCTTTCTTTACAGTGTAATCAAGCTATTGTTACTGCTGCCATCAGTCCTGCACCCCCTG
>JAUBOD010000291.1:385406-422128 GCA_032353885.1 Nothura maculosa
AAGGGGAAAATAAACCCTAGCTAAATACATGGCATGTAAATTTAAATAAAAATATAAAATATAAGAAAAATATTTTTAAAAAATCTTAAAAATTTCTTTTGGTGGTTAAAATACATTTAAGCCATCTGTTCACAGTAACTCACTGCTTCTCCTGTGAGCGGGTAGCCAACAGTGAGTATGTTAAACTCTCCCCAATAGGCAGGGAGACTGTTCCCATAAAATTACAACTTGCTGTTTAACAGATTGACCCAAGCAAAATACGATCTGGAATCAGCAGGGAAACATTTCAATCCTTTCAGAGAACTCCTGGCACGAGAGATGCATTAAACCCAAGGATGGCATACAGGAAGCTTATAGGACCTGCTGGGGTCCTGGAAGAGGAGCACGTGCCAGGAGAGGCGCTCCAAGCCCAGCTGCAGCCAGAGCCCGTGCCGTGTCCTGGCCCAGTGTCACCTCCACCTCCTGCAGCTGCATCGCTGCCACCTGCGTTGGCTCTTTAGGGTGACAGGGGGACCCTGCAGCCACCAGATGTGCCCAGTCAGCAGCTCTGCAGGACCTGCACGTTTGGAGCATCAGGGGCAGATCTATAGCCCATCCTTAAGCACAGAAGCACACATCCAAACCCACATTTAACATATATAGAAAGTGCATCCAAACTGTTGCGTATATAGAGCTGCTGCTCTTTGCAAAGTATCAAGGCATCTTCTTATGCTGAGGAATTTCCAGGCCAAACTGTGCTGTTGAGATTCCAACCATCACAACAATCATTGATGGGGAAAGTCGATAGGATTTAAGAGAAAGCCAAGCTTTCCACGGGCTGCTGAAACTTGCCTGTACTGATGTTTTGTTATCATTTTTCTGCAAAGGAAAAGGAAATTGTCTGTCAATGTTTGTGATAGAAAAGCTTCCCCCTATCCAAAGGCACCTCTCGGTCACCGGATGCAACAGGCGTCCTCTGCCTGTAGACACCCGGGGCAAATGTGGCTGCCTGAGCCTCCGCTTCTACCCCCAGGCTGAGCTGCACCTAACTGCCCTGCTCTCAGGTTTAAAGCAAGAGCAGCTTGGTAGCCATTTGGCCTGCAGCCAGGATTAAAGTGTTAACTCCACGTCCGTCAACCTGTCACTTAAACATTTACCAAACTTCTGACCACTTCTATTAAAAGACCATTAAACCAGGATTAAGCTTTTCCAGGGTTAAGCTGATGTAAAAATGCCAGGAATGTCACACCAAGGGCAGTCCATTTTATTTGTATTGTAAACAGGCAGAAGATGGAGGATAAAACGGTACATGTTTATTAAATATAAGGTTATATCCTTTTTTTTTCTCCCCATTTTCCCCTTCTTTTAACTTCTTAAACTCAGCTTCAATTACCCGTTGCTCCTGAGCGCTGCAGAGCACCACGCAGTGAACACAAACACTCCAACTGCCTTGGAAACCCGGTGGGCTCCTTCCCAGCAGGTCGGTGCGGCTCGGCGCATGGATGCAGGAATGCTGTACAGAGTCCTGCCATAGTGCGCAGGAAAAGCTGCGCTTATAAATGCAGTGTTTGCTTAATGCATCCTACCCAGAAGCTCTGTATTTACAAAGCACGTCCTCCTCAGAAGCAAGGGCCTGTTTTCAGCTGCCTGTGCCTGTATCTGGGGTGGTAGTGGCCACCATGGCCATGACTCACTTTGGCTGTTTGTATCTGCCATCTAACCTGCTCTATATAACAGCACCTTGGTCTCTCCAAGCATAGATACACCAACATAGCTCACTGCTGAACCATTTTTCTTTAGTTTTATTAACTGTGGTCCCGCTGATTTTGAAGACCTGTAAGTCTATGACCAGTTCTGTCTACATAAAGACCAGAAACTGGTCACCCCAACCGGACAGATGAATATATTTCACGAGATTCCTTCCCTTAGCCCTCTTCTCTTCTCTAGTTTCTGTTATCTGTATTAAAATACAATTTTTCTTGCAGAAAGTA
This sequence comes from Nothura maculosa, assembly GCA_032353885.1. Classification (NCBI taxonomy): domain Eukaryota; kingdom Metazoa; phylum Chordata; class Aves; order Tinamiformes; family Tinamidae; genus Nothura; species Nothura maculosa. The sequence goes on from JAUBOD010000291.1 coordinate 387,377, forward strand.
TCTATGATACTTCTAGCCAGAGCAGGGCTTCCAGTATTTACAGAACTAATCTTAATTTCATCTGATACTTTAAAAAGCCTTTTATTCTAAAATAAATTATTGAAATGTGGTATTGGTAAAATGGGTTGCTCCAGTAATGGATTTAGTGTGACGGCGCAATCAATTTCAGAGATTGGATTTCAGGATAGAAACTATTCATCACTCTCCATGTCAATGCAAGGTTTAGCTTCACACTGCGGTCACCCACCGTAGCTTACGGGTGCCAAGGGCAGTGGATGATCTATTAGAGGTAAATTCTTCTGCTAGAGCAAAGGAGGACACTGACAACTGGAACGGTTTAGATCTAGATGGTAGCAGAGATAGGATTTCACTCTTGATTCTTGCTCCATAGGGGCCCAAGTGCTTATGTTAGCATATATACATATTCAGAGTCTCTCTAGTCCTTGCTTCTACTTTTGCCATGTCAAGTAGAGACTCTTCAGTCCTGTCAAGACCACAAAGACTCCATAAAAAAAGACACCACAAAACATGGGTTGCCTGCACTAGTCTGAATCATCAGTGTCAGGAACAAATAGTGGCTCTAAAACTTGTGCCATGAAAAAAATTAAAGCTATTTTACTCTCCTCGTCTCTAATGAGTGTAGCTCAATTCCTAGAAAGCAAAGTCAGCTCCATAAATCAAGAAGTCTGTGGATTTGGGGTTTTACATTAACACCTTCATTCATGCTTTGCCATGACCTCTTGGACTAGGGTGAACTATTCTGCTGTGCTGGGAAATGGCAGCCCCGGAGCCAAACTTAGCACCTAGAAAATTTCCCTTGGCTCTTAAGCGCCGTAGCTTTAAACCTGATTCCCTTTGTAAAGACAAGTCATGTCTACATTTTATTTCAGGTGTTACATATATACATACAATAATTTAAGAAACTAAATGGGGATCTGGCAAGTCTCTAACTATGAAGGAGGTTGGAAAATAATATTTGGAGCCAGAAATGCAGCTTTCTTGGCAATAATCCAATTCTCTTTACCAACCTCAGCTCTGCATTTAGTCTTTCATTGACTTAACTCAAGTACTACAAATAGTGAAGCTTTGTTCAGTTAGAGAATCGTTGTCAATAAATAAAATTCAGTTCAATTGGAATCCTCAAAAAATGCCTAGTGCGAGGTGAAAAATGGGGCTTGTGATGGTTGTTCTCCATGTCTCTTAGAACAGCTAAAAGTAACTGCAAAGTCTCTGGAGTTTTAGAGCTTTCTTCTCACTCCACTGATTCTACCTCCTTATTTTGCTCTGATTTTCAGTATGAATTATGGTCTATTCTGGAAAATTATTTGAAAAATGATAATCCTGAAGAAATTCAATCCTCAGGTAAGAGGTAAGAAGCTGACACCACTTTGTAATGGTTAAGTCAGTGTGAGCCAAAGCAAGAAAGCTCTTGCTGATATCACCACTGATCCTGTGAAAGAAGGGCTCAAGGAATTGCAGGGTCTCCCAGAGGAATTCAACTGATACTTTGTTCACAGCCAGTGGGTGCTTAGGGTTTCTCCTAAGGCTTCCTGTTGTGTGTTGCTATATTTTCCCTGTTCTGCCTGAGCTTCCAGCCCCAGGCTTCACTCCTGCCCAAGCTCCCGGGCCTGTTTTGTACCTGGGCTCGTTCAGTCATGATGTCGCTCTCTGGTACAGTATCATAAAAATCTTCCTTATGGTTTTACAGTGTCATCTAGTTCATCAATATGCTGAAGAGAAATGACCTGTGATTGTTCCATGAGAATCTTGTACCTCCTGCTAGTCTCGAAACTGTGTTTGCTCTTAGACTTTCAGCATTATTTGCATGATTTCATTTACAAATTACAGAATCAAAAAAATCGTAGCATCATTATGGCTGGGAAAGACTTTCAAAATCATCAAGTTCAACTGTAAACCCATCACCACCACGCCTGCTGAACCCGTGTCCCCAGGTCCCTCATCTACATGTTTCTTGAACATTGCTGGGAACGGTGACTCCACCACGTCCCTGGGCAGTCTGTTCCAATGCTTCACCACTCTTTCAGTGTAGAATTTTTTCCTAATATACAACCTGAACCTCCCCTGGTGCCACTTGAGTCCATTTCTTCTTATCCTATTGAGATATTCTGTTCCTGCACTGCATCAGCCAGTGTATGGATATATCAGGCTGCATAAAACAGCTTTGAGTGCATTTCTTAGCATGTCTGAGCGTTTCTGCTAACCTGGACACACTCCTCTCCTCTTGCTTTAACATATTTCAGCATTAACCTGCAGGCAGCCCCACTGCAGCACATGTCCAGTTGTGCTGACCAGGGCAAACCATCACAGTTGGGGAATGCTGACTACATCACAGCCCATATGAGCACCAAGTCTGGCTTAGTTGGAAAACATTAAAAAAAGGAATTTGGGATCAATTTTAGGGAGTATGCCAAACTTTCTGGAGGTCACAGAGAGAGGAAAAAACCCTGTGTTTCTGCTGTGAAAAGGGGAGACAGAAAGGCTCAAAATCCTTTTGAGTCCTCAGCCTGCTGAAGCAGGTAGACTCACAAAATAAAAGAAGGATTGTCTCTACTCTGGGTTATATATAATTGGGAACCTTTCACTCGAGAGGAGTCTTCCTTCCCCTCAGGGTGGTTTTCTGCATATCAGATAGAAAATCTCTTTGAAAAACAACAAGCCAAATCTTTCAAAACCACCATTATGATAACAATGAAGAATAGCAATGTTAAAGACTACTCTTACACCATAATTTTCACTCAAGAAGTTTCCAAAGACTTTGAAGAACCCATTTACTGAACCTCAGTGTGTGGCAGCTGCCTCTGAGCATGATCTTCAACATCCTCACAAGGCACCGTCAACCCAACAACGGAGGAAAAATGTCATCCACCCACCACGATGCCATCACCACCACAATGATGAACCCTAGGAAGAAGTGCCAGAATTAATGTTAACTCTTCTGTAGCTATTGGGGAAACTAGAGGACAGTAGTAAAAGCTTCATTAGAATAGCCTCAGCTTAGGAGAAGAGTCCAGATAAGCTAAGTGCCTCGTTTAGAGAAAAGAGCTATTGTGAACACTGGTAGACTCAATCCAGACTTATTCTGGGATAAACAAGAGAAAAACTTGGCCTTATGAATTTACAGCTGGTTTTGAATGCTTGCAAAGCCTGAGTAATGCAGTTCCCCTTCACTGTTTTGTACTTCTCTCCTCCTTATCTTGAAGAAAAACTCCCATACACTAGTTGACCAGAAATCCTCACATGATTTCAGATTTTCCTGAAACTCTTCTCACTTTTCCTCACTCTGCAGACCAAAGAGAGCATCATCTTCTAAGCATCTATGCAAACAGGCCAAACTGCTTAATCTCTGGCAGTTCAAAATGCACAGCATAAAACTGGGATGTTTCAGTCCCTCTTAACTCTGTTACTGTATTCTTAGAAATAATCAAACACTGCATTAGGACAGTCATGTAAAAATATTAATTTGCATTATTTGGTCAATTTTCTTCAGCTTCATTGGCTGTTCTAGTTTCCAAAAGTGTAGACAAACACAATTAATCAGAAAAGTAATACTTCTAACCTAAAGAGTGTTCAGCTATGTAGCACCCAGCTTAGAAAGTTCACAAATGAGCTACGTAATGAGGATGTGTTGCAAATGTTTCAAGACAGTTGAAATTAGGATTGAGAATGCTAATTGCTATCAGTACTGTTTTCTCATCCCTTCTATTGTCTTTCTGCTTCATTATTCTTCACTTGTTTAGCTCTTGAAATAAAACATCCCAGCTTCATTTCCAAGGTCACCACTTAAAGAAGTTTATTGGGGTTATGAGTAGGTTCTTCAGTTTTCAGCAGCAACTAAGACAGGTTCAGGTATGATTGCAAAACTTTATTCTTCCTGCATCTTAACATTCCTGTCCAGCCAGCAATTACATCTGACACTCTCTGGCTGCAGCTAGTTTTCTGCAGTCTCCTTGCTAACCTGGAAAGGTTCTACCAGACAACCAAGAATCAGTACTTTCTATAATCTCTTGCATTTTTTTAGATGAAATAGTCTGGTTTTGACTTTCTCTGCAGAAAACACTATTGCTAAGTCTTTTTCTTTCACTTGTATTCTCAGCTTTGTGCCAAGATCTAATGAGACTCTGAACCAAAACTGACACAGTCAGTCTCAGACAGAATAATCTCTTTCTGTAGTGCACATAAGCGCTTCTTGGACAGGTTTCCTTTCAGGCAATTATAGGTGATTTTAAAAAGACAGATGTTGTAAGATTGCTTCGTTGTCTGACAGGCATTTTTTTTTCTTGGCTCTCTCTTTTCTGAATAATAATTAACGAGAAAATTGGCATTTTTGGGAGACTTCCCAAATTTCTGACCACATTGACCACAGGGTTGCATTCCAGCATAAAGCCCCAGGCATTTCCTGTTTTGCTATCACAACCCATAAACAAGCACCTCAAAACACCAGTATTGCTAGAGAAGAGCTGTGGGTAGTCTGCACTCATGCGACTGCAGTTAAGCGCAATCTTACTTAAGAGGGACTCTCTTCTCATGATGAAAGACAGATATTTTTCCTACTTACACTGCACCGTCTCAGAACTACGTCTAGCCAAGCATTTTATTATGATCCAATTGCCAGAAATATCCTTGGAAGGATAAAATTACCTGTTACAATCACCAGATGAAGCTGAGGTTAAAAAGATGCTACACCAACAGGTTTTGATCTGCAGCTTTATACATTAACTACACCACAACCCAGAATCACAGAATAATTATGGTTGCAAAGGATATCTGGAGTCAACCCTTCCTGCTCCAAACTAAAGCAGCACCAGCTTCAAAGCTGGCTCAGGTTCTCAGAGGTTCTGCAGTCAAGTTCTGCCTGTCTCAAGGATGCAGATTTCATGGTCACTCTGGCCAATCACATGCATTTGGACACTCTAATTGAGAAGGATTTCTTCCATAGATCCAGCTGGAAAATTCCCTGCTGCAGCTTGGCATGTTGCCTCTTGTCCTTCTCATGGGCACCTTGTCAGGAATTGGGCTATGAGGAGCAGTTTGATCTCCATTAGCCTTCCGTAGGCTGAACAAACTCAGCTCTCAGCTGCTTGCTCCAGCTCCCTCGCAGTTGCTGTTGCCCTTCACTGGACTTCCTCCAGTTTATCAATATCTTATCTCAGGAACCCAGAAACGGACATTCTACTACAGCAGAAAAAAACTTTTCTTAGCCTGCCCACAGCACTTTTACTAATGCAGCCCTAGGCACATTCATCACCTCTGCAGTCATCTGTCTATTCTTGCTTTCCCCGTAAATAGATGATCATCTTCCTTCAATTAAAGATAAGTTTCAAGTACTCATTACCATTGCATTCTGAAAAAAAAAATGTATTAGGTGGCATTGGTTCTTCAAACATCTCACAGTTTTAGTAAAACTTTGATCTAATTTAGCCAGTTTTGTAGATGTAAGAGAGACATTTGGGTTCTAGGAAAGCAAGAAGAAATTGAAAAGGGGCCCAAAATTCAGTGCTTGAACAAATGCTAGACAGCTGCACACATCTTAGCATTCAGAAGTAAAACAGATACTGAATGTAGCTTGCTTAGAAATGAGGATTTTCTGGTTCTTCTATGCCTGTCATTTTGGAAGTTCTTGTCATTTTATTTATCAGTTTGGACGCACCTGACCTTGTCTGTCCCACCCTGAAAAAGTGCAGGAAGAACAGCCGGGCAACCCGTCCTGCTTGTAGTCCCAAGCCAAGAAAGCAAACCACTCTGCAGTGTTGTCAAAGTGTTTGTTCAAGATATTATTTAGCTGAAGAGGAGAGAGAGAACTTATTTAGCTCCACCAGTCTTCAGCAGAACAAACTGAGATGAAATGCTGATGCAGAAAATAATCCCTCTGAGCTGTTCACTTAGTCACTTGCATCCACAGATCTCCTTGGTCTGACATTGCTACTGTCTCTCCTCAGCTGTTCTTCCCTTGACCTTGCCTAACCAAGGCAGGTGAATCAACACACCTGAGTGTTTAGTGGAGGACCAGGTTGCCCCTTAAATCTGTTTTCAGGGATACAAACCACTTGTCAATCTCTTTAAATGGGAGAGGGGAAAGCATTTGGATCCAAGCACACTGTGAGCTGCTGAGAAGTTTGGATCTGGCTTTTCCTTTCTTTGGGCTGATGACAAAGTCCATCGCTGGACTACATGTACATAGGTACATAAAATCTATAGGTACATACATGCTCATCCCTACAAAACACATAAATAGGCACTCCAGAGAGAAAGCCAGGTACCCATCCTGGCCAGTCTTTTACACTAGCAAAGTGTGTGTGCAGAATGCCCCTAAATGAGAGCAATAAAAGCTTGCATCCACTTTTTTATAGGTAAAGGAAAATGCAAGCAATGAGGAAGCTGAGGCGCAGACTGCCCCTGCTCAGAACCACAGCAAATTACTTCCCAAGTGTAGGGATTGTTTCTCACTTGCTCCCTCTTTAAATCTTCAGTGGCACAGTGGAAGAAGCAGAGGCCTCAAAGCTCTTTCCTCTTTTTCCCCGTCATTTAATTAAATTATCCTATAATGAAATCTTTCCCTAATGAGCCAGTGTTTAATAATTTACTAGACACTGAAGCCCTGCTTGGAGTCTCATCAATTATGTATCACAGCATCAGGCACTTTCAATCTCTTTTTTTTTCATTTCTCATTCACTTCATTAAAAGCCCCAGCCTTGCTCCTTCCAGGTTTCGTTCCCAGGCTTAGAGGTCAGCTCGCTGCTATCTGTTTTGTGCATAGTGCACCAGCAGATGCACACGGGTGTGTTGGCACTATCAGGTTACCCATGGCATCTGTGTGCACGTTTATGCACCTATGTACAAAGCTCCCTACCTGGCTTGTTGTTGGAGGGCTGGAGTGGGCATTTATCACATCTATTTTTTACAGATGAGCATGCAGGTATCTGTATATCCTTTACCTCTATATATCCCTTTATCTCTTCCTGTGACAGCACAGCCATAGTAGAGCTTGGCTTGACTTCACCCGGGGGTTCCATCAGCTAGGGCTGCTCCTAGTGCTGGGCACAGGTACCCCTAGGCTGGATGTGTGTGGGGCTGGTGCCATCTGTCTCTCCTGCCCTTTCCCAATGTTTCCGATGAGGGGAAAAATACACTGACTCACACACATGCATTTGTGTTTTGAATACTTAGCTAGACAGCTGTGCAAGGGATTTTTTTTGATCAGTTTATACCCTGAAGCACAAAATCTGATTTTCCTCATAATTATCTCATCATGCATTTCTAAAAGAGATATTAGTGATAGTAACCTCATCAGTTCATTAAAAAACTGCTGTGATTTCTGAAGAAGAGGAAGTCTTTCCTTCCTTCAAAGTGAATATTTCCTCACACTCATAGCAAGATGCTCATCAGCAAGCACCAAACAAAAATATGCTTTTGCCAATCACACAATGATTTATTTTTTTTTTTGGAAAAAGATGCAACCTCCCCACACAACCCTGTATTGGTGTTACTGGAACCCTGTGTTGCTCATCAATAAATATTCTGTGTCAATAGGTCATTAACTATTAATCCCAGTGCTGGCCACCTGAGAACTTTACATCAACACCCTTGTTATTTTACACATTGCTTCTCATCTTATTAAGTGACTTGCACATATGGACAAGTGCAGAGTCTCGTAAAAGAGGCCACATCAATATGGCACAAGACACCACCTCAGATAAGGAAGGGAGGGAATCACACGAAAATGAATATGTCTGGGGCTATTGTGAGTATTTATTTACACTGAGAAAAAAAAAAAAGAATTAACCCTTGAAGCTCTTACTGTGTTACCCAAGCTGAACCTCCTGCATATTCCAGCTTCACTTTTTCCTCTTTAAGGCATATTTGGTGGAAGAGGCAGCCTGAGGAGCATCATCATTCACAGCTCCCCAAGTAGTCTCCTGCTGCCTGGCCTGCTCTCCTGGCCCAGCTCCCTGCTGCTGCCAGGTGCCCACAGGTTATTTCCCAAATGAGAAGAGAGCTTGCTGAAGTACTATTGAAGAGGATCTGCCAGGGGAAAGGAAGGAAAGACTTCAGTACTTTTGATTCTCACTCTTTCCTTCAGCAATGTCTTGCAGCCATAATATACTACCTGAAAAAAGTGGGAGCAACATTTTCTCTCAATAGTGAAAAATGGTGCATTAACAGGTGATGTATTTTTTTTTCAAACGAATTCAATGTGCTGAACATTGTGTTGAACATCAGATTGTTCTCAAAACCCTAGTTTATGATCTTGAATCAACTCCTAACCTGTCACTTTTAACCTGATTCTCCTACAAGTTGCTCTAAAAATATTTAAATTCCCCAGCCAGCTTTCCTCTTCCTTCCAAGTGACTGTTGTGCAAGTCCACAAAGCAACGCTAGGCAATTACTCAACTGGACAAACTGAGAAATACAATATCCTGTATGCAGCTACCAGAGATATCCCTGCAGGATTCCTCAGGCTGTTACAGAAGGTGACTGACAAAGTTTTGAAAAGTCCTATTAGTGACGTCTATGGTGAGACTGAAGGGGTAAAAACACTCACTTCTTATTTTAACAGTAGAAGGGAAAAAGTATTCAGTGGGCAAACAAAGAATAGAGATTAGCAGGAGCTCTGAGGAGCATGTGGTAATGCAGTAGCCAAGCAAGAGAAATTTAATGGAATAATACTGAAGTGGTAATTCCTGCTTTGCAGTTGCATGGCTGTAATTCCTGGCACAGAGCTGGCTGGGATTCAGCGAGTCGGTGCGTCTCTGCCGAGGAGAAATGATGACAGTGCAGCAGCTGTGTGCTCTGGCAAGCTGTGCTGTGATATTCAGGTTTTATGGCTCTCTGGTTTGATTCCCAATAGCAACTATCCTGTTGTCTGTGGTCGAGACAGGTTAGCACCTGCTAAAAGCCATTTCTCATAAATTAGTTCACGTCAGCTCTCGAACGGCTGCTGCTTAAGCCCCAGGTCTGCCCGTGTCCCGCTGAGGTGGCTGCTTGGGCTGTGCAGATGGCTGCCTTGGAGCAGCTGCCTGGCGCCAGGGCGGGCGGCCCCACAATGGGCACAGTGTGTCCGGGTGCCAGGGCACGCGGCCTGCAGCGCGGGCCCACACCTGTGCACCACAGATGGCGGCCATGTGGCGTCCCCATGGGCGACCACGGAGGAGACAGAGCTGAGGCAGTCGCAGTGGTGCCTCAGCTCTGTCCTCTCGGGTCTGCCCTTCAGGAGGGTCTTACAGGGCAGGTCAGCACGTGGAGCTGCATGGCCCAGAAGACCAAGGGAAGGTGTTTCTGCTTGTTACCATGAAGTGTCTCCTCTAGTAGGGACCAACCACTCTTCACCCAGGAGCCTGGATTCATGCTTTGCATCAGCCATTATTTTATGTAATGTTTCACTCTCAACTTGTCAAGGAAGATCCTGGACTCTCCTGAAGAAAAAGGTGGTCCTTTAGGCCCAGTTCAGTTCCAGCAGGCAGCTGAGGGCAAAGTTTGGATGATTTGTTTGTAAAAATGCTGGTTTGTCCCCAGTCCTCCCTACCTGTTGACTGTTACAAATTAGCAGATGTCACATACCCTGCGTAGACCCACGTGTGCCTAGCTGTGCCCATGCCAGGAGGGGCGCCAGATGCCCAGGAGCACCATCTCTGCAGGCTTCACTCCTAGCTTTGACCTTGCCATCGAGGGCTTGTCAGCAGCAAGGCCCACGTCGATGGAACATTTCCTCAACACAGATAGACCTTCCATTACACAGGGTCCAGCAGGTCATTTTAAGTGCTCTGAATCAATAACACATCTCACAAGAGGCTGTGCAGGCCCTGGGACTGAAATGAAATCTGATCTCCAGCTCAATGTGTTACAACAATTTTTCAACTGCATTGAAAACAAGGGGATATGGGACAAGCAATTGTCTCTCTTGAGGAAATCACCAGAAAAAAAGATGAGGTTTACACAAGGCAATGGTCAGCAAGCTAGGATTTGAACTGGCTTTTGGAAAAGACTAAAAAGTAGCACTTGTGAAAAGGAGCCAACAACCTGGTGTGACTGGATGATCACGAATGATTAGGAGGGCGTGTTTGCCTCTTGCCACCATTTCACTGACCTGTCACTATAAGCAGTGTTCCCTGCAGAGGTCACAACTGTCCATGCTGTAGACTGGGAGACCTGTTTTCACATGTGCTACTGAGCTCCAGGATTTCACTGCACTCCAAAGTCTTCAGTGTCACTAGCGGCAGCTGCAGGAAACCTCTGTCACATCCTGCAGCTCAGCAGAGATACTGTGAACTAGGAGCTTTGTTTTTTCTGTTATCACATTTGTTTTTACTCATTTTATAACTCTCTTTGTTTTCCCTTTGTATCTTTTCTTGTTACACATTACCTCTTTTTTTTTCTCCCTTACTTAAAATCATATGCTTCCCTAGTTCCTTTTCTCTCTTTATTTTTAGACAGTTTTTGGTTTTTTTAATCTTTACACAACAATTTCTTTAGCTGATGGGTGATGTGAAATACACAGCAGATCCCAGGTCCCTCTACACTGGTGCGGATAGACACTGGTGCAAAGTCACAAGCAGTACAGGTACAAACTAGGTACAAAATTAATGTAGAAGAGCACAGCCCACCCAACACACTCAGCTCTCTGACTAACAAAAATTACCTGGAGGTTTTCAAATGATACAAGTGTAATTGTAGGAAAGTCATGGTCAGCAAGAGAATAAAGAGCTTCATCTATAGCATGAGACAGAAAAAGAAAAAAAAAGGCACTAGAGCAACTTCATCTGTCATAGGCAAGCTGATTACAATCAATAGACACTTAATGGTCTCCCGGAGTCCCAGCTGAGCAATTAGCAATAGTATTAAGCAAGCAAAGACGTATTGTAAGTCTGTTGCTTCAGTGGAAGTGACAGAAAAGAGAAACAAGAAACCAAATTACGTTTTTAGATCCAAATTCTTCTCTCATTAATACTGCATGAACCCTCCTGACAGTGATAAAAATGGAACAAATGTCACGGTTTTTCTGACTTGTTTTTTTAAGTTAAAAAAATTCGATCCTGGTTTCAAGCTATAATAAAAACTATTCAAGTCAGGAGGCAATAGGAGTGTCACTGAAGGAAAGCATGGTCTTTGGAGTATTTCTTTTAAAGTCAAATAAATCAAAAATAATATTTTCGAATGCCCTTGGTCTCATTAAAATCAAAGAGCACAATCCACATTTCCTTTTCTCAGCCCTAAAATGTAGCAAGTATCATCCTAGGCTTTCCAGGGATGGAAATAACTTTAAAAATAGTTCAGAAAAGTTTTCTATACTTTTTTATGGTGTAACTATTGAAGGTTAATATATTAGACAAGCAATATACTCAATGTACTCTCAGTTTGATTGAACATGACTCTGCTGCATTATGAATGGCAAAATTATATATCAATAAATCATACAACCAAAATGGTGCCCACTGTGATCTCAGATCACTTTTCCAGAAAAAATAGAGTAAATCTTGAAAACAATCAGTGAATCCTGATTGTTTTCATTTTTTTATCTCACATTCCAGCTGACTTGTTGCTGTGCAAGTTTTTACCTGGGATTCCGAAGACATAAAGCAAAGCTGAGATTGTTGTTGGATGAGAAAACTATTTTCTCTTCACAGTTACGTTCTTCACAGTGCATGACAGCCGATATCTTCCAAAAATAACAGAAAATAAATGATAGGCACACCAAGTTCCTGTGTGAGATGTGCTTAATTATTATCGCACAAGCGAAGTAGGAATATGTGCACACAACTGACAAATTGGGTGCACTCTTGCATTAAAAGTAATTACCTGTTTTGTATGTAATCAGTGAACTTACACAGATGAAGTGAACTGTCACACAGAAGTCAAGGCTATAATTTAAAAATCAGTTTTGCAAACTTGTTTATCAGCTCAAGATTTCAGAAAGTTTTCAGAGAGTTTGATGTTAAGCTTTCCATAAATTTTGGCAAATTAGTGGCATTTTCATATACCTAAGTATGACTATTAGAGTAAAATTTTCACTAGATTCTTTTCACTTAATTTTCACTTAAACTATGGAAATTTGCTGAAGAGAGACAAATTGCACAAGTGCATGTCAGTTTGGCAATGGAAAGTCATACATGTATGCATTTGCTCTGTGACATACACATGAAGATGCTAATCTCAAAATAAAGCAGGAAAACCCTCAAGCTCTGAGCACAATGAATTGGTATCCTGCTACCTTGCTGCATCACTTGCAAGTGTAACAGAAACTTCTTGAGCTCAAGGTTGCCCCTCTGAAGATCTAATTACATTTTAAGCCTGTCACGCTACTATCTTTCTTATCTTCAATCTCCTGTATAACGCAATACAAAATCTGCTCTGAGTGGGCCTATTTTCAATAAATCTTTTGACTACTGAACTGGTGAGTTGTGAATATCAGGAGCAGCAACATGCTGCTAAATACTTAGCAAATCATTTTATCTGAAGTAATTGCCAGTGAGGCAGTGCCGGCTTTGTGCAAAATCTTATCTAAGGAAGGGGCCTTTGCAATGGTTTTATTAAACACCACAGAAAACAGAGTCCTCCAAGCTGACAGCCCTGGTAACTCAGACACAAGTAGATGCCAAGGTTCAGGGCACTGGAGCAGTTGCACAACTGTACAGTGTGCTGAGATGCTTTGGGCATTGATGTGTCTTCTTTAAAGCCCCTTCCCTTCCTCTGCCGTAGAAAGCTTTGCAGCTTATATCCTGTTGATAGAGTTAACCAGTCTGCTTAGAGGAGTTTTAGGTATGAAAGGAATACCAAAAGCAAATATGAATGCTGAATCCTGACTGATTAACATATATGTGACTCTGATTTGATATATATTATGCGGCATGTTTTCCAGCTTCACATTTGTTCTCCATTCATCAGCAGACACAAAACTGACAAAGCTGGCTCAGAATGAGCAGCAGGGAAGGGCCAAGGAGCCCTGCAGCTGGAAGCATTGTATGCAGGATTAAATCTGTCACTTTCCATGACAGTTGTCAAAGATTTCTGGGCTCCTTGGGACAAGACATAGTATCCAGAGACAGGACAAGTAGCAATGGGCACACCCTGGAATATAGAAAATTCCATTTGAACATAAGGAAAATCATTTATTTACTTTTTTGTTGTGGATCGGGGGTGGCCCAGGAGGTCTCCAGAGGTGCCTGCCAGCTCCAGCGCCCTATGAGCCTGGGAACTGGAAAGCAGAGAGAAACAGAGCTCACCTCTCTTGTTCGCATCTTGCTCGCACTTTGCACTGCCTGAAACTGGATCTATAGCAAGATACTGAAGCCTGAAGGCAAAACTGTCTGCTGCTAAATGCTTGATTCTCTAGCTTGATTTGATAGCCCAAAATCTATGTGGATAATTTATCAATTATTTCTAAATCTGAAGCACACAGTAGAAGCACTTGAGAGAAAATGATGTTTCTGACTGTGATATGAGTATCTGTCTGATAATAACAATATCCATCATCCGGGTACAATTGTCATTATCAATAGCAATGTAAATGAAATGTTAATTCTTGCTAATAGATTAAACTATGAAATTCTTTAAGAGCAGAATTGCTACAATAAAAGAAATTGGGTTATTTCTTTGTAATTTGATGGCTCACAGAAGTGCAGAAACATATCTTATGGCTTTACAAATCTGTGATAATTTCCTTCAACTTTTACTTTTATTGCCTTGTCATTAAATTCACATTGAGTTCTTAAAACAAAAATGTTTAAAACAGATGTGGCTGTTAAAGTTACAATATGAATTTTACAACCCTAAATTTTATGACACTGAAACTTCAGGCACTAAGGTCAGAGACAAAGCTGGAAGCAGAAGGCAGCTTCCTGTAATTACCAAAACCAGTAGCTAACGCAGTGCACACTGCACATACAAGTTGTGTAAACCAGTGTCAGTAATCCAAGAAAGCATGACTTATCTGGATTGCAAAGCAAACAAACAAGAAAATAAGGAGAGATGAAGCTTTAAAAGGCCTAGTTCCGCTGCTGTTCTTTGCCATTTTGCTCTACAGCTTTAGCTTATTTATGTGCCACATAGTGATCCTAACAATGACTTTAAAGCAGTCATATGGCAAAGATTCATTCTAACAGAAAACACAATTAATATTTTAGAGATGAAATTCTACTACTGTTTCATCTTACTATAAAAAAAGATATCTGACTTCACTAGAAGTTCCACTATGCATAGGGAGACAGAAATATAGACATGGTCTTCATATCTTAAAATAATTCAGAACAAGTGTAAGAATGATCTCTTGTGGTATATTATTCCATGTAATATTTTTTCTAAACTCAGAAAACGTGAATGGCCATGGATGGGAATAGCCCCATGTTAATTCCTTATTTCCTAGGTTTTAGTCTGTGTGCCCCAATGTTTCACTAGTACATAAAAGTTCAATTCAAAAGAAATGTCTTCCTATTTTCAATATTCTTCTAGGAAAGTAGAAACCTCAGACTAAATCTCTAGGGAGACAATATTGTCTCAATGAGGGCTGTGACCCACTGCAAGAGAGAATGTTGTTCAGTTTTCCTCCTCGATTTCAGTGGGATCAAGAAATAAACAGCAGTACCAGCCCATACAATCAGTCCTCCCTCAAAATTTCTGTGAAGTGTATTTGATCTCAATTTAGGTACTTTCCGGTTTTAATCTGATTGATGTCTTTCTTTAAATGGGTCCCTCCTGGGTGTATCTGAGAGGTGCTCCAACCAATGGCAATGTTTCCCTGCAGGATGCTGCTCAGCAGTTCTTCTCGTCTTCAACTCTCTTGGGAGTTCGCTCCTGCTGAATTATCCCTGCTGCCCAACTCCTTGCCCTTTGGGCCCCATTGCACTTGATCCCTCTCCCTGCCATCTCCTTGATCCTCACCTTGTCTAGTCTTTCCTTTGGCCAGGTAATTCTACATATGGGTAGCTAATCTCTCCATTCCCATATGGCTGAAGTCAGTAATCATTTCCTTATTTGTTTCAATATCCACATAATGTGAGGAAGTCCTTGGCATCAAGGGGCTTTAGCTGATGTCAGGGGTCAGTGGGGCCTTTGCTCTCCCCTGCCTGGGCTCACCTTCCACACTGCCCTGTAGAAGCACAATCATAAAACAGCTGCCCTGCCTCCCCATTTAATTTATGGCAGAGATTATTATACTTGCGGCAGCTCAGTTAATAATAACAGGTTTCCTTTTTATAGCAACCAAGACTGAGATGCTTGAAAAAAAAAAGTCAAGAAGGTCATTTCAGCAAGTGCCAGGAAGAAGCATGCATCACTCTTAGAGCATTTTGCACTGGGAAGACAATGTCTCACCCACCGCCCACGCAGGGGATTCCAAGGGGATCCAGCCTTGGCTGCCTCCTTTTCCAGGCATCGCAATAGCAGGAAGGTGTTCCTGGAAAAGAAGAAGTGGTGCAGGAAAACAGGACACATGGGCGCACTGTCCCTCTCCACTGGGTGACTGTGATCAACTGTATCTTCTGGGAGAGGAGATCCCTGGGATACCCAGTGATGCTTCTCGAACAGCAAGGGGAAACTGAGTTAAGTAAACACTCAATCCATGAAGAAGTGTTTTTTAATGAAGTAGTTATTATAACTTCATTCAGAATTTTTGTTCAGAGCAGCCCAGGACAGTCTCTAAGGGGAAAAAAAGTCCCAAAAGAAGCTAGCAGAATTTTCAATTACAGTTTGCATGGTTGACTAATGTATAGCACACTAACCCCTTTATGCATTCCTAGTATGAGAAAAAAAAAGTAATTTCCCACCAAACTCCCTCACAGTCTGTACCACCCATGAACAGTTGCAAAGGGGGGAAAAAAGGAAAATAGGTAGGTATATGTATTACAATATTAAAATGAACCAGTGATTTGAGTTGTCAGAAAATAAAGGTTCCATTATGTAAGGAAGATACTTAGCTCCACTTGATAGACATCAATCTAGTTGCTCAGTCTATTAAACTTCAGATTTTTAAAACTTAGTTATTGAAAATCTCTTCCCTATTGCTGTGATTGTTGCAAGATCTGCCGGTAATGATGCTTGTACAAGTAAAGCACATAAATCTACTAGCATCTTAACTCCTCTATCAGCAAGACAAGTTCAGAGGATCGAGTCACTCATGATTAATGCTAATGCTTGATTGTTTTACCAGCGCTTTCGTGAATGAAAATAAGGAATCATGTAGGAGAAAGCATTACATGAAACAATTAGACCAGCAGGAGAAGATAATGCAATAGGCAACTAATACTGCAATTTTTATATTCTTTTTGTAACTAATTTATTTGCAATATGTATGCTACACTTTAGTGTTAAAGTACATACATGTACATGCATAAAGCCAAATGTAAATTTAAGCCTTTAAAGGTAGAGGCAGTCTAGATATTACACATAGCAGCAGAGGAGGAATTGCTGTTTTGAAGGTACCACCATCTCCATGTTCCATGACTGAGCAGGATACAACAGCACCGCTGCTTTGTGTTAAGCAGCATCCAGATTTCACAGACCTGTGGTGCAACAGGCTGGCAATATATTCCAGACAGAAGGATGCAAATAGACTACAGTAGCAGAAGAGCAGAGTGTTAGTTGTGCTTGTCAGCACAGCCCTGAATGTTTTCATCAGCCACAAGAATAGATGGGGCCCCATCCGCAAGCAAAACCAGCTGGAGGTGCCTCACAGGCAGTGCTATGTTGACCTTAATGTTTAGGGATAAATAAATGTGCAAAGAGATAAGGAGAATCAATTGCACCTGCTGTTTAAAGAGTTGAGCAAGAGCTAATTAAGGCTCTTCTGGGCACACAACCACTATAAATGGAGACAAAACAGGAGGAGAAAAAGGGTGGGATCTATATGTATTTTCATCACAGGCAAATTACCAACTGCGGTCATTTCAGTTGTCTTGACTCACCTGGGTGATGTCCCTAAGCTTAAGGATACTGCAAAAACAATGATCTCACAACCACTTCACTGAAATTTTCTTGCCTCCTCCCTTCTTTTGAGCTTGAAATTTGATGAAGTGAAAATCAGCATGGGGCCTGGTCATTTGCATCCCCTACTGGGACTATTTTTTTTGCTGGCTAATTCATGCTAGCCTGCAAATACTCACAGGAGCTTTCTGAATGGTAAGTAGTTATCTTCTCTATTTGGTTGTAAAAGGGGGTTAATGATATGGTCTATTATTGTAGCGCTGAGGCAAAGATGCAGTAATTGGTTTTAAGAAGCATTCATATATGATCATGATACCACCATGCAAATGTATACAAAGTAAATTAATTTTTCTATTCTGGCAGCTATTGAATAATGTACAATACAAAACATCTGGGATGACATATTAAAAGAGAGTATAAAAATGGTGAAAAGCCAGTGAGCATGCAGTGAATGAAGCAGCACAGTACAGTGCAAGCATGATTTAAGTGAATGAAGCCTAGAGAAAAAGATCCACATTAAAATTGCAAACTTTGCTCTTGAATATCATAATTTTTGAGTGCTTGAACTGACAATTCAAACATAGTTTGTCAAGTGTGATATAAGCAAGTTTTGTGCACACATCAGTGATTCCAGTGGATCACACCAATTTAGTTTAGCGTCTCCACATGCCACAGA
This sequence comes from Nothura maculosa, assembly GCA_032353885.1. Classification (NCBI taxonomy): domain Eukaryota; kingdom Metazoa; phylum Chordata; class Aves; order Tinamiformes; family Tinamidae; genus Nothura; species Nothura maculosa. Next base: position 404,982 of record JAUBOD010000291.1, read on the forward strand.
GCTCAAGAACATCCCTATAGAGACAGAGCAGAGAACAGGAGGGATCTGGTGATGCCGAGTGGGGAAATGGTCAGAGAAGGAGATGGAATTCATTAATGTTCCCAAACAGAAGGAGGGTGCATTGGAGATGCTGCTTGTAATGGTAATGGCTTAACTTTTGGCAAAACCTAAACAACTCTCTCTTATTATTCCACTTCCAAATAAAGAACCAATGTCAACGGATGACCTTGGGATTCATTTTCATTCCTGGTGGAAAAAAAAAAAACACACCTGGCATAATGTCCCTTCTCCTACACCCTGCCAGCACATGGACACATGTGGAGCAGCTCAACCCAGCCAGGATTGAAGCACTTTTACAGGAAGGAGTGGATTATTTTGCCTACTTTTCACTTCCTCTGGGACACACAAAGGAGAGTTTGGGTGGAAGCAAAAGTATAGTTTGGCTCTGAAGAGCATCTTTGTAGAAAGATCATCATGGAGCATTTACTCTCATTTGGATTTCCACATCAAGATGTATGCATATCACAAGTAAATATAGTTTCATAAGAGCCAGACTACTAAGATCAAAGTCTGGTGTATGAGTGCATGCACGTGTGAGTTCTTTGAGCCCTGTACCTTCATCATGAATTATTCTGTGGTCAGATTAGGATCTTAGTAATATTCATGATACTCCTCTGCCTTAATTAAACAGGTGAATGTAATGCCCTAGGATATGTACATCATAAATTTCAGTTTGCTGTGCCTCTGATGTTTTGGTTCTTCCAAGCTAATAGGAGCAAAATTCAGTAAAAACTTAGTTTTGGCACAAAAGAAAGTGGATGTGACTGAATATAGAAAAACAGCACATCAACTAAAACAGTTCCATTATTACTTGATCTTTTCTAATGTTGAACTTCACTTCAAGCCAAAGAACATGCTAAAGAAAATAAAGCCTGAATATATCACTGCCACATTTGCAAGCCACTAATGTAAGAATATTTTTGAGCATCCTAAATATTCACCATTTTTGGCTATAACTTTATCTCAGTCCCCATCTCCAATGCCAAGTTTATTTTTAGAGAGCAGCCGAGTTCCTGCTTCTCCAGGTTTATGCAGACTGCTGTTTTGTTTTGCTCTTCCCATGCTATGAAAAATCTGTCATTCAGGATTGAATTCCAGCACCTAACTTGCTCTCCTGGGATAAGAGAGGAGCCTCCTACAAATATGAACCCACTGAGATCTCTGAGTAGGATTAAAAAAAAAAAAAAAAAAAAAAGAGTGAAATCTAAAGCAAAACAGCAGGTCAGGAAGCTCAAAGGCTTGTAGCCTTGATGTCTTTGGCACAGAAAACACTGTGTTAGTCCAGTCATACTCTGATTTAAATGGAATTATCCTGAGGTAAAAATCAAGGAATGCAGTGGTGAATCAAGCTCATTGTCTCGATCTGATGAGAAGCTGAGATGAAGGCGGCGGGCGGCAGGCACTGCAAGGTGCAAATGAACAACACACGTGAGCGGCGCTTGATCTGTTCCGTATGGCGCGTGCTAAGCTCCATGCCAGGTATTTGCCTGCACGGCCCCTTCAGCCACTAGAGACTCGTCCGCTTTGTGATAGAAAGATTTGGCTGCTGCATCAGGAGCTTCGAAAACAATTGGAGCCAAATGGTACAAGAAGATTCCTCTGTGTCTCTGCCAAAACTGGGCAGAAGACGCTGCTACCTGGGGAGCTTGTTGGGCTGGAAGCTGCTGTTTGCCAGTGCTCCAGGCAGTCAAGGTCTTTGCTCAACTCCTGTACACAGGCACCCAACGCTGCCACGTGGCTGCCCCACAGCTGAGCTGTCGGCCTTTGCAAAGGTTCATGACCTGAGACCTGCTGCTGCTGCTCCATCCCTTCTCCTTGTTGCCCAAATTGCTTTTTCCCCCACACTCGAATAATAAAAAGGCCAAGAGATAGACATTAAGAGAGGCACTCGCTCCAAAACACAGGTTTTTGCCCCAACTTTGCAACATTTGAAGTTCTCTTTCAAGCAACATACCTAGGAAGATGTTGCTAAATAACAAGCTTTGACTTCATCTGAAAAACAACTATATTGAAAATCTTTGTGATGGGAGGAGAATAGAATCCTTGAAAGAGTCAAAAGAACACATGACCATTCTATGAAGTGTGGGCTGAGCTTTTTTATGCCTCCTCCTAGTGAGGGATTCACCTTTGTGAGGCTGGTGCTTGAGAGATTAGCAGTGATAATGTGCACAGGGCCTGGGCCCTTGGTGCATTAGACTTCTGGAGATGCCAGTTGCACACGTGGAAGCTACTGCCTGCATTTTCAGGGTATCTCTTCTGGAGAGTTTCATATCTGTCCACAATCTGGCTGAATTTTAAACAGAAACCTAGCTGAAAAGGGGCTTCACACTGTGTTTCACAATACCTGGCACTGACTTCTCCAAGAGCAAGCACAAATACCCTAAGAAAAACACAAGTTCAGCCATAATTTCCTGTCTTTCTGTTTCTGCTTTTCGGGGTTATACATACCATTACCCAGGGCTTAGCTGTGTTGCGAAAGACACTAACCAAGTGTAATGACTTGGGGAATTCAGTTCACTTCAGATTTCCAGAAATCTCTTTCCCCCAAGAAGTTTTTCCATTTCTTTAGTAAGCAGAAGAAGGAAAAATGGTTTGCCTGGACAGCAGCAACATGAGCTACTTGTGTGTTCACACTGCTTGGTGTAGGAGGCATTAGTGGCAGCTCACAAGCCACATGCACCACGTGATAAACACAGGGAAGCTGAGGTCCACGTCCTGTTTCACAAGAGGTTTATTGCCCATTCTTGGAAGCTCTGGGTGCTACAGCATGCTCAGGAGCTGCCTGAGGCAGCCCAGGTTCCCTCCAAGATGCTCTGGGACAGGATTACATAGGGACTGGATGGGAGACCTGGAAGGTGCTGTCAGCATGAAGAGGCAGGGAGACCTCTAAAACAGGATACACATTCACAGGCTCTTTTTTAAGAATTTTTCTTCCTTCTCCTCCCTCCAAGATGTGACTTTTTTAATTGCAGCATCTTGATCTTTTTTCCCCCCTACTCTGTCACTATCTTTGTCCTGGTTCTGATCACTTCTCTGCAAAGCATGCCCATCTACTCATACTATTGACCATCTTCTACAGTGGCATTTGAAGAAACTCTAGAAGATCCTTTATAATTGTTTCAAGTCATCATAAATATTTGTAGATTTTTTTCTCTTTTTGTCAGACAGACAGCTTTGATTTAACTTTGTCATAAATGGACTAATTTATCTGGAAAGCCCATTCAATAAATGATACCAATGTTATCACAACCCTGTCATAAAAACCATCAGCAACCAAAGCAGGGAAGAGGAGAAAACTGCTATCTTTGCTTATCTAAAATAGTCCTCCTGTAAAAATAACTCAATGGAATCTGACAGCTACTGAATGAATATATATATATATTTTAACATTACAATAATATCCAAATAACTTGGGAATGCGCTGTTTTGTAATAAAGAAAACGAATGTCAAGAGTGATGATGATCAACAGCAATAACAAGCAAGGTATGCCAGCCTTTAAAGGGAAAACATTTACTCTGTTGAGTTTTCCTGAATGCTGTGAATATCATGGGTTCTGTGTGGGCAGCAGCAAAGTCCTACTCCCCTAATCACGCCCTCAGTTTTCTACTGATCCCTTGGATCATCAACTGGGCTTCTCTTAAAGGCAGCGTGTAGGTACATTGCATGCACAATTAGCCAGCTGGGTTCTCTGCCAAGAGGGTGTTATTTAGCACCTGTGAGTGCCAACAGGGTCGGGCATGACAGACAGCGTTTCTGGAAAGCAAACAACGTTACGGTCTCGTCCATAAAAGCAGGGAACACGTTCAGGGCTGTACAGGGCTCTTTCAGCAGTTTCTCATGCATGACCAGAGGTGTGGATTTTATGTGCAGCTCATAAAGAAAACTCTCCAATTTGCACACCACATGCAGCAGCAGGTAATGGCTCAGGGAGCAGATGAGGTGAAAAAAAGTTTGGCAAAGACATTAAGTTGTGTGTGTAGGTAAAGAATAGTCCCTTCCATCTTATGCATGCAGCAGTTGCTGTGTGACAGCTGAAGGAGTCAAGCATCAGGTCTGACACCTTGGAAATGACTGCTTCATATACCCACAGGATCGGTAAGACCTTTGGGAGGTTAAATCTTACCGATCTCCTTGCAAGTGCATTTTAGTTTGCATAAAATGCTCTGGCAGGGTGCCCTCCGGCTTCCAGTGCCACCCACAGGGCTTTGCATGGTGCCTGGCCCCACTTTGTGCCCGCTGCCATGGTGGGCACTGGCACAACTTCCCAAGCAGAGTTTGCAGCAGGGAGAGCGTTATTGAAGTCCCAGGATTTCTGCAGCCACTTGAAAAGCACCTCCAGCAATGAGCTGAGCTTCTGCCTTTACAGACGTTATCAGTCACAGCTGTGACAACGAAACACGGAGATGGATCCAGAACTGATAAGAGAGAGACCATTTCCTGGCCAATTAAGCTAATTTTAAGCCAACTGAGCTAATGCATGTTTATCATACTATAGCTTCTGTCAGGTCACTCATACTCCAAATATCTGCCTTGGCTTTTTGTTCACTTCCCTCCAAAGTCCAGATGAGACTCTCATATGTGATGACACAGTCTGCCAGCACAGGGAGGAGCTGCTGGGCAGTCCCTGCCCAAAACACTTCTGTTCCCACCTGTCACCCAGGCTCATGAGCTTGATCAGCTCCTGTTCTGCTCCAAGGAGACTCATCGGCTCCATCAAAGGTTTGACAAAGCATATTGCCAGGTCCATGGTTGTTAAACAACATTTGTTTTGATGAGGAGAACCTTGACACTTAATGCAGGAAACAGAACACTTCAAGCCCTCAGAAGAGCAGCGAGAAAGAAATCTGGTGATGTTCATATCCCAATTGCAACAGATCCAAAGCCAAGATACAGACAGAGATCTGAAGTTGCCAGCACAAACAGTTTGGTGCTTGTTGAGTATTAAGATTTTACCTCCTTACAGGGAAAAAAAAAAGTGTAAACACACACCAAATACACAGGCATTTCCAAAAAAAAAAAAAAAAAAAAAAAAAAAAAAAAAAAAAAAAAAAAAAAAACACAAAAAAAGGTGGAATCAGGAATCTTTTAAATACTGTCATCACTGGGCTGGCAGATAGCTCCCTCTGGCCCACATTGTCCCAACTGGGGACACTTACAGTCCACATTGCTTTTATTTGTTGACCTATGAATTCAACAGAGGAAGTTCTGCTAAATCAGGAACTGTTACTCCTCGCATTTGAATCCTTTAGAGAGGCATTTCCAAGCTTTTCTCCATGTGTAGGAGAGCTCACACCTTGCTCATGTGCTTATGTAGGCTGGGCAGGTGAAAATGCTCAAGCACTGAGTACAGAAGATGGATATTAAAAAAAAAAACAAAAAAACAAAACCACACACACTTGTCACTGTGAAACTCTCAGTAGTCACAAGACTTCAGTGTTGTCAATGATGGAGTTGCCAACACTTCTGCTAGAGACTTTCATAGTAGGTTCCTGGGTAGTTGTGTCGCTTTTACTCAGCGGTGTCACATTTTCACCACAAAACCACCTCTTTTATATCATTCATGACATCCAATACAGAGCAAAGTCAAAGTGTAGAGGTTGCTCAGTTCTCCTAAGCAGCTAAGGATATGAGATTAATACATTTATGTGGTCCATTTAAGGTTATCACATGATTGTCCTCAGGAAATGAAGGAGGCCAGAGTTTTTACACATTTTTAAGCATATACCAATAAAAAAAAATCTCCAATCATCTTGCTTAACAAAGAAAATATTGTTCGGAAGATAGAAAATAAATTAATTTTCTACTATGACCTCATTAAATTGGATTTATATTCCAACCCCAAAGAATTTTAGAACAACATTAGTCTCCTGCCCTTAAATCTCCATCTATTGAAGCTGGTCTATTTATTAATCTCCCTGCCAGAAAGCATATTTTGACTGGCCGCTGAGCTGAGCAGACAGTCTCTCCTCAGAAGCTCACACATGAGGGCCATTTCCTTACTCATTTCTTCTCAGCAAAGAGGGTGTTTCCAACCATATCATTTTTAATCAAAGCATTCTTGACTCAGACACAATTGTTCATGTTGATGGACAGATGGGGATTTGGTCCTGACCCAAAAGAGGAAAACACGGAAAGGGTAGCGCCTCTCTTATCTGCAAAGAGTGAACAAGATCAGCCATAACCTGTTCCTGTCTCCCCGTACAACAAATCCAGTGTGTGCTCTCAGCTCAGCCGTAGATTCTCATCTTGTAATTTTTAATACAAGACATATTCTGCCTGAGGGAACAAATTACTCTCTGTATTCAGCATGCTTCAGTGCCTTCACAGGGCCGTGCTCGAGAAAGGCACTTACTTGGCTTGGCAGAAAACGCCTTTCCAAACAAAGGAGAAACTCTGTGATGAAAGGAGAGCTCATCCCAAAAGCAACAATGCCGGCAGTTTGGGAAGCTGGCCGGGCTCTGATGGAAGCCTGTCCGGCCCACAGTTACTTTCTAAGTGGCACTATGCATCAAATTTGTTATTATGTGCAATCTTTTTAATAGGAATAAAAAAGTAAAGTCTCAATCTACAGATCTCTGTAGCCTCTGTTCAAACATTCCCATTGGGAGCCCTGAGATGGGAGGAAGGCTGAGTCCATCTTCTTCCAACCCGCCCTCTCCCCATCTTCCACAGGGAGCACCAGCACCTTTTCCCATGTCTGTGTACTGGGAAGTGAGATCGCAAATGCTACTGAAATAGAAATACCGATCAGAGGATGAAAACTCGTGCTTTTCTATAAATAAAGCACCCTAGGCTTGCTGCACTTACGCAGCTGTGTCAACTGCACGGATATTAAATCATCACGGAGGCCTCCACCCTCAAAACAGTGACATTAATTTAAAAATTGTGAGATTCTAGAAGTTACAAAGCTTGAGAGATTTTCTACATTTGGCGTGCTGCAGGTTTTGAGCCTTGAAAGCAATGAGAAGTAGAAACTTATTCTACCAAAAAAGGAGGAAAAAAACCTCAGATTTTCATATAAATGCCTGACTTCAGAAACAAACAAAATACTTGGCACTATTAAATCTATCACTGCTGGGATGGGAAACTTTTTGTTGTTGTCATCAGATATTTGACAATTCACATCAAATGCTCCATTTGAATTCAATTCCCCATACATTTGTTGCATGAGTATCTCTATAGAACTGAAAATACCAAGTACAAAAAAGTTTGTATTTTTCTGACAGCAGTATTCTACGCTAACCAACTTATTACACTTCTGTTCTTTTTTCCTCTTTTGTTTTTGTCTTAGTTTTTGCATAAAGAAAACAGAGTTGTTATCAGGGGAGGCCATAAGACTCAATTTTCTTTACAGAAACTTTTTAACCATTTTCCAAAAAATCTCATTACAAAGATTGTAACTTTTTTCCCCGGTGAGGTTTTAAAACACAGTATAATGATATTTCCATTTCACTTCAAATAAAGATAAACAAAATAGTATTTCTTTGTACTAAAAATCATTTCAAATTTTGGAAACAATGATTTTATTGTTTCTTCTTTGCAGAAGATCATCTCCCCTATCTTCATTTTCTCCCTCCCTAGAAAAACTCAGTGATTTTTAGAGAACAAGAAAAAAAAAGAAAAAAAAAAAAGGGCAGAAGGGCGGGGGGAAAAAAAAGGTAACGTTGCTTTATCTAAAGAATGTTTCCAATAAAGCCTTATTAAAACTACATGATGTTTTTTTCCCCCCATTTTTCTGTTGAAATTTAATTAAAAAGAAAATTTCTGTTAAGGACTATTTTTAATTGAATTGAGATTGCCCTGCACCTTCAAGTACAAGCTATTGTTTCATCTCCCTTTAAGAATGTAACCTAATTGTACGTGCCCCTCTTCCTAAACTGCAAGGGTTTTGTGAACAATGAGGCTGGTTTTTGGTTAGCCGGTAACATGAATGCAAAGCTTTCAGGAAAGAAAGCCTGGATTCACCGTTGTGTCTGATTTCAGTGTTGAGGATGGTGTAGCTGTTTGTAGACTATGCAAAAATAAATGCAGACATTAGCTGAGACTGGAATGTAAGTGCTGCTACATGAGTAATGATGAAGATTTTGTTTGTTAGTTTGTGAGCACATTTCTTTAAGTGTGAGAATTTTCATTCTGTTTAAGAAATCTGAATTTGCCTACAGAAAAGTTTCAACATCTATCTTCCTTACTAGTGATTGTCTTGACAGAGAAAAAACATATGCAAATAGCTTACATATACAGTACCTATTTGCACAGCTACACACATGCCAAAAATACTGAAAAAACTATTTGCTCCCTTCAACAAACTCGATTTTGTCTGGTCTGTTAACTAAACTCCCCTGATACTCCAATTTTATGACTGTGTGATGTAGTGGTAAATCAGAGCCATACTGATGATCTAAATCAGAATAACCAGCATGTTTTTCATTTCAGAAGCAAAAAAAACTTTGCAAAGAGAAAGTTTGCCAGTTTCAGCACTTCCTGGCCGCCAAGAACATTTACTGAAAATCAATGGTCTGTCCAAAATCTAATGCGAGCAGGAACCACAGTGCAGCTGTTCAGAATCTATACTGCTTCCTAGGCAAAGTTTCTAAGCCCTTTCAGTCCTTTAGAATAATAAAAATGATTAATGGTCTTGAACACTGTGAACCAAGTGTTTTGAAGTGTAACCTGCTACTTGTAATGCACTCAATATTTCTGATCCGCATTGTACGGGCATAGAGGGCCTCTGAAAGTTTGCATTAAAATGGGCGATGTTTGAAATGAATGAAGTGAGCATCATGAAAGCTGACTGAAAAATCCATTTCTCCCAGACTGAGCTGTTGCACAGGCATTTTTTACTAGTCCACAAAGGCAGAAAAAAAAATGTATACATACATTATTTTCTATAAATATATATTCTAAGGGATAGAGATACCATTTATATTTCTTTTCCAGTTAAATGATTAGTCTCCTTCAGCCTCAGCATCTACCATAAAGGCACATCAATCTATTTTAGAGAAACAAAATTGCACTAAATTTTCTCAGGAACATTAGGCAGTATGAAGAGGCCTAGAAACTTAATGGAATTATTTGGACATACCTGTATCCTTGCTTCCCATTCAGGTACAGCTGCAGTCACCAGCATAATCCTTGAAGCCAAACCAATCTAAATCAGCTGTTGGCAGATTTATTTAAGTAAGTAAATATGATAATTAAACTCTGGTGTGTTAATTTACAGGAAAATACTGGTGATTAGATGTCAAATACTCTCACCCAAATGCCCAGGTTACTGTGAGGGCATTTATTTGGTTTGCATGGCACCTTCTCCAGGAGCCTGCACAGTTCATGCCCAGGTCTGCTTGCTCCAAGCACTGTGGTTTTGACTTCACCTGTTTCTAAATATTGTTCTCTTATATTGATTTTTATATTGATGAAGGCCCCACAGGTCTCATTGGTTTTGACCAGCCTCACCTGGGACGCCCACACACAAACTCTGCTGTGGTCCAGGAGCTCTACTTAAGCTCAAACATGAGCACCTAACCCTTTTCTGAGTTGTGTTGTAGGTGGGATTGTCTTCAGTTCTGCTTCTGGATGGAATCAGACCAGTGTTACAAGTAGTTTGTCTTCCAGGGAGACCTCAAACCTTATGGGAAGCTCGTCATCTGGATGTCCCTCAGCTATGCTGTGGCTCATCTCTAGCCCTCTTGGCCCTTCCATTTTTGTTCCTGCCTGGGCTCCCTGGAGCTCCTAGATTTGGTTCATTCCTCCCTATCTCTATGGCTCTTGATGGACCCAACTACCAGCATTCTGCTCTGCCTCCTGTGTTCAGTCTCTGTGGGAAGATGCCCCATTTGTGTGGGTGCTACTTGTTCCTGAGTCATCCTTGGCTCTGAGTCTACTTCTCCCTACAGAATTTTTGGCCTTCACTGTTTCTGAAAAAGCGTGAATTTTAATGAAAAATGTAGTCAAGGCAAGGTGGGGAGGACAGTAGTAAAATAATAATGGAATGGGACAAAGTCTGACCACTGGACTCACTCTTAGTGAAAATATCAATGTTTCACCACCCCTGTTGTCTACAGTTTCCCATCTGTTTTTGGGGTGCAATAGAAGTTCAGAAAAACATTACAAGGAACACTTATTAACATTTATAGAGATGTAAAGTGCTAAGTACTTCTCTGTAACTTCTTACTCTAAGTTTACAGGCTTTGTATGAAACATTATTTGAGGGACAGCATATTGTATTCATTATATATTTCAAGTGGTATAAATAAGGCAGTAGAAGTACTCAAATTGCCAGAAGCCAGATGGAGATCTTATCACAGTGCCTCCCACAATTGGGAATGGAATAACTTCTCTCAAAGTCCCAAGTTGTTCTCCTTCTAGGAGAGCAGAGGAGTGAAACTCCTGGGTCAAGGCTGTGCTGTGTCATGTAGAGTAGATGTTTGCTTGTCTTCTTGCCCTGCCTGGGATGAATATGGTCCAGCTCGGCCTAAGCCCTCGTCACGTCATGGCACAGCAGTGGGTGAAGGTTGTGTGTAGGAACAAACGAAAACAAAGTAGAACAGGAGAGCTGCCATTTTTTGGAGCATAAGGGAACATTTTAGTCTAATTATCTTGAGGATAGAACAAAAAGGAAACGTTTTACCCAAATGGGTTTTTGAAAGAATTATCCTAGGTAAATTGATCTGTAGAGAATTGCTCCCAAAACTATAAATCATGTTGATTTACTTGTTTTATACGTCTAAGGGGGTGACCAATGAGTTATCGGGAGGGTACATGGAACATTCAAATTTGTAGACTGAGGATATGGCTTATTCTTGACTTTAAAATAGATTTAGCAAGATATCTCAAACGATCTCTCTGTTATGATACAGTGACTCATTTTTTTTTCCTTGACAAAACAAAATGAGAATAAACTGTATTTATTGCTCGTTTCCGAGCACTATCTGGCTAGATCTGGGTTATTAAATTTCATTGTGTTTGCATGGCAGTTGGAGAAGAGTGATTATTCTTTTTAACTTGGTGTGCATTTTTACGGCTTGGACTTGCCTGTGTTTGTTAATCAAAAGTAGTTTAACTGTGCACAGTGGAAGCACATATCCTTTGGTGCTTTCTGACCCTTCATCATATAACACTGTGCCCTTCCATTTCTTTGTAAAACTGATTAATAAGTCCAACCCATGTTAATGGTGGGGATACAGCGAAATAGATGGTTGATAAATAGCTGCACGTGTTGTACAGAATTCTTAGTTTGCTTTATGGTATGTTTTATTTTTATTTTTTTTCCTAATGAAGAAATTATGAGGCAGCCAGATTAACTCATCTGCACAGAGCAATTAGTTTGGCAGTACTGACTCATGGTCATTCTACCTGACAGCGTTCCCTTTTGTGGGAATGTAACTCTCACTGTGAAAATGTTGTACTAAGCAAGCCTTAGTTCCGCTCGTAAATCAGTTCGATGAAAGGTTTGAAAGCCTGTTTCTATGGTGTAGTTAAATTACATTGAAAGTACAACTGAATTTGTCCTTAGTTTTTCCATCAAGTATAATGTGACTTAAAGGTTAGCTAAAGCAAGAGTTCAGCTTAGAAAGCCAGATGAGGTTTCTTGAGCAAAAGTAAAGTAGATACAATTTAGGTAAACATTCTGCTCATTTAAAATAACACATTGGAGCATTTGTCTTTGATTATCAGTTTTAACGTACATAATAAGAGGCTTCATTCCCACCAGAGACAAGCATGTTGAAAAAGTTCAAGCGTGTCTACATTCAGGGTCCCAAGTTACCACCTTCCCCCACCCACAGCCAAAATTAGATGTTAGGTTGGAAATGGAGGGGTTTTGATTCATGTGTGAATGAAGTCTCCAAACACTTGCTAGTTCCACAAGGTTTCTGTAGATTGGCCTTTTGGGAGCCATTCTGCCCTGGGGTGCTGCTCTGCTGCTGACACTGCAGCAGCTCAGGAGACTTCAATGCTCTTGCATCAAAAACTAACCAAAGCCTAATTTGGAGCCCACCCAAAACTCTGCTTTATTTTTTTTTTTAACTAACTATAAGATCAGCTACCTGGAGACAGATGCAATGTCCCTGCTTCAGAAGCAGCTCCACTGGTGTCCCAGAATTATATTCTCCTTTATGCGTGTTGTTCCAGTCATGGGGAAATGGAGCCAAATATTGTAATTTGAGTGGATTTGCCAGTCTGTGGAATTCCCAAGCCTTCCCAAAGGAAGAAGTTGATATCTACAAAATATTCACTGGAAATGCTTTAAAAAAAAAAGGTGGGGGAGGGATGGAAATGCTAGAAAACCATGAAAACACAATTGTGCAAATATCTTCCCTTTTCATTCACAGAATGATCACTGCTGTATGAGTGGACTGTATGTCTTCCTTTCAGACCACAAATACCTGTGATTTTTCAAAGGGAAGTTTCTTTTATTAAAAATTAATACAAGGTTTCTTAATCTGACTTACAATGCCCATATTGATTACAGTTGAGAATTGGCCATTTTCCAGCCTTGCTCTAGCACAAAAACACTTGCATGTCTCCTCTCGCAATGGATCAGTGCCCAAACTCTTCCTAGTGATTTTTTATTACTGGTAATTGAAATAACATATCAAATCTTAACTTAAAAATACTACTCCAGCTCTGTCTTGGGGCAGGTTTTCAAATCTCCCTACAGAACCGCTTTGCTGAAATCTGTAATTCATCCCACCAAGAAAGCCATGGCCATTTCCGACGTCCAGAAAAGGGTTCATCAAGCAGATGTGCCAAAGCAAGTCAGCAGCAAGCCATCAATATTTGCATATAATGCTCCAGCACCTGCTAATGAGTCAGGAGAAGGTTTGCTCTCCTGTTACTTTATTAAAGGAGCTCATAAAAAGCTTGCAGCGGGCAAGAATGATAAATATTTGGTGATAAATGTTTGAAAAATATATTTTTATTAGCTTTATATGCAAACTAGCTGCCATGCCATCACAGTCACAATTCCCATTGTCCACTAGGGCTACTCCCAGTAGGCTCACAGCATCCCACCCTACCATAAATCCTAAAATACTGGGTGGATATATTTGTGAAATTTCACTGTCTTTATAAAGCAAATCATTTTTTTTTTCTGCTAATAAGTGAGGAAGCAGGAAAGATAGAGTTTAGAGCTCTTTTGTTTCCACAGGACAAATTTCAAGCAGAATAGTGAGAGGATTTTTTTTAAAAAAGTAGATTTTTATTTCAAGTCAGTAAGGAAAGTTGGTTAATAAAGCTCACCTACAGCTGGTACAAAGGGCCAAATCTTCAGCTAATACAAAATATCAAGCTTTCACTTTAAAAAGCAGAAAGAGGAAAGGGACTTTTTTAAAAAAAAAAAAAAAAAAAGAAAACATATTTGATCATTTAGTGGTGAAAAGATCGGGCACTCCTCAGTTGCAGGCTTTATTTTTGTGCATTGTGTCAATGATTGGAAACCATATGTTTTAAGACCAATTTCAATGGTATCAGTAGCTGCAGTCCTCCTCTCAGATTACTTTTTACTGCCTGACTAATTTTGAGCTTTAATAGCTAACATGCACTTTGTTTATCAATTACAAATGTTCTGCATTTTGATGAGGCACCAGGCTACACAACACACACTGGTTCATCATCAGTTCTGGAGAGCCAGCTAACAATTTGTTTGACATTATGGCCTGTGGATTTGTGGACAAGTGTTTTCTTTAGGAAAAAAGAAAAATCTCAGAATTGATAGCTCTAGTTCCAAACTATGTGAGATGTCAGCACTGGGGGGCCTTGCAAAGCTCTTGGGTTGTCCCATGAAGAATCCATCCTCCAAGGTGCCGAGTGCTCGGGCGTTCGAAGAATGAAGAAGTCTAGCACTGAGTGAGTATCCTCAACTAATGCTTGTGTTGAATAGACAGCCTTATATAAAGTATCTCGTTGCATTGAGGTTGCTTCAGCAATATTAAAATAAAACCTATGCTTAAATTCTTTCCAGCATCAGATCTCTAGTACCTTGCAGGACTGAGCCATAATCTGTAAAATAGCTTTTTAAAGTAGTTTCATTTAGTTGTGTGACAGAAGATTTAAAATAGTCTTTTAGTCTGTATTATTTGTCCTCTAATTACTTGAGGACAGGGTACCTCTCTGTTTTTAAAGCACTGCATAAATTAATGATCTAACAAAAACAGCAGCAATTCAGAGCATTTAGCAGAGGAAGCAACCACCAGTCCAGAGAGTGAAATTTCCCCACAGTCCACAAAATGTGCTAGGAAATCTTTTGGTTGCCAACTCTGGCAATTTTGCTGAAAGTACTCTAAAATGTGAGGGCTTTTTTTTGCACAAAGCCTGAGCTCTGGCATCATGTTTTCACACAAAACTCTTGGTTTTAATTTTAGAAGACAAGTGAGTTACTCAGCATTGTGGTTGCAAGGAGAAATTGAAAACATGAACCCAAGGACCAGGGAGCAATTAAGGACCCTAAATGTACTGCTTTTAAAATCTTGTTTTTTGTAAACCCATTTTATGACACCTGGGGTCTGGCTCAAGTCATTTGCATGCTTGGGACTAACAATAATCAATACTTGCAGTGAGTTCCCTCTGTGCCCTGTGAGAACTTCTCACCTTGGTTTGTACCGGAGGGGGGAAGGAGACCTTAACAATTTCAGAAGATGTTGGAATTTCATATTGGCTTCCTCTTTCTTGGTTTGAAACAGCAGTTGGTACTTGTGTAACAATGTTCATTTTGACTGTATAGAGGACAGTAGAAACGAGAAGTATTTTCTCAAGGCAAACTTGGCTTGCTCAGAACCTGAGCTTTTGTATTTAGCTCCTTATCCTCGGGAACGCACAGTAGAAACAGCTAGGAGGAGAACCCACTGCCAAATCAGCAGCCCGTGTTGGATCTCTCCAAGTAACAATATTTTGGTGCCAGGCTCCACGAGAAAGCAGCTTTCCAAACTGCTCGTATGTACCCTAAGGGTAGGACAGGGGCTGCATCCTGTGTCCCCTGGAATGTCCAAGGAGCAAGGCCTTTGGCTTTGTGTTCTGTGCAGGACACTGCCACCTCCTAGGAGTGCCTGGAAGCATTTCCAATTGGCGAATATACAAACTTCCTGCACAGCTTCAAGTTAGTGTTTGATTTTATGGTACATGGGAATGATCTCAGGGTGGCAGGTAGGGAAAGACCACTTGACCTTGTCTTTGAGGAAGAAAAAAAAAGAAAAGATCCTTGTTACAAGGCTGAAGATGCCCCTTTACAGCGAAATGGAGGCTTTTATTCAGCTGGCTACTGGGACGTGCTCCTCAGCGCCCACCAGGCAGCCTGGTGCCCTATGCATGCCCGGCCGGTGCCAAATTCCCGTCCGCAGGGCAGGAATAATCTCCTCTCCTTGCCTTGCTACATCACTTCCCAGACAGGGATTTGGCTGCATGTGCCAACTGCTAACAATGGTGAAAAAAAATATTTAAAACTCCTAATTGAAAAATATCCTTTGTCTTCCTCCTGGTGCCCTTTTCTCACTGTGCCTTTATCTACCTCTCTAAAAACGCATACAATGTTTTTAGTATATTAAGGATATTAGGGCAGACAAATGATGTTTACCCATCAGCTCAAGAAAGGTGTTTCTGGCACCAATTCACAATGACTTACCCTGGAAGGGACAAGGAGTGTCCCTTTGTGTGCAGGGTGCAGTACAAACAAGGAGGTCCTGCTCTTTGCCTGCCTCTCTCCGTGGCATTACCACAAACAATACTAGTCCTTAAATACCTGCCTGCCTTTAAGCACTTAAGTAAATAATTGTATTGATTGTTGCAGGACTATTCACATGCATAAAACTTAAGCATATATTTAAATATGTTGTGAAATGGGAGGTTGAGGGAGTTTTGCATGCAAGGTATTTTACCATCATTATGTACTTGTTAAGACCAGCTTCAAAAGCAGCAAATGTGGCAATCGGGTTTCTGGGTGGGGAGGGGGAGAAGGAAAAGATTTTTTTTTCGGAGACAGGTTCTAAGCGCCTAAGTGCTCGCTTTGTGCTCAAGAGACGCCGCATCAAAAGCAAGATCAGGGCTCGGGGCAGCGAGGAAGTCCTAGAGACCAGAGCACCCCCCCAGCTTCATGTGAGAGTGGTGTAAATTCAGAACTGCGGCTAATCCGTCGGGAAATCACCGGCTTCGAGCTGAGAAGTGATGGGGAATAACAAGGGAGGGAGCTTTGCTCTCCCGGGCCGGCGGGAGGTGGCTCGCGCTGGGAATTGTGCCAGCTCCGCGCTGGTGCGCGGAGCCGCGTCTCCTTTTGCGCTGCACGAACACACTTTGCAGTCAAACTGATCTGAGGGGGTTTGATAGCAAAACCAGCTGTCTCGTCGCAGTGATGTTTTTGTTCCACTGTCAGGAGCTGGAGCGAGGTCCATGAGTGGGCTGCAGCCTGCGCGAGCGCTGCGCTCTGCACCCTTTGTGCTCCCCTCGCGCGGGACGCAGCGCTCGCGGAGAGGGTGAGGGATGTTAAATCACCCGCTCTGCGCGCTCAGGGAAGCCCGCATGGGTGGCAGAGAAGTCCCACGCGGGTGCGGGCAGCGGAGGCTCGCGGGTCCCGGCGCGGGGATGCAACTCCCATGTCTGAGTCCCGGCTCACATGAGGACGTTCCCGGGCGGTGCGAAGTGGCCCTGCGGCTTTTCCTGCGGAGACCCGCGTAGCGAGGGCGCGGGAGCGGCTCCAAAGAGAGCGGTGCCTCGTGCGCGCTCGCCGGAGCGGAGGGAGCGCGCGGGGACGGCGCAGGAGCGGTCTCTATTTTTAATTACTGCCCATTTACACCCGCTTCTTGGGGGGAGCAGCAGGATGCGCTGCGCGCGCGGTGCCACCGCCAGCTTTTAAAAACCGCACCGGGAGCGCTGCGCGGGGCTGCTGCCCGGCCCCGCGCCCGCGGAAGCCCCTCCTCTCCCGCCCCCTTCCTTCCCCGCGGCCGCGCAACGGGTCGGGCCGGGCGGCCGCTACCCGCGGGGCGGCACCGCGCGAGCGGTAGGTGCGCGCAGGCAGCGCTCGCCCGCGCGGAAGCAGCAGGGCGCGCGGAGCGGCCGCGCTGCCCCGCGGAGAGGCGGGGGGAGGGCGGGCGAGCCCCCCGGC
>JAUBOD010000291.1:445643-460521 GCA_032353885.1 Nothura maculosa
TGTCAGCATTGCACTTGTGAGGGGGTTTGCTCTCCAGCTTGATCTTGGGCTCGTGACTCAGTGTTTTGAGTTAGCACTTGGAGTCGCTGCCTTCAAAAGTTTGTAGTAAAATAAAATGTGACTTATAGGTTACCCTGAAACCTCAGTCAAAAATTTGAAGCCTTAAAATGTTTAATTTAGCATTCCTAACTTCAGAATGACTGAAAAGACTTTTCTTTTTTTCTTTTTCTCTTTCCTAAAGTAAAGAAAAAAAGTTTGTTCTTGGCAGAGATTTTATAGGCCAAGTTTCAGGGCAAAATATTGGGTTTTGTGTAGGGGATTCTAATGGAAAAAGCTGAGCACCAAATTCACACAAGGTTCTTCTTAATTGTAGAAGCCAAAAGCTCTTCCAGATGTCTGTCAGCCCAACGTGCTGAATGCTGCCATTGCTGGTTTTAATAAAAGCTCATATTCAGCAAACTATTACTGATTTACTGTATACTACTCAAGCCAGCAACTGTTTTTGCTCTAAAAACCTAGCAAACAAAGACCTAATCCGTTCACTGATTGTACTCCAGCAAGTCATTTACTGTATTAAATGCCATCCAGGTTCCATTATTTCACTAGAGATTTTTCTCTAGATTGCCATTGTTCAAGCTGGAATTTCAGAAACTCTTGCAGAGAAGGACATGGGCAAGAAATGCACAGGAACAAATCGGTAAATGGTGCGTGCAAACCAGGCAAAACCGCTAACGCAAACGTGTACGTGACATGTGCTGCCAGACAGGCATTTCTGAGGCAAGTTACCTGTTTGCACATGCAACCAATAAATACTCTGAAGTAAAATGGAAGCTTTAAGAAGTAGGAAAAGGATAGAAGGCAAATACAGGGAAGTGTGTCATGACTTTGTGAATACAAAAGTGAACAAAACTGATAGCAAAATCATCAGTCAGAGAGTAGCAAATGAAATCTCTAAGCAATGATGTAATTAGAGGCCATTAATCATTATAAAAGATCATTTCCCTTTAAACATCTGCTCCCCTTCACTTGGCAGCAGCCTGGGCAGTGTCGTGAGTGATGGGATTGCGCTGAAGGGCATGTGTTATCTGAGAAACAGCGTCGGCCATCCCAGCCTGACAGGATCTGGGAGCGCACTGCTTTTCTCCTGTTCAGGTGTAGCATTAAGGAAATAAGCAGGGGGGAAGGTCAGACATTGCTCACAGTCGAAAGGAAAACCTGGTTTTCAGAAAACCTGAACCCAGCCTGCTCAATAGTGTGAGGGAAATTTAATTTTGGTTCCAGAGGATTTGAACAAAGTAATCCAGCGGGCCTTGAGCCTGCTGTGAAGCACAGGCAGAGCCGGGAAGCCGCACACAGATGGGCCTGAAATGGAGGACTCCTTCTCCCACTCCCAGCCTTTGGGGCCAGCGCAGGTCTCCAAGGCCTGACGGCACCTGGAGGAGCCCACAAGACAATGGGGACCTGGGCAGCCATCTTTGGGAGTGGTTCGAGCTTGCACCAGCTCCAACCTTCCCTGTGGAGAGGGTACTTGACCTCCTTGGCCATCTTCCTTCCTGCCATGAGGAGCCATGGTGGTGCTCACCTTTGAGCTCCTGTGAGGAAATATAACTGAATAGAGCCTGACACTGCTGAGGTGGCCGTTTGGATGTGCAGAGTCACGTAGGTGACAGGTAGAAATGTAGCTAACTCCATTGCTGTTAGTGCCCATCCTTGGGATCCCGGGTAAGATTTCTGATGTGTTTTTTGTTTTAGGGTGAGAGTTCCTCAGTTCCTCTTTGACCATTAAATTCAGTCATTTAGGGAGTAATTTTTAAAGTCAAAAAAACGTTTTTTTAACTTCTGTACAATTCAGTCACCTTGTTGCATTTGGTGCAGTTGGAGCATTCATAGTGGTTGTGGGCACCGTTAGCGACTCCTGCATGCCTTCATTTCCCCCATGCCATGCTGTGATCCATGCCCAGGGCAGGAGCTATGCAGGTCTTGCAGGGATGTGTCAGAAGTTGGAGCACTTTGAGACCCTCTAGCAATAGGGCAGCTGTGGAGCAGCCTCACTAGTGCCATTTTCCTTAAACATTCCTTGTGTTTTCAGTTTCCCGACTTCAATATTTTTACTGTGTTTCAGGCTACTCAACTGCAGTATTTCTACCTAACATTTTGGGGGTAAAGTTATCCAGGAAAACCTGCCTTGCATAAAAACATCATCATACCTATCTGTTGCACATATCTAATGCGACCAAAGGTTTCCTTCCAAACTTCAAGCATAACTATGCAAATCTGCACACTTAATGCCATGTTTTGGATGGCACCCAAAACATCTCACACTTCAAGCAACTCTCTTTGAAGCAGATGTATTTGCAGCCCTCTTCTGAAAAGCTGTCCGTGTGGACTTAAACACGTGTATTGAGCGCTGTGGTTTTTAGATGAATGCACCTATTTGTTCTGCCTGTAGGATCTGAAATAGTGACCTGGCTGTTCCGTTTGGGTTGCGTGGTGAATTGCTTGTGTGCCTTCAATATTGTGAAATTCATGGATGGGTACTCAAAAGCGTGGTTTTCTGTGGAAACATGAGTCTTATGTGACACTGGTCACTCCTCTGAGATTTCCAGCTAAATTCTACAAGGTTAATTGTATGAAAAGGACTGTGCTGGTGTCACTGCCACCTAACGGCCAGGACATTTTAGTTTTCCTAGGGAAATCAGAAAGTTATTGGGATTAGCCTGGACATCTAAACCGCTCCTGCCTCCTGTAGGAGCTTTCTTACTGCCAGGAACCTCCCTGGGCACTCATGTGCCCTTACTTGTTCTGATAGCATTTAAGAGATAAGGAAATTGAATTTTATGATGACAAAATCCAAGAAGAAAAGCACAGCTTTAATCAGATGGGTGTAATCTCCAAGGGAACAAGTACTTCATTTTAATTCTTCATTTCCCTTTGATGAAAACTTTAGTGAATGCTATTATGTGGAATTTATATGAAGCCTGGGTTTAGGTAATCAGCTTTAATATTTATACTCTTAGGGAAAAAAGAATCATTAGTAAGCATGCATAATTAATGAATAAATTATATTTTTCCTTTGTTTTCCTTCAGGTATAAGGAAATGCTAGATTTAGTGATATCACCCAGCCTGACTGTAAATAGAGAGTGCCCTGACAGACTGAAGCTCAACCTTTCTAACGCCTATGCCGCGGCTCCAGATGACATAGAAGGTAGGCTGCCCCTTCGTCTTGTTCTTCGTTAGTGTAATGTAGATGCACCTATACATTTAGCCAAAGGAGGTGGCTGCAGGTCCTCGTGTTCTTCCTGGGCAGCCCTCTTGTCTATGCTCCGGTCTTTGGCATTTGGCAGGTACCAGGGATGAAATCTTCTGGTGGCTCAAGTAGGCTCTGGTGGAAACTTGTCTGCTCCTTTCCTCCTGCTGCTGCCTTTGTCCTCCACCATACTCCTCCAGCGAAGGAAACAGAAGAATGTTAAATCTGTTAAAAAAATTATTGGCAAGTGATGCAGCTGAACTAGTTTTTGCTAGCACAATCCCGGCTATTGTTTGCTGCGGTCGGGATCTGTCAGCCTTCCTGTTGGAGAGGAGCGAGCAGAAGGCCCTGACTATTATGTTTTTCCGACTATGTTTAACCCTTCCTTCTCAGGCTCCTGGAAGCCCAGGGGGGTTTTGATGCATGTTTGTGAGGCATTAGAAACTGCCCAATTAAGGCACGTGCATCGTGTCTATGGATGCTTGTCATAAGATACAGAGTTATATCAATGTATATCAGTTTTCAAATATATAGATTGCTCTGTTCTGCCCATTTGAGTTGAAACGCGTGACATTTTTAACATGCCACTCTTTGGCAACAACAGTAGCACAGTGGATATTGATATCTAGAAAAATCCTCATGTTTCGTTCTTAACAAATACGTTTACTCTGCACTTGTCTCTTTTCAAATTAAGAACTTGAAGATATAATATTTTTCAACTATAAAAAAAAATTAAGCTTTGTTCAAAGTGTCCATTCTCCTACTGCTTTTCAATTTTAAAAGTCATAATAATGAACACAAAAAGCATATTCTTCAAATGCAATTGTACTTGGTAATGAGGAACAGCTTGACAGAAAAGATATAGTATTTTTTTATTATTATTATTTTTCCACAGTCTAAAAGTCTCATTTTCTTAATTATTTTCTTTCAGGTAAGACAAAACAAATTTTTCCTAAAGAGTTTGATGGTGAGTCAGGTAAGCTCATCTTTGGATTTAAAGACCATCTTTATAATTTTTTTTTTCCTGTTTTCTCTTCTATATCTGCTGTATCTGTATATATAGGTCTAAATGTACAACTATATATCACCTTGTCCTGTTTCTGCATTTTTTAAAGATTTTTTAGAAAAAAATGTAAACCATTGAAGCCCCTTGCTGGGAGGAATAACTTAGTGTAACTACATTTTAAAGGATCTGGAGCAGGGATATATGTGGAGTACCTGATTAGGCTTGTCTGGGTTTGGTTTGGGGAAATTTTGTTTGTTTGTTTGTTTTAAGAGCTTTTAATCTTGATGAGCTGCCCAAAATCAGCATGGAAGCCATTTATGGTTTAGGGCTCTGCACCTGCGGTGAATTCAGCAGGCAGCAGGAATACGCCTATTCCAGCAAGAATTTCTCCCTTGCCAGGGAAAAATGGCAAGGTGGGAGGTTGTGCCAGGGTAGCAGACAGCAGCAGACTCCCAATTGTGTGAGAGAACAGAGAAAGGAGTCTGTGGATGTTTTCTGAATTTTGTTAATTTTGAGTGAGGTTATCTAAATACTTCTGAGTTTGTGATAAAAAGGACTTGTCTCCATTTTCAAATAATTCTGTCTTTTAATAAGATGTAATTGGAAATGGAGCCCTTTTTCCATGATGTCATTACTGATATTGGATGTTACACTAATTGAAGTTCTAAAAAGATAATAATATCTTATATTGAATATTTTTAGTTAAGAGCTCATACATGATTGTTGTTTTTTTCCAATAAAAAGGCAAGCAAAGGTAAGTATGTGTCTAAATTTAGTTAAAAATCAGATCAAAAGTCAGTATTTGCATATTTCATTAAGTAAAATATGCTTCAAACTTTTAATTTATCACTGTTAGCAAATTCTACTGATCTTTCTGAGGCTGTTTTATTTATGCAGTTAAATAACATCTAAAGCCTCCAACTAGGACCTGAGAAACAATATATATGAGATATTAGATATCTGCTTAAATGTTGCAAACCAGCAATTGTAAAAGCAGTGGTGTCAGCTTGGCGCTAGAACAGACTATGATGGGAATCTAAGACCTGTCAATTTTGCTTTCCAGGTAACAGCAAAGCAGCACCGCAGTGTCCTCTCCATCTGTACTCCACAAAGTGAGTGCTCCTGCCAAGTTCTCTAACTTAAAAACCTTGTTTCTCTGAGAAGTCATTTTATGGGGACTGCTATCATCTTAAATGCATGTGTTGTAAGTCCTTCCACCTGTTCTTCTGCATGTCTCATTCCAAGGAAACAGCCATTTCTTAATCTTGTTACATATAGAGTAAGAGAAGGTTGGAGGTACCGTGTGCTCACACTCAGGCCCCAGGGAATGCAAATCACTGTGAATATAGGTGTGCGTATGAGCGACCATCGTGAAATATGTTAAAATGTCAGAGATTTCCTGTGACACTAGTTTGACAAACACAAAACGAAGAGTCCAGATCAGACTGCAGTCTTTTATTAAGTGGTGTGCACATATTTTGCACAGTCCTTAAGTCCCCATGCATTTAAGGGGATTGAATCTTCGTAGATGATAGTAGAAACTGTATATGGAGACAAACATTTGCCCTTCTCTAGTAAACTGAGAGTTCCCCAAATCTCCCCATCACCCCAAGAGTACTATTTTATAAAAATATCACTAGAAGCATCTTACTGTGCTCTAGAAAGCCACGTACAGTGACTATTGCCTTAGACTTTCTGTTTTCTTGTTCTGAATAGACATTATCCCCATATAGTGACGGTCCCGCCCTTCCCAGCAATGGCAGCGTATGGGCAGACCCAGTACAGCGCGGGACTCCAGCAAGCAGCTGCCTACACGGCCTACCCTCCTCCGGGGCAGCCCTATGGGATTCCCTCCTATGGTGAGTAGTCCAGCAGCCTGTGATCCTTGAGTGCATCGTCTTCCTCCTAAAATATGTCTGAAGCTTTTACTTTAAAATGAAAGGTCATTGTAATCCTAGCAGTGACCTCTTAGGCTTAGTGGAAAATCTGAATGTTTTTAAGTGTGTGTGTATATATGGTTTCTCTAAAGTGTCTATCAACTTTGATGTCTCGAGCTATAGTTCTGCAAACTAGATTTGGAGGCAATCAGCAGTCAGTGGAGGCGATAGGAGACAGCATGAGAAACTCAGCTTTAGAAAGACATGCCATTGAAGAGTAGTATGTAGTGAGGGTTCCTGTGACTTGCTGCCCAGACAGTCTCTTGTAATAAATACGATATTTAGCTAAATTATACTTTGCCTTTATTAATTCCATCTTGAGCTTAATGATAGAAGATACTTTAAAGAACTTACTGTGTAATATTTTAGAAAAAAAAGCCGCAGAAGAGAGTAAGGCATGATGAGATGCTGAAGTGTCTTGGTTTTGTAAGACACCTAGTATTTAGATGGTGGTTCTGTGTGTAAATGCCAAGAACTAGGACTGTTTTTGCCCTCTTGAAGACCAAAGAGGAGCTCCTCTCACCAAGCTGCTTTGGGCTTCTCACCTCCAGTTGATCCCATGCGTGCTGAGCCTTGAGGCATTGATGTGGCTGGTTCCTGGTCCCCCTTGAGCTCCAGAACACCTTTGTTTGCTCTGCAAATACAGTATCACTTCCCAGCACGAAGATTTTCTAGAGCCATTGACAGATTGTGACCGGAGGGCAATTCCCGCTGCCTCGGGCCGGGGAAACAGGCTTGGCAGCGGTCGAGCACTGCGGGCAGGGCTGGCGAGTCGTGAGCCGGGTCCCTTTTCTGCAGCTCCTGGTGTGTTTGCAGACACTGGCTTCTTGCCAAGGCAAACTCATAGCAGTTGTCCTGCTCGAGCAGGTGAAATCACAGCCATTTGCTGTGGCCCAGAGGCTTTCAGGCCGTGCTTTTGTTAGACCCATATGCTGCTTACAAATCCTGTGGTTGACCTCTAGCATCCTTGGGCAGTGTTTCCTACCCCCAGGCATGTACCCTTGCGGGGACACCCAGCACATATGAGGGACTCCACCTGGCTGACAACCAAGAACAATGAAGCAGTATTGTTTCTCGGCACCAAAGCAAAACTGGGCCAGTTTCTAGACAAAACAGACCCATGTGAGGAAATTAATTTGGTGCTAAGCTCTTTCACTGTCTGACAACAATTTGTCAGCTTCCAAAAATGCCCAGATTGATTGTAGCTGGGGCAGACTGAGCTTCCGTGTGCAGCATTGATGTGTGTGAAAAGCAG
The DNA here is from genome assembly GCA_032353885.1 of Nothura maculosa. Classification (NCBI taxonomy): domain Eukaryota; kingdom Metazoa; phylum Chordata; class Aves; order Tinamiformes; family Tinamidae; genus Nothura; species Nothura maculosa. Next base: position 453,090 of record JAUBOD010000291.1, read on the forward strand.
GAGATGCTCTGGGAAGCAGTGTTTCTGCCTGCTCTTGAACTTCCCAAGCTGCAAGACGTGGAAACTCCTGCCTCCTGCAGCTCTAACTTAAATTGTTTGGCTGCTAATCCCACCTGAAGCCAAAGTAAGCAATTTTAGCAGAAAAGATTATTTAGGAACCTTGTTCCTGACACGAGCAAATGCAGACTTGTTGCTTTTAAGGTCCATTAAGCTAGAAAACAGCACAATTGGCTTCAGGCAGGTGTGTTTGGCTTGTCTACTGGCAAGTCTGCCTTAAAAATAATAAAAGATGACAACAGCCTGGGAAAAACATAGTTTAGGGAGCAGAGCATCACCGGGGTCTTTGCACAGCCTGTGCAGTGTGGCCACTTGTGTTGTGCAAACATTCATGCAAAGCAACACAGGATCGTGCCCAAGAAGCTCACAATAAGAGGCACCTTTCAGCTGTTCATTCTAAAAATACAGCTGTAGGATGTCAGCAGCAACTTGGGATAAAATATCAGCCCCCTTTCACACCAGCAAAGGTTTCATCTTGCAATGTTTAATTCAGCTAGTGCCTCTCCTTCTGTAATTTGTTGGGATTTTTTAATTGCCTGATTTTTGTAATGAGAAGCTTCTGTGGCCTCGGGATTTACCTCTTGTTCCTGAACTGAATATTGCATCTAACTGAATAGGTGATAATCTTCCTGTATGACTTGCTCATAAATATTTTGTTGCAAAAGCCAAAAGTACCATGGAACTAAAGTGATAGTGCTGATGTGAATTGAAGTTTTGAGGTTAGTTCACTGGAGTACCTCTTGCATTCAAAATCATTGCTTGCATGAAAATTATTTGGAAGAATGAGTTTAATGAGTTTAATTCTAAAGCAATAAATTCTAAAAGAAGTTGTTTCTGAAAACAGTATTAGATGTGTTTTTTAGCAAGAATTATTAATTCAGCTGTGGATGCAGGATATAGCTGATTTGAATAATTTGTGATTAATGTATTTGCCTATGTTATTTGAGAGAGTTCTTTGTGTAACTATGATACTTTTTTTTAAAGTTAGAAACTGTGGAAAAAATGTGATTATCTATTAGCTTAAATATTGTGAATTCCTAAACTTGTTCTGTTACCTCTGTGTGTCAAACCTTCCTGTTCTGCTCCTGGTTCCTGCTGTATCCTCCAAAGGCATCAAAACAGAAGAGGGCCTGAGCCACTCTCCGGGCCAGAGCGGGTTCCTTGGCTACAGCTCCAGCTTCGGCACGCCGGCGGCCGGCCAGGCGCCCTACACCTACCAGGTGCACGGTGAGTACGGCCGGCAGAAACCAGCTCCTGCGCTGCCTTCGGTCCTCATCTTTTGCAATTAAAGCAAAAATCAACATTGTGCAGGCGGCCGGGGCTGTGGGAAGAGGGTTCTTTGGGATTTTGTTCATTAAAGCACTAATTCCTGGGTGAGGTACTGAATTCAGCAGCAGTGTGCCTTGAAAAAGGCACAAACCCTTTATACCACCACTTCAAGCTTTGCCTTTCTGCAGGGATTGTTGCTGTAGGAGTGCAAATTCCTATTCTCAGTGGAAACAAAGCAGAGATGGTTTTCAGCTTCCCACAAACAGCAATGCCAGCTGCTGCCCTGAGCTGTCCTGACCAAACTCTTCTCTAGTAGAACTGTGGTGACCACTTAAACTTAAAAGCAAGATAATATTATGATATAAGAGCATTTGAGTTTTTTTTAACTGTTGAGACATAATAATGTCAAGATATATTGGCCTGCTTTAACCCCCAAAATACCAACACCATTAAATAACTAAAGGTGACTGAGGTGAAGTTCAGCAGAGCTGAAAGCAGCTGTTTTCCCCCAAGGTTCCTGAGCTTTGGTAAGTTTAGAATAACTGTTTTTTACTGTTGTCAAAATAATAATTGATTATAAAATAATGAAGTGAGCCCCCTCGAGGCTTCAAGGACAGTGCCTTGTGCGTTGAGGTTTATAACAGGTTTTCATGTTTTGTTGTACAACCTTGAAGGTCAAAATGCATTTTTCTTCCCAAAAATAGAAGTTGGAGTTCTTCTCTGATCATTTAACAGCATGAAGAATCATGTTCATGTGAAGAAGCTCCTGAAACTCAATGCTCTTTCTAGCTTCATGAAAATTACGGAAGAGTTTAAATCTGAACTGAAATGAAATATGAAATACATAAAAATGGTGTCATATTATTTACTTTAGTCCATTTCTAGCAGGATGGAATTTGATTTGTTGAGGAGGCAAACTCTTGGCTCACTTGAGACTGGAGATTTTTAAGGTGCCCCCTCTGTTCAATCAAGAGGTTTAGAGAAGCAAATTTTGTGCCTCGGCACTTGAAGACATTAATGCTGGCAGAAATTACTGACACAACCGTGCGTGTTGTAAAACAGCCCGGGAGGAGCTTCATGCACACGCAGATGAGCATGAACACACTCCAAGTGCTTCCAGATACTGTTCCCTAGGGCAATGCTTTGGTATTAGGCGAAATCACTTCATTTTGTTCAGATTTTTATGTCGGGCAGATCATTTCAGCCAGCTTCCTAAGCCCTTAATGCAAAAGAAAAACAAAAGAAAACAGTTTCTGCAAGTGGCAGGTGTCTACGCCAAGGCAAACGGAGCAGGAATAAATGTGTCTTCCTGTTGTAAACAAACATTCCCATCCTTCTTGCTCAAGAGCAGAAGAGACTGAAGCGTCCCGACCCTGAGGTTTATTTACCTTGCTGAGTGCTGCTGAAAGGCCCAAGGAGATGGCTGGAAGCTTCTCATGCTGCTTGCTCCCGAAGAACAGGCACTCGTGCTTCCTGGCATGTGAGCACCGTTCCCCAGCGCTCATGGAGCTGCCCAGCCCAGTGCAATGTGTGCCCAGGCTGCCTCTGTCCTCTTGGTCACTGTGTTGCTGCTCCCTGGGCTACAGGCTAGTGCAGTTGAAAGGTTTTATTTATGTCTTTTTCTAAAATCAAATTTCAGGGAGACTTTAAAAGTCTTTCCCTCACTTCAAGAACGAAGTGGTCATTATGTCGTGTCCAGGGAGAGAGGCGATCGTGAGGACAGGGATGTGTGTGGTGGCTCAGTGAGGAAAGGGACCTCCAGGAGGGTGAGCTAGCCAGTTTTGCCTTTTAATATAGGAGGAAAAACTGTTTTCTCAAGCTAATTTCAACACATACTGTAAGACAGTAACAGTTGAAGCACGTAAGTGGAATAACTTTGCTGCTTGCCTGCATTTAGCACCAGCTCCTCAGAGCGAAGTAATGAAGTCATCTGCCAACAGGAGTGCTTGGTTAGACCACAAGTCTCCAGCACATTTTGCAGGACCTCAAATCCTCCCTGGCCCTATAGCTGAGAATCCTGTGGTGCAGCTGGTGAGTAGGGACATGTCACAAGCATGTTACACCAGTCAAAGCACTAAGTGACCTCTAGGGTGAGAGGAACTTGGTCCCATGGCACTCTGGAAGAAATTTTCTTCCCTAAAAGCTGGTAGCTTTGCTCTTCTGGCCGAGATGGTTGAGGTCTCTCCTCCTTGGTGGCTGTTTTTGATAAGATGATGCTTTTCCAGCCAGAACCTGCTTTCCTTTATGTCTGTTCGTTTCTACTACAAAGGCAGGTGGTGCAGGTGTGATCAGGCTGGGTTCAGCTTTTCATCGTTAACTCCGGTTATCACTTGTATTCTGAATCTTGAGCTGGAACAAAATCCATTGAACAGCAGTGATGAGAATAGGACAGGCTTATGGTAGATAGAGAAAAAATATTTGCAGACACTCAGAAGGGGAAATCTGTTTTCATGCTTCCCTACCATGAAAATAAATTAAATGTAGAAGGATTAGAAGCCAAATACCTGATACAGGTCATATACACATATAAAAGATGAGAAAGATGAGAAGTTACATAGTTCAAAAAAATCACGTCAAACTGTATCAGAGGTACATGAGCAAAAGTAATGATTTTAGTTGCCAATTTATACTCCTGACCTGTCAAAAATAATCATACCTGAATAGTTCCATGCCTCAAAGAAAAAAAAAACACTAATATTTTCTGACCAAGTCTCCCTTGTGTATCTCCTTTTTTGTGATCAGCCCTATAGAGCTGATCAGAAAGACTCATAAAACCACACGCTTCTGCAGCTTGTGGTAATTCTTAATTTTCATCCATTTTTTACCAAGCTCTAAATAGCCACTCAGAACATGAAATGAATGTTTCAGTTAAAAATACTTTTCTTGGAAAACCTGAGCCCTCTTGTTTTTATAGCTGCCCTCAAGACATTTTTTACCCATTTCTTCTCCAGCCATTGGGCTGTGGCACCCTTTGCCTATTAGATGGCCTTACTTAGTTTTCCAGAAACTGAAACTTTTCCAGGTGTGTGTACCCTTGATTGCTAGAGAAGGAGGCTCTTGGGGTTGAAAACTGCTCTTTTGGTGCTATATAGGTACTGAGAGCTTCAAGCAGCATTTCCATCCAGTCTTGCCAGCAAGTAGCCACATCTCTGCTCTGGCCACTTGCCGTTCCCTAATGCTTTGACCGTCCTTCATTCCATTATGAAGAGGGGACTAAGGCTATAGTCCCATAAACGTTCTCAATTTTGGTTCTTTATAGACTTAGAAGAAGCATTTCCAAGAAGCTTTAAGTCATTATAACGGAACAGAATTTGGCAGTGTAAAGGGCCAAGATTATTATCAAATGCTTAAATAAATCATTTAACCAGCTATGTAAAACACTACGAGAAAGCTCTGCCAGCATGTGAGCTAACACACAAAGCCACGAGCTCTGCAGAGAGGGCGCGTAGCCAGCGCAGGGGAGACCTTCCCGTGGTTGCCCCATTACTGCACATCAGGCCAGCCCTTCCCAGCTTGTCGCTAATTCCTGCACAGTTCCCTGCTCCTCAGTTGTTACTGCTCAAGTGGCAGCTGGTATGAAACTGTGAAATTGCACAACAGCTACAACTGGGGCCAAAGACCACTGCAGATATACTGTCTTTGGCCAGGAAAAGATTTAACTACTGTAAATTTTATTTTATTTATTTTATTTATTTCATTTATTTTATTCATATCCAAATCCATTTACCCACAAAATACTTTTTAAATGACAAAGGAAAATTCAGTTACATAACTGGGATAACTCAGGTTTGCCAAGGAATTGCAAGGCAGCATTGAGTTCAGTGCAGCAATAAATGTGAGGCCAATGACCTATGCACTGAAATTTGCTGCTACTGAGCATTTTTCTTTGGTGCGTCCATCTTGATCATCTGTTAAATAATGAGTAAAAAGCAGATTTTTAATGTGCAGTGCTGATTTGAAGTGGAATTACATATGTTGCTTATGTTTGTGGGATGAATTGCCAGTAAATTGTTCTCCTTGAGATTAAAAATAAGGTTGGGTATTTAATCAAAGTGTTCTCTTATGCTGGAAACGATTCAGCTCTTGTGAGTATCTGGATAGTGTAGATATTTTTTTCCAGAGATGCCCAAATTTCTTGTAATTGTGTGCCAGCTTGTGTGCTATGTATGTGATATGAATCCATAAATATCCATTTGACACAAATGATTAGCTCTGCATGTGGGAATTTTGCAAAGGAAGTGCCATGTCTAACTTTAGACTTGATTCTTTAAGAACCTAGTGATGAAATGTGCAAGATGAGGAAATTTCCATTTACACTTGAGACATGTGGATTGCACTTTGACATAGAGATAGCCAGTCCCTCTGAAGCCTCAGAGAACAGAGGGAGAAAATGTTCTGGACAAACTGTCACTCAGACACTTGTGATGGGCAAAATTAAAATCTGGGGTGAGCGCGGCAGCCCCTCGGAGCTCGTGCTGCACAGCTGCTTTGCGTTAGCGGCAGCCCCAGTCCGTGGCAGCCGAGCTGTGCTCCGCTGCATGGTGAGTTCAGCAGGGAGAGGCCTCTCTTCAGGAGGGGTCAGACCTCACTTTTTACAGTGTAAATACAAGTTCCCCCCGAATAACAGCATGGTTGCCCTCTCAAAGATTTCCAAACACCGAGCGCTGACCGTGGTGCATTTACTTTGTTTTAAAACCAGCCGTCCTGGCAGAGAGGGGACTCCTGGGGAGAGGCGAAGGTGTTGACAGTGGTGCCCTGTGAGCTGCAAGGGTCTGCGCTACTGCTGCTCCAGCAGAAAGCTCTGTGCTGAGATGTCCTATTGCTGCTTAGGCAGACTATTTTGGTGTATCCTTTCAGAAATCCTGTCATTGACGTTAAAATATATTTTTAGATGGTTACTAAATCTACATGGACATGGGAAGGAGTAGACACTGGTGTGGACATTCCTAGAGGCAGGGGTGTTTAAAGCCTGTACATTTAAAGAGATGAGGAAAATGTATGAATAATAGTCAAATTTTACACTTACTGTTTCCTGTGAAGTAATATAAGTCTCTGCTATGCAATCCTAAGTCATAGTTCAGCCTCTCAAGTGAGTAGAGCTAAATAGCTATTAAGAAGTAAATGAGGGAAAGGAAGACTTTTCGTGTGTAAGAGGAAGGTTGGTAGCTAAGAGTTGGGCAGAGTTTGTGTCAGTTTGTGTTTGTAATTCACATTTCAGCTTTCCAAAAGGCTCCGTAATGGAGGGAACAGTCCTGTATGTTAATGAATTCTGAGAACCAGCTTAATTTCTAAATGTGGAATTAAATTGCATGGAATGTTTTGTTTTTTTGGAATCATCTGCAAGAGGAATGGAGGGGCTGGAATGCTGGGCAATATATATTGCATGGAGGATGTGCAGCAAATTTTAAAATTCTCTGTCCTCTTTCATACAATTCTAATGTCAGTGTAGAAATCATGAAAAGTGCCCCAAAGATCTCTACAACATAATCTTATTTTTACCACTCTTGCAGTAGAAAAAGCAATGAAGGATGGTAACAGCTAGGGGAATTATCTTGGTTTTGGTAATTCAGCATAAAATGAAGCTGGCATAGAATATGCTAAAATGTTACAGGAGCTTCGCTGCATAATTGATTTGATACACCTAATAATGCTTCCTTGATAATGTCTAGAAGGCAACAGAAGAGCTAGTATAAAGTTACGTATATAAAACTGCATCCAAAAACTTACCCTGCGTAGTCAAATGCTTGGAAGTTGGGAAATGTTGGATTTTTGGTGTTTGGGGTTTTTGTATCTCATGTGCAGGCGCTATGTGCGGTAGTGATGTGCAAAATGCAGCCCCCAGTGGTGCAAGGGGACGTTGTGGTGACGCCAGTGGGCACCGGGCGGGCCAGGGGCTGCTGTGCTGGCCCTGGGGAACACTCCTGTGTGACTTGGGCAGGGTTTGTAGGCAGCTCCGGTTGGATTGGCAGCGCTCAGATATCGAAACTATGCCAACCCTCTGCCATTCAGAGCTGTGGGAATACTGCAGTCTCTGAAAAGACCATTGAAAGCTACCAAAAGACAAAGATGAGGATTGCCTTGGCTTAGGAAGTCTCCAGGGAAAGCT
>JAUBOD010000291.1:460621-477147 GCA_032353885.1 Nothura maculosa
CTCTGAAAAGACCATTGAAAGCTACCAAAAGACAAAGATGAGGATTGCCTTGGCTTAGGAAGTCTCCAGGGAAAGCTCTCTTATCCTGCCCTATACCGTTCCCTAAGCACCCACTGTTGGCAGCTGCTTTTCTTTCCCTGGGAGCGCTGCAGCGCTGAGCAGCGTCTGGAGAAGCTTGGGGCAGTCATCTGGGTGCAGAGGGTGCTCAGCGGAGTTACCCTGCTCCGCAGTGATGCAGAGTTAACCAACTCGCTCCCCTCGTGTTGCATTTAGAGACCCTCCTTGCTTGAGGGCGTGAGACTTGCTAAGTACATGGCTATGCACAGAGCAGGTTTCTGACCCTCATACCCCTGCAAGCAGAAGTCCTAGGGCTAGATGGATTTTAATACTGACCTGGGAACTGGCATCTCTCAACCACTAAGCATGAGACAGCACAGAAAGTGGCAAATCCCTCCTGCCTTCCCTGTGTCCTGTTACCCATCAGTGGGTCTGACCGGTGTGTCCGGGTGAAGTGGCAGCTGGATGATTCTTTTTGCCTCCAAGGAGCCTCCCAAATAAAGTCAGGTCTGATGATCATTTTGTCAATGGACCCTGTGCAGAAACGAATTATGTAGTTGCAATGTGCACTTCTAGGCCCAAAGTGTTTCCTTACAATTTATTTTGAAAGGCAACCCAGCGTGGCTTCCTTCTATAGCTTCTATAGCAGCATCCTTTGAAAGGAGTGGTTAACAGGAACACTTTCTCAGAAATAATAAAACAGAAATGCTTTCCCCGTGCTCAAATCCTGAGAGTAAAAATAAACCATCCCAGCACTTTCAACACCGCTGCTGAGCTGCATCGAGCTGTACAGGTGCCCGAGCTCCAAAGGGTGGTAAAAGCCAGGCCCTCCCCTGCGCCGCTCGTCGCTTGTTAGAGCCCTTTGAGGCTCTGGGGGCCGTGTCCTCCCGGCAGCAGGGGAAGAGCTTTGGCTCTGAAAAATCGTGCCGTGAAATGTGGTTTATATCAACCCTAAATACCCACAGACACCTGGTCAGGCTCGCAGGGCTGAGTGGGAATGCAGGGAAGACCAAGGATATATTTTAAAAAGGAACCTATAGGGGAACATTATCTGCAGGGGGGCTCCATACACTTCTGGGAGCAGTATGTGTTGATAGATGCTGCTGATGTCCCGTGCCATAACACTGCAGCAGCACCCTTTTTATCTGCGCTGATATAGTGTGCTCTTCCCTGCCGGAGCCTTTCCAGCAGAAATCCAAGACTGCTTTTGGAGAAGGGTTCATTATGCCTAATGGCAAACAGTTGAGCAATATGCTGCAGTGTACATATGGGTTGAGTTTTTCTTCTCCTTTAACAGGTCAGATAGTCTTGAAATACCTCAACAGCTGACAGCCATGCAACATTTTATGAGTTTTCTTGCCCAATAAATGCAGGCAGATGTTGTAGGATTTGGAACCTTACAAGGCACTGGAGTATAGCTGGTGGGAGGTAGTTTTGATGAGTGCTTAACCTCTAGCTGAAAAAGTAGCAGCTTGAAGAAGGCAATATTTACTGCAGGAAACATTAGCTTGTCAGAGAGCTAAAGCACTGCAAAGAGCCATTTGAGTGACCACGCAAGTCTTCAGCCAGATGTTGTTCGTAGTGTAGAGTAATGCACGCTCTGCTGGGAGTTACACCAGGGCCTTTCCTTGCATCACTCATAGTCAACTTTGTTTCCTGTAGGAACAGCTTGCTAATGTAAGAATATACAAGCCATTATAGACAGTCTTATAAAATAGCATGCAATTCAACTGAACCCTGTAGGCATTTATTTTATTAGTGCTAAGTGATCAAACAATCCTTTGAGAGAGCTCTCACTGGAACCACTGTATGATTCATCCACAAGTTAGAAGAAACACCTGGGTCATAGCTTCACTGCTTTATTTCAGGCATGTTCAGAAGTGTCCGAAGTAGCTGCTTGCTGTGCCCCAGCCCAACTTTCCATCTTGTGGCTTTTCTTGGGCTCCTGGTTGTTGCTGCCTACCCAAGTGGCCATAAAAGTGTCCTGCTGTCCAGCAGCATCGAGACCTGGCTATTTCCTCCTCTGATTCTTGAGTATTTCATTAAATAATGTAACTGTGAGCTGTAAGTTCAAAGCATAGCACTTCATTCTTTTTTGAGTGGCATGGGAGTCTGAGGGAACCCCTCTCTGATGGCAGATCCTCTCTGACCTCTGAAATGCAAGGAAGGCCCAGACCCCGTTTTCAGAGCTTCCCACGAGCCTGATGTGAACTCCACAGGTCTGTCCTCTCACCATTCCACAGCTCCTCGAGGCACTGGGGTTCCTGTGATGCACTCTGCAGTCACACGCTGCTGCTGAAAGAAAGGGTTTTCTGGCAATACCAAAGCTTAGTCCTAAAGGTACTGGACATAACCATGAACTCTCATTTTCTTTGTCTGAAGAGAGGGAAGGTTGGTGGGGAAAAGTAGCATGTTGTTGCAGTGATGGAAAGAATGAAATGGAGAAACTGAGAGGAAGGAGAAAATGTCATGACAGGTTTTATAGGAGCACAGTGCAGCTCCCACACCACTGAAACTGTCCTTTGCCATGGCAAAGATTACAAAGTGTTTGAATTAAAAAGGGCATAAGGGGGAAAATGGTAAATGAAATCCATCTGTTACAAAGAACAGGAATATAACATCAATCAGCTCACAAAATTTTCTCTCTAAACACTGCCTTTAGACACTCAGAGAAGGGCTACATCTACTTAGCAGGGAAAAGCTGTGGCACTGAATATGTACAGCATATGCATGGCCTTTATGTGTGCAAGTGTGTCTGTGATATATATTCTTTACAGGAACATTTACAGTGCCGTACATCTGAAGAGCTATTCTTCTCTAGGATCCAGATTGTTTTATTACCAGCTAAATGTTCTTTAAGCTACCTGTGAATGAGGGCATTGTGACATTTAGCAACTGGTTTGATTGAACACAGATGTGAACCATATTCCATATGGAGAAGATCCAAGGGGAGAGATCCCAGGGTTGTTTCTGATTTGCAAGTAGGAGTTTGAATGTGACTGCTTGACACTGCACTACCAACACAGACGGAAACAAATCACTTGCTGGTCCCTCTGCAGTAGAGTGAATGTAGAACGTGGCTGCAGCTTGGGGTGCTGGGCTGTCTTCAGAGGTCAGGAAGAAATCTCATTGCATGAGAAAGCAAAAGTCCTCTGGAAATGGGCAGTATGCAGTCAGGAATGGGTGTGTGTGCATCATTCATCCAGAGGCTTCCTAGCACTGCCCCGTGTTGAATGAGCAGAGCCCTCTCTAATTATTATAGTTAAGTGCGGTTACCTGAGAAAAAATGGGAAATGAGTGGATAAATGGCTGGAACAGCTGTAGAGGACGGGCATAAATTGGAAATGGCATTATTAGAGGGTTGTTATTTTTTTTTGTAGAGTACAAATGCTTTATCTACTGTTGTTGATTCTTGATAGAAATCTATCGAGCTACTTTGATTCCTGTTGTAGTTTATGGATATAATGTTCTTTCTCTTAGGCACAGCAGGGATTTACCAAGGAGCCAATGGCCTGGCAAACTCGGCTGGATTCGGCGCTGTGCACCAGGTATGGCCACAGGCAGTGCTGGCAACGCCGTGCCCGCCCGCGGGGCATGGGGTGAAGTGCCCACGGGATCCTTAAAAGTAGGACAAGGGGATCACGACACCCTGTTTGCATCGATTCAGCTACTGCAGTGCAGCTCGCTAAGCTCACTCGCACCTCCTGTTATTAGCTCCTATTTCTATAGGCAAGGACACTCCTTTGGGCATGGTTGCTGAGCTAGCTGGAAAATCTCAAGCATGAACATTTCTGCAAAACAATTACTGCATTTTTTCACTTTTCTAAGCCATTCAGACAGCTGATCAGAAAATGTGCTGATCATGGGAAAATGCAGCCTGTTTTACTCCCTTCCTCACCAACTTTTCATGGCAGTTTTCTAGTTTCTCTGGTATAGAGTTGACATGGAGATTGCACGTTGCTCTGCCGTCCTCCTCAAAATATCACCCCACTTCACTCTTATTTAAAATTAGTAAACTCTGTAATGCCAAAAATGTCAGCGGTGATAAATAAAATCTTACAGAAAAAACAGGACTTTCCTGATTTTTGACCTCTTGTTGATTCAGCTGATCTTAATAAAGCAGGAGTGTATTTAGGAGAAGCAGAAATGTAATTTCCGAAGTGACTAAAACACGGTCCGTTGGCGAGAGGGTTCCTCAGTTTGGCCTTGCTGTGTGCTTGGGTAATGCTGCCTTGCTGTGCGCAGGGCCTGGCATATTTGTGTATGAGATGAAAACTGTGATGTGCAGAAGGTCTGTGTTTCTTTTTTCCCTGAAGGAATATTCCTCCTACCCAAGCTTTCCGCAGAGCCAGTACTCTCAGTATTACAGCTCTTCCTACAACTCTCCCTATGTGTCGGCAAACAGCATCAGCCCGTCAGCCATACCCACGTCCACCTACTCGCTGCAGGACTCATCCCACAATATCACCAGCCAGAGCACAGAATCGCTCTCTGGTAGGTGCCTCTAGTGTTTGCTGTTGGATTTTTTTTGTTGTTTGTTTGTAAGTACTTTTCTATTTGTTGGATTTTTTGTAAGTGTTTACCCAGATTTCCCAGCTCTTATTACTGAAACTTAAGAGCTCACAGAGTATTACACAAAATTTAGGGAAGCGTGTAGAAAATATAGGCTCTCTAAGGCCAATCTGTGTGGTTTTCATGAGTGCACATGGCTTCATCTCCTCTATTTAAAGGCAGTACAGAAAGATAAAATAATTGCTTGTAAAAAAGCAGATCAGTACTGTGTGTAGCACTGGGAAACTCAAAACAAATGTCCATACTCTGAAAATGCCCCAGATGTCACCATATGCTGACTTTGCAGCCCACATCTCCATCAAGATTTACATTCACCACTAACAACTGCACATAATCTATTTGTTCATAATAAGTGCAGGAAGAAAAAGACTTTCTTAGATGGGAGGGGAAAAAAGATATCAACACTAAGTTGAAACTTCTGTATGAATTCCACATGGAGAAGCACCTAAACCTTCAGCATTTTTAGCCTCTGAGTGATTAACTCTTGAAAGTCTCAGAGCTTTAATGGTTTATGGAATTACTGATGGATTATTATTCTCTAATGTACCATTTGAACGTGGCCTTCGCATATCGTTACCCTACTGAAGTTTTCATTGGCAGGCAGTAACGTTTGTGTCGAGCACCACATAGCTTGTGGATGAGCACGATATACGCCCAAAGCAGGTCTGCTGACTTGTGGAACAAATGTGAACATCTGTGGTTGCTCCAAAAGAAAAATAAGCTAATATTTTTTAATTTTTTTTAAAGAAATGGTCACTGACCGATCTAAAAGCAATCGGAGCATTTTCTGGTCTTGGGATATTATCTCAACCTTTTTGAGGAAAGGAGATTTCAAGCGGGCATCTTAGCCCCAACCCAGGCTTTTCTGAAGAAGCCTGTGGCTGTATTAGGAAGCTTGGGAGGTTGCAACTTAGCAAGGCAAAAAGAAAAATATATTTGAAAAGGATATGTGGTGGAAGTTAAGTGAAATACGGACAGATTTGTGAAACCCAAGCCAACAAAAACAGATACATTATACAGGGAACTTTACCTTTGTTTCTTCTCAGTTATTTCTTGATTACCATCCTTGTGAAATGGTCGCTTAGGGCTATACATTTTTAAATAGAAATTGAGGTTGAAAATATCTTTTGAACCATAAATTTTCATTAAATTAAAAAAATACAAAAATTTAAATGATCCTAGTATTTTTTCTACCATCTTTCTAATTTCTCTCTTGGAAAAGTTGGGATGTGGGAAATAAAATTTAAAAAGATGCTTCTTTCAATTGAAAAATGTGACATTTAAAAATTATCTATGTAATCTCAGCTCTTTTTGAACTTATTTTAACACAAACCTTTGGAATGAAAAATGAGCTGAAATGAATGAAACAGTGGTTTCTCTGACATCTATGGGCATGAATAGAGCAAGTTTCCCTGAGTGGGTTTTCATGCGCATCCGCTGCTGGTCTGCTAACAGATTTCCTGCTTTAATTGCAACGACACCATGCAGACTTTAAGGCTTTGCTCTTCACCACAGGGGAGTACTCCACGACGCCAGCGAAGGACGCGGAAGCGGAGCGGCAGCAGCGAGGCGCGGACGGCAAGGTGCGGACGCGCTCCAAGCGGAGCACCGATCCCTCCCCTCCCGCTGACAACGAGATCGAGGTGAGGCAGCCACGTCCCTGCGGGGCACAGCAGGCAACAGGAGCCTGGGGACGGCCCCAGCGCCAGAACGAAACCACTGCTGGGCCTGGGGCTGGTAGAACTTGTGAAACCAGTATCATGGTTTGGTTTCTGTGGGACCAACGTCTCAGGAGTTTTGTCACTTGTAAAATTGTTTTTTCTTTTCCCTTCTACACCCTTTCTGGGGCTGCTGCTGTTTCCTCCCCAAGGCAGGGGTGCAGGAGGCACCTCTGCTTGGGCTCCCTGTGGTCCGATGTCTCCCAAAGCGGCTGTACGTGTTTCCTCACTGAGCTGATTCCTAACGTGCTATTGTTTCTCTTTTTTTTTCCCTGCCTCATCTCTCATCGCAGCGTGTGTTTGTGTGGGACTTGGATGAGACGATAATTATTTTTCACTCCTTACTCACGGGAACCTTTGCATCCAGATATGGGAAGGTAAAATTGGATTTGTCTCTTTTTTTACCATTATGGCTTGTCCAGCCAAATTGCATCGGGAACTGTGGGGGCAGCTAACAAGGCAGCTTTTCAAACAGATGCTGCCAATCCTGTTCAGACGCACTCATATAAATATGTCCTGTGGTATTTCCTCCTGACATGTGAAAATTTAATTTGCTTCCCCTTCGTGCTGCAAGTAGCTTCTTGTCTTTCAAGAGCCGCTGTTGTTGGAGGGCTGCTAGGTGGGACACCGTGATGCGCTTGCTCCTCTCCACGAGCAGCTGCAGCCTGGGTGAGGTAACGTGTTTTCTGGTTAGACCGCCAATTTTGTCAGACTCTTGACCAACAGCTTCCTGCAGAGCTTTTGTGCTTCCCAGACCAGGTTGCCAGGAGGAAAAGCAGCACTTCTTCCCACAGGGCCACTGCAGCCCTCCTTTTTCCAAGCCTTTAGACACTCCTTGCTCAACAGTCGCCTTTGGGTATTTTGGATACAGTGAAGGCTTTAGGCAGCAATGTGGCTGAACAGACTGAACTTGGCTGCTACATGCTGGCACTTGGATTTAGTACCGTGTGCTTCAGATTCCTCCTACAGCAGTTTTTTCATGATAAACACTTAAGTCACTTTGAGTTACGGAATGTCAAACACTTTTAAATGGGTAGGAAAAAAGACAATATCGTTACCTAATTAAAGGTGGATGACCTGTTTGGCAACTGTTTCCACACATGGCTTTGAACAGTCAGAGGCTGGAAAATAAGCCTGCATTTCTCGAGAAAGCAGAAATATGATTTGACATCATTTCATGGCTTTCCCAGCTGTACTTGTTTTACGACGGTTATAACAAGCTGAACGTGTAATTAGTGAGATAGATTTATTGTTCGCTGTTAGATGTGCGCGGTTGTAAAGGATATAGGAGGGTGTTTGTGGTGTGGAAGTTGCTGCGGCAGTGGGAAGGCTGCTAACGCTTCCAGCAGGGCCCTCAGAAAAGCAGGCACGTGTTTCCAGGCAGGACTTTGCTCAACTGTGTTGTCCAGGATGGCTGAAGTGATTCCTTTTCCTAAGCATAAGTGTATATGTGCGTGCTCAGAGCGAGCTGCCGGCAAAAAGCAGAAAGAGCAAGACCAGATCGGGAAGCAGAAACTTGTGTGAGCTAGTGCACAAATGTAAAGACTGCTACAAAGAAGGGGTTTTTGTTTGTTTTTTTTTTTTAATTTTTTTTTCCCATTGCTGCTTGTGCAGATCACCTTTTTTACTAAGTTACCACAGGCTTTTTTTAGAGAAACTTCTGCAGAAGGATTTTTCTTGCTCCTTCGTTTGTTTCATCAGTATCAAATTCCACGGGGCTTTTCTCTAAGGGAAATGGTTGTGTTATGAAAGCATTATAGGCTAACAGCTTGATCCAAAGACAACCTGAGGCTTCAGTGGGCTTTGGAGCAGCTCTTAAACCAAGGGGGAACTAGAGCTGCTCAGGCAGACTGTCCTGGGAACCATTAAAGAGTAAACACACTTCAGAAATGTTTAAGTGAGCTGAATTATCAAGCACAGGTGAAGCTGTGAGCCAGAGCTTCAGAGAGTTCCTGCATTTCTTGAGTAGTGTAGGAAGTGTTAATCTCAAAGTAAAGTCTTAATATCAGAGCATAAAATTCCAACTTTTCTCTCTTAATGGATTCACCTGGCTCTAGTTAGACAAGTACCTAATTTGAATTTGATCTCGCGTGCAGGGGTTCCCTGCGTGTTTTTCAGA
Organism: Nothura maculosa; assembly: GCA_032353885.1. Lineage (NCBI taxonomy): Eukaryota > Metazoa > Chordata > Aves > Tinamiformes > Tinamidae > Nothura > Nothura maculosa. Next base: position 469,088 of record JAUBOD010000291.1, read on the forward strand.
AGTGCCAGCTTATATAATCTTCACCATTCCTCTGGTGGACATATCTTAAGTATATATTAAGTCCCTATATCGTCCTCTCCATGATGCCGCTATAGGTGCCATGTTACCACTCGGTGAAGCAGGCAGCACAGCTGGAAAAGCTGGACGTTTCTAGGGGGTTTTCTGGGCAGAGGAGACAGGGAGGTAACTGCAATTTCAAAGGTTTTGGACTCAGTTCTTGAAGTTTCTGCCTGTTGCCCCTTCCTTGGTGGCCCTGGTAGGAGGAAACTGTCTTGAAAACCTTCCTCAGGGAGCAAAACGCTCTGTGCAGGGTCCCAACGCCCTTCCCTTTGCCGAGGGCCCCGTGTCGTTTCCCTGAGGCGGCCGTGGGGCTGCGCAGCCTCCCATGTCACAGTTGAGCTGACCAGAGCCTCCCTCCCTCTGCTCTTTGGCGGGAGGCCCTCTCGCTAAGAGAAGGGGAAAAAGAAGAAAAAGTCCCAGACCCAATTAGCCCTGGGTATTATGTTTGAGAGGGTTCAGAAACCTGTTCTGCAGCCTTCCCATTGCCGTGTGGGTGCAGAATATTTACCCTGTGCCTGCAGACCACAACACAGACCACTGTTATGGTTTAAGGTCCTGCCCCCCGCCTCTAGCTCTGTTAATCCCCTGATCTGTGCTTAATAAAGCCCCTCTTTGATAGGGAGTGACTCTGACCCTTGCCACGTCTGTGAAGAGCTGCGGACAAAACACGATGGGAAAAACGGGGAAGACGCTTTGCTGTCCCGGGAGCGGGTGCACATGGGGGCTTTGGCCTTTGTTTGCAGCAGTGAGGCACAGCACTGGAAGACTTTTTTAATGGTATTAACTTCAGACACAATAAAAAGAGATTGCAAGCACTCCCGTGCCAAAGAAAACCATGAGTCTGTTCCCCTTTCCTCAGCATTTTGCAAGCTTGCTCTGTAAACTTTGTTGTCAAAATGTCTTTAAAAAAAATTCTGCATCTCTTTTCAGTGAAGGAAATTTATATATTGTATGACAGATTGAGTCTCATGCTTTTTAAAGGAGTAAAATGGAGAAAAAAAGGGTCATCGGGTATGTTGTTTTCGCTTACTAAGAGATTTGTGTGGATTTTCCCCAGGATTTTGTGCTTTTTCCAGTGTTTCCCCAGCATGTACTGTTTAATTCTGTGTTTGTTACTCTTCTGGGCAAAACTTTAGTGGAATTTAGTTGAATTGGTTGGTGATTGAGGTAAAATATAGAACTAAAATTTGTATTTTGGTGAAAGTTATTCTAAAATCCTGGAACCAAACAGAAAGGATTTAATTTTAGCACCAAATTAAAGAACAGAATGTGGAGGTCAGCATAAACACATGATTTTGTGGGATCTTTATCAGCCCTTCTACAGTGCAGGCCATCCACAGCATTATGATCTCTAAAAATCCCCTTTCTATGCATGGCATCTTCTGAGATCAATCAGGATCTTTCATTGACTTAAATTTAAGAAAATTATGTGTAAGAAACTGTCTCCCGCCAAAATTTGCCTTTAAAAAAAGGGAAAAATCCCTTTTCTCTGCTGTCACGAAGTGCTTCAAGCAGCTCCTGCCTTTCCCTCTCCCATCTCACTCGGACACTAGCACTGACACAGGCACCGTGCAGCTTGATCACAGCGGAGGGAGGTTCATGCTTCTCATGGCGAGACCTGTGTGAAATAAGGAGGCACAAAACCCCATTTCACTGCTGGGCCCTTGTGGACTCTCCCAGGAGCCACTGGGATTCGGCGGGAAGGCGCCGTCCGCGAGGCCGGTCACGTAGCTCCGCGTGCCCCGGCCCAGGCCAGGCCGCGGCCTGCCCTCATGCGAGGCGTTTCCGTCCCTCTGGCAAACACGAGCCCAAGTGCGGCGGGACATCTGTTTATTTGATTTCTCTAATGAGAAAACCGCCCCGTTTCTGCCCCGCTCAGCTGTGTTTGCTTGCGTTTTGCCAGATGGGAGGCGCGGGGCGCGGACACGGCCCGGCCGGGGGAGCGCGGGCCTCACGACGCCGTAACGCGGGCTTTCAAAACAAATACAGCCTAATTCACTCGGTAGATCGTGGATTAAGTCGAGATGAATACAATTTGGAAAGGATTTTCTGAGGAAGTTGGGGACTTTTACGCCCGCTGGAGGCTAAACCTCGTGTTTAATGCCTTTTAAAATTAAATTAAAACAGCATTCAATCACCACAGGTAATAATAATAAAAAAATGTTGCTTTGGATATGCTGCTCTCTCAATTGTTAGCTTGTTATTGGAGATAGGGGAGTAAATAATGCCAGCTGGTTGGCTGTGCTCAACGTGTGTTGGGAGCAGTCACCTGTGTTTGTCACTGCAGGGCCGCTGGGCTCCCTGCACCCTGCTTAGCAGGGCCCGCCATATCTTCAACAATATTTCTCCATTTTGGGGCTTGAACTTTTCCTACTACTTTATTAAAAAAAAGGTTTTTTTTTCAGGCCTTTCCAAGTAATTAAATTCAATTAAAACTCTTAAACTCTCCCCTTCGGTGACAAGGTTGTTATCAAGGGCTGAGCAAGGGGAGGAGGTTTGGCTGGGAGAGCCTGTGCTTGCTGCCTAATCCGGCCCTCACCTCTGGCTGACACCTGGGCCAGATAAACCCCGCAGGATGGCAGTCTGACAAATGCTCTTAATTAATACCTACTTCCTTGTAGAAAAGCAATTATTTGCTCACAGCACAAGCAGGTATTTGGCAGGGGTTTTGAGACTGGTTGGGTTGAAATAGTAGGGCTGTATTAAAGTAGCAGGACTTTGTTTTGTATATTATTGTTTTATTTTTTTTTTCTTTAAGGGTAGAGGGAAGCCTGAACCCGAACTCTGCCTGGGCCTTCCCACAAGCCCCAGGCTGTGGGTGGGAGCAGACACAGTCCTTAGAGAGCTTGCCTTGGTGTGCAGCGGGTTAAGCAATTCCATGCGTTTTGTTTTTTTCCCTTAAAATACTGGTAAAGAAAAAGTTATATTTGCAGAGCTGAAATAAGCTTTTGATAGAAGATTTTTGTGCTTTCAAAATTAATTTTGGGTGGGATGTTACTAGCTTTTGGGGAGAGCCGTTGTCTCAAATTGTAATTTTAAAAAGGAAATGGATGCAAGGTCTAAGTTAGTGTGGTGTGGAGTGAGCCCCAAGAGTGGTGCATGACAGAGGGGTGCAGGGGCTCCCAGACCGATGGTTTTTGCAGATGGAGTTTATTAACAGCTTTCCATCCCTGCCTTGTGTTGTGTGAGGGACTAACAGGGGGGTAGGACCCCGCTCTTTGGACACTTCCAAGCAGGCGCTCAGGGATGGATTCTGAGGTGGATTCCTGTGCAGCGTGAGTGGTGGCTGCAGGAGGAGGTTCCATCTCCTCCCGCCCTTGGTTCGTGCTCGCACAGGCTGCACCTCTCAGTCAAGGGAAAGGTGCAGTGATTAGCGGGGACCATGGGTGAGGATGGAGCAGGGGGATATTGCTCGAACAGGGGTGTCTGCCCCCTGCCAGGGCATCCCCTGCGGCGCTGCAGGACATCCCGTGCCGAAGGCACCTCTCTCCCCTTATCACTGTCTGAACAACATCGCAGTTCCCTTTACGAACCATGCAGAGAAATTTGACAGCTTGTTGATTGAAACCCTCGAGTTGTTTTGTGCTTTCCCCCTGGTCCGTCTGCCCTGTTTACCCTTTGCTTGGAGTTTAACGCCTGTTTCTCCTGTCTGCACGGGCACAGCCTGGGGACCAGTGGGGCCCAAGCCTGGGACAGGGGCTTGTAGATGCAGCCGTGACCCGATAAACAGCTACCCCGGAGCCCCAACCCGGCACCTCTCTTGCACCGAGAGTGCCCATTGCCCTTTACCTTTATCAGCCTGTTCCAGGCTTGGAAGCGGGCCTTGCTGTGGAGGAAATGTCCGCACTGAGCGCACAGCGACGCCAGATCATTTCCCCAGATGGCTTCCCCTCTGGGTGGTAAAGTGCATTTTTCTGTTTTATTTTCATTCCATCACATTCTCTATCTCAAGAGAGAGACTTTTTTTATCCCCCCTCGTGTACAATTTAATCCCCATATTGTTTGGTTTAAGAGAAGGTAACTTCATACACTGTGGAAACATTCTCTACTCTCCATTAGTGATTAATACCAATAAGGCTAAAGACAAAATTTAGAGGATAAATGACAGATACCAACCAGCGAGACTTCCTAAAAGAGGTTTTAACAGCAAATGATCCTTGAAACGTATAAAAATAAATTGCTTCATTAAAAACTATTTTACAGAGTCGCTCCTTCCTAGCAGCAGGTATTTCCCAAGACAGCTCCCCCGTGTCGCTACACCTGGGCAGTAAAACTTGATGGAGAGCGGCTTGCACAGGGCCACGGGTGGGTGCCCCGGTGTCCCCGCGCTCGGCCGCGAGCGCCTTTGGGCTTCACGGGAGATTTGGGAGGGTTAAGGGAAGGTTAAGCCTAAAGACTCCTAGAGCAAACAAGTAGATCGATAGAAATGTCCTCCTCCCCAAGCATCGTGTGCCCTGCTAGAGCTGCTCGGCTAATGCCTTGCTGGCCTGCCGTAAAATAACAGAGCTCTGCCTAAATCTGCAAAAAATTAGAGGAAAGACTACATATAAATCTGCCTTGTTTTAGCAGGGCTTGTAACTGCCGTGGAGGGGAAACCACCCACATAAACATAAAGATGAGAGATCCCTGTCCTAATGAAGATGAATTGCAAATAAAGGCCTGTGGTGGGAGCTCTTTTTGAGTTGTCTGTTTAGTCTGAGCAGGCGCAAGGCTTTTGCACTGCAGTGAACAGCTTATTAACCACAGATTATTTTTGCTTGCGTTTTTGGAGTGTTTAATGACCAAGCCAATGTGCTGCTGCAGAGCCTGTTGGCATCAAGATGCTTTTGGGCTTTTGCAGCAGGTAGAGGTGGGATACCTAAGGGCTGCATTTGGGTGTGAGACATACGGAGAAGGGACTGAGACTTATTTAAAGCAGAGTGTGCTGCATGAGAGGCTGGATGCAGCAGGTCTCTTGGGAGCGTTCCCACATGTCGGGCCCGCGCAGGGACATGCAGAGCAGCTCAGCAGAGCTGTGCTTGCCCCGGGGCAGCTGCTTCATCCGTGATCCCACGGCTCTTGGACGTCCTGAGCTCCAGTCGAGCTGCAGGTAGCGTCGCCCTACAGAGCAATTCAGCTAAGGTTTTATAAACCACAACTTCAGTAGGAGCAAGCCAGGATGTGAAGTTCACACGTGCTTAAGGTTGTGTGGGAAGCATGTTGGAGCTGCTCATAACCCCGTTTTCACATTCTTTTAATCCCAAAGGACACATTCCAGCAGTGCGGGAGCTGCGGGGACAGCTAGCGCCAGGCCACGGGGAGGGCTGGCAGTGCCACAGACCTGTGCCAAGCAGCACAGGGCAGGCTGGCTGAGCTGCCCTTGAGTGAGCAGGGTCTTGTCTTGGATGTTTTCTTAACACCTGTAGCTACCTGGGTGCAACTGCCAGCGTGGCGGCAGTTCTGGGTCACCAGCCGCTGCAGCGGCCAGGCAGTTACGACCATTAGACAGTGAAGATCTGTGTTAACGTGGGAAGGTCCATGCTGACCGACCTGTGGCAGCTTGGAGGGACGGGGTGGCGAGGACACGGCTGGGCTCTGTTGCTCTTTTTTTTCCCCATAACCACTCATTGCTGACACTGCTGGAAAGCTCTTCCTGGGCCAACCTACCAAGCGGTTCTTTCATAGGCTCAAGTGTTCAAAGTTTCTTGTTATTCACCTCTGAAATGAGAGGCCTATTCCAGGTCAAGGGGGGGCCATAGGTGTCCTTTAAAGAGCAGAATTTGGTTATGTAGAAGAGCAAAAGAAAGGGTGGGAAAATCCCATTGAGACACACTTGAGAAATAAATGGTTTTAATGAGTGTATCTACGGAAACAGGAACCTGTAGGTCCTGTTTGCTCTAAGACATCCCACCCCATGCCCTTCTTCTCCAAAAAGGAAAATTCAAATGACTGAGAAAAAAATGTTCTTTTTTCCTAACAGGACACTACAACGTCTGTGCGGATAGGTCTGATGATGGAAGAAATGATCTTCAACCTTGCAGATACGCATCTGTTCTTTAATGACCTGGAGGTATGTATTATATTTTCTAGCATTTCTCTTTCTGATGATTTGCATCGGCTCTACAAACTTTTCTGGCCAAGCAACTTTCATTAGTGACCCCAAACAAGTGGGCTGCAGCCGCCTTATTGCAAGCACGCCCTTCTGTGTCCCTCTCACATCTTCCTTTGTAAGGATTTTTCTCTAAATTCAGAGTAACAATGATGGCTTTTGGCAGTTTTACTAAATCTAATAATGAGGACATTCCTGCTGCTTCTCCTGAAATTTGCTATTTAATAATTTTATTAAGCTAAATCAGCATGGATCCTAGAGGGCACGTAGCAATGTGAGTCAGTGCAGAAGTTTGAAAACTGGTCCCTGTTCCAGTGGGAGCTCAGTTCTGCAGAGAGCTGAGCTGGGGTGAGTTCCTGCACTAAAGGGCAAGAGCAAGAAGTTCTTTCTGTCTGGGGCAGTGCTAGGTCTGACAGCCCTGTCTGCAAGAGTGTATGCTAAAATCCAGCACTTTTCACCCGTTAGATCTTGGTGTGTCTTGCGCAAAGCCTCTTCAGAAACCTTATGCCAATTTAGAGTTTTCTCCTGTTTATAAAAGATTTAAGTGTGCAAATCATATTAAAACAAAATTTCCTGGCTTTACTTACCACTATAAAATACAAAATAAAGCAGCAAATTGTCTGGCCTTGGTCAAATTCTGCACATTTGTCAGTCTGTAATAGCTTTGGCTGCTAGAAGACTCCTTAGGTCTCCCAAGACCTCTCAAATTCTTCTTTAACCACCAGAGCAGAGCAAAGTTTTTAATTATAAGAAGTTAGTTTGAAGTTTTTTTTCTTCTTCTGTGATTTCTAGACCTTAAGCAGCAAAAGCGAGATCAAAATTCATTGAGAAATGGGACTTTTTCATCCAACAGGCCTAGGTAGCTGAGTAAAAACTAGTCTTGTGAAGACCAAGATTTTAGCACTTTTCCAAGTAGCATTCAGAAAAAATGCAAAGTTTCTGGACTCCATATCCCAGACAGGAGGAGAGGAAGTGCTGCAAGGGCAAATCCATTCACCAAGGTGCTAGGGGATAGTTTCTAAGAAGTTGGCCTGCACAGATGCTAAATTATAGTTCTGTTGCTACTGCTCTTTTGTTGCTGCATGAGAAGTGGAAGCAATTTCGCTGCTGTGCTGGAGTCTCTTATCCCCTTGCTGTCTTTCCTTAGCAAGTGGAGGAAACACCAAACTGGGCAGCTGAGCATAACCCCTGGGCAGCTGGATAGGCAGCATAGGGAGCATAACCCCAGTGGCCCTGCCAGGGGGAATAAAGGGGCAGCACAGGCACCTTGTGGGGAGAACCAGCCCCACTGGACCTGGATGGCTCAAAATGAGAAGAAACTTGTGAGAACAGGGTTGTTCTGCAGCAGCGACAGCAGAAGCCAGCTGGGAAGGGGCCTCATGAGACAACTTTATCTCACCACCTGCTCTGCTTCAGTCCTTAGCCAATATACCTTGTTTGGAAATAGGAGAGCATCCTCCACTCCCAGAATTACAGTTTTCCCCTTTTGCCTGTGCTTGGTATGTTTTCCAAATCAAAAACAAGTTAAGGTGTTTTTTATTACCTGGGCACATTCAAGGAAACAATGAGGGATGAGGGAGAATTGCAGGCTGAATATCCTCTGCGCAATCTTGCTTTGCAAAAAGGGCCATTTCTGCCTGGAAGCATTTGCAGCAATAGGAGCTGCAGAGCAGCCATCCATCTGTGTCCAGCAGCCATCCAGCGCCTTGGCCTCGCTTGAGAAATGAAAGTCTCTCAAGGAGGGGCAGTCATCAAGTGATGTTTTCTTTTTTTTTCCCCAATATATCATTCATTGCATCTTCTTCAAGAAGAACACCTACTGACCTATCATCCTTAAAGAAAACCTAGGAACAAAACCAGCACCGGATTGCTGCAGTGCTGGAGCCTCGGAGGTTCCCCTGCACGGCAGCAC
>JAUBOD010000291.1:477247-504477 GCA_032353885.1 Nothura maculosa
AAAGAAAACCTAGGAACAAAACCAGCACCGGATTGCTGCAGTGCTGGAGCCTCGGAGGTTCCCCTGCACGGCAGCACCATCATGTGGCCCAACACTGACCTGTGCAGGCGCAGGCAGGTGGCAGCAGGAGAGTTGTCCTGGATAGACGGGAGCAGAGGGCTCTTGCTGGAGACTGTCTCCCACACAGGGTTTCGGTGGCAGCCAGGGCAGCTGGGGAGACCTCCTGTCCCTGCCAGAGGCACCACTGGCTCCCAGCAGGCAGTGTCTGGGGAGAGCTGGAGGTGTCACTCCTGCAGGTCGACCAGGCTCCAAGAGCAGGAAATTGGTTCTTACCCTGGTTTAGCAATAGAGCAGTGGCCTAACTGTGGAGGCTGCAGGTTGCAGTGCTGTGCAAAGCAGCAGCCACTGCCAGGGTTTCTGGTACTGCCGGGCTGGGGAGCTATGCACATTGTTATATGTTTCACCAAGACTGGAGAGCAGCAGAGTTTTCCTCCGTGGTGTTGCACAGGTGACTTGTCTTTGAAAATGCTGGGCAGCCTTTTGCACTGCTGCTCTCCTACTGCAAGATTAACAGGACAAGGAGGGGGTGATTGCAGTGGGCCCAGGCTGTCAGCGCAGCAGGTGACGGGCAGCTGCCAGCAGCCCTTTCTGCCAGGCTTCTGCAGCACCAGCACGTTAACTTGCAAACCCTCCCTGGAAAAGCAGGTACCCGGGCACCCTGTTCCCCTGCTGGGGGTGCAGGACCTGGCAGCAGTGCTGCAGGCAGCTTGGGACTGTCGTGCTCCGGTGCCGCCGCTGCTGCTGCCGTCCACCCGGACAGGCCGGCCCTCCCTCTCGGCAGCCCGCGAGCCCTGCCCCGCTTCCCCGCTCACTGAGAGTTCAAGGGAATTTGGCAAGAATGAAAAATTAGCCTCGTAACCAAGCAGTAAAACACGACCCACGTTCTTCCTGCAAGCAGCTTCCCTGCGTTTCGCCCAGTAACACGAGAGGCTCAGCCGCCGGACTATGAGGTAGCGTCTCACCCAGTGTCATGGTATTTTATTAAGTCAGAAATGTGATAGCTACTGTTGTCACACTTCAGTGTACAGAACAATTCATTCACAGATGAGAAAAGCAGATCCCTCCACAAATACCTTTCCACTGACTTAATGCTCTGCACGCCGGCCGCGGAGCTGCCGCAGCAGCAGGGTCCCGGCAGGGTCCTCGGCAGCAGAGGTGCCTGCAAACAAGGGGCAGGAGAGGAGAGAGGGCTGCAGAGAGCGGCTCTGCTGCCCTCCACTCCTCTCGTGCACAGCGAACTCCCCAGTGGGGCTTTATAAGAGGTCAAAGGTAGAATTGGGTGTCTTTGTGAGAGTTACCCCATGTAAGCACTGCATGTTTGGGGACAGAACTAGCTCACAGGCACCTGTGGTGTTGTGCTTTGGACATCAAGCTTGGTTCCTTGTTTGGGATTTTTTTTGTTTTGGAAAGAGCTTTATTTGAAGTAATTCACAAAGCTCCTCATTTGGTAGAGCAAGTTGTGCAGGGCACTGAAAGGGGTGAGGGCAGCAGCCCTGCTTAGCCCAGTTGTCCCTGGGGAACCTGCTGCGCTTTCCATGTCCTCGCAAGCGAGCCTGAATGCAGAGAGTTTGTGTTATGTCCTCACCTGCAAGGGTCACAGAGAAGGGACCTAGGGGAAGCTTCCTGATTTTTCTCTTTCCACAAAGAAACCATAGAAACAACATCACAAGTTTTTGCAGTGAGGCCTCCACCATTCAAACGGCAAGGATTGTTGGCTGATAAGATCTCCAGGACGTGCTTCATGCCGGCGTGGCACCACAGGGATAATCAGTTTAAATTTCCTGTGTGTGGGTTTCCTCATTGCTGTCACACATGACTCCTTAGCTCTGTGGTGAGGGGCTGTGAAAGGTGCCTTGCTTAGTGCCCTGGCACATCAGAGGTGCTCGACACCCTCATAAGTGTAGGGAAAATGCCAGCAAGGCAGGTGCCTCTGGAAATTTCTGCTAGGCAGATCCCTGCTTGAAATTGTGTGGACAAACACCTCCTGTCCAACATGCTCCTCTCTCGGGGAAGAGGCTGCCAAATCGATGCCTTATCACGTATATAGATTTTTTTTAAAAAAACATGGTTTTCCAGGGTAAAATGCAAGCATCTCTCTTCTTGCTGTCTGTTTAGGAAGCAGTTTCACTCATTGTGGTGTTGAGGAACTGTTGCATCCTTAGGTGGCTCTAGATCACACACTGCTCTGTTTGTGTCTTGCACAAGTGCTGTGTGATGCTTGTGTAACAAGGAAGGAGCTGGACTGTGTGAGGCAGTGCTGGCAACCTGGAAGGCTTCCTCTTCGCAGTATGACCCTGACAGTCATTTTTCATTAATGAAGCATGTTCTTGCAGGGTTCCTTTTGCAAGTCATTTACTTCTGCATGTGTTTTTTTCACACGCTTCTCAGGACTGTGACCAGATCCACATAGATGATGTGTCATCGGATGACAACGGACAGGATCTAAGGTAGGGATGTCCAGGCTGGAGCAGCAGCCCTGGTGCTCCCCAGCTGACGGCACGTGGCTGCGTCCCCGCGTGCCCGCTCCCTTCCCTAGCTCTGTACCCCTTGCAGTTATCAAGCACACGGCAGCACCCAGTCCTCTTTTGCACAGTAATGTGCTTGTGGCTCCTGCCAAGCCCTTGCAGCACTGAGTGCTAAGCTATCTTGGGGAAATATGTTTAAAGTTAGGTTGAACTACAGTCTGCCTGCACCACTTTTGAGTGTGATTTGGCCAGCCAGTTGGTATAGGGGCCACTGGACCATTTCAGGCTGTGGCAGTGCTTTAGAAACTTGTCATGTTCATACCCTACACCAAGGGCTCCTGCCACCTAGGGAAAGCAGCAAATAAACTACAGGAGCATGAGGCATGAAGCTAAAATAAAAGCACAGTCCACCGTGAACATGGTAGCGCATTTGTAAGCAAATTTGGCCTAAAGAGGCATACGTGTGTTTGGAAACCAGGCTGAAATGTTTGCTGCAGCCTCATCTGCAATGAATGGGTTTGATAAGAAGGTTTGAGGATCTTGCCAAGGTGAGCTGCTGTCAGTGGTAGCAACTTGCAGTAAAACTGCACCAAGTATTTTGTGTAGAACCAAGTTCATCACATTTGCAAAAGCTCCCTCTGTGCAATTACATATTCCTTTCCCTGAAGTGTTTCCTGCAACTCTGTGAAGGAAACTGATGCAGGAGCGAGATGTGCAGAGCTCACAATTTTATGCTTTCTATTATTTATGATTGGGTAATTGGTATAAAAACCTGGATATATAAATTGGTACCGTAGCAGCATACAACACAACATAAGGGTTTTAGGGAAAAGAGTTGGTGCAGGGAACGTCATTCAGGTTGGAGTGTAACTGCAGGGTGGGTCCGTGCTTTGCAATGCACGGGACCCGCGTGTCTGTGGTCAGGCAGCCTGTGAGAGGGTGAATCTGGAGAGCTCTTCAGCCAGTAATTAAAACAATAATTTGAGTTTTCCATCAAATAAATCACTGCACTAGCCCACGCTGAGTGAGTGAGAAAAGCCAATATCTAACAGCAGCTCTTAGATCCTCTGACAACCCAAGCTAAATGGTTACAGTCATTTCAGGAGTGCTGCTTAGGGCTTGTCTGCATGGGAAATGAAGCCGAGATGACTGAAGTGTGTTACAGGTGTTGAGCTCTTATCTGAATTCTCTAGTAGAGAATTAAAGTGGCCTCCGGGCTGTCTGGAAGGGGAAATTGCTGTGCAGTAAATCAGGAGGTGGGTGTTGAGGCCTCGGAGCACAGGGACAGGGTGGCACCTTGCGGTGACTTGTGAAGCCAAGGAAGTGGCAGGGGCGGACTCTGCTCCTGTCCGGTGCCGCCTGCGCTCGGCTCGGCCACCGCTTGTCACCGGCTGTTGCCGCTCCTGCGGGAAGGGCAACGCCTGTAGTCATGGCCTGTAGTCGTGGCCTGTAGTCGCGCTGACCGCGTGCCCTCTCCCCGCTCCGCAGCACGTACAACTTCTCCGCAGACGGTTTCCACAGCTCGACGGCCAGCGCCAACCTGTGCCTGGGCTCGGGCGTTCACGGGGGAGTCGACTGGATGAGGAAATTGGCATTCCGCTACCGGCGGGTCAAGGAGATGTACAACACCTACAAAAACAACGTTGGCGGTGAGTGTCACCGCCAGCCTTTCATTTTGCAGCCTCCCGGCACCGCTCTGCTGGGCACGCGCTCCGGAAGAGGCACCGAGGCCACCGGGCTGGACACTTCACGCTGAGCTGAGCAGGTTTTGTAGCTGCCAGCCTTGAGCCAGTGCTGCTCACCCGTGTCTGCTGCAGTGCTTGGGGCAGGAGCAAAGTCTGAGCTATTCAGAATTCCTTCAGCAGGGAAGGAATTGAATTTTCCCGGTTTTCCAGGTTGTTTAGTAAACATGCAAGAAGTCCCAACCTCATTACGTTTTTTCCACAGGAGAACTTGTAGCGTAGGAAGGTGCTGGGGTGGGCAGAGCTCCCCGCGAGGAACAGGAGGAGGGCGGTGGGAAAGACGGGACACGGAGCCGCCGGGGAGAGCAGGAGGCCGGGGCCCTCGGGTGCTGTGCGCGGGTCTCTGCGCCTACGAAAGGTGTTTCCCTGCCTGCAGGTTTGATAGGTGCTCCTAAGAGGGAAACCTGGCTGCAGTTGAGAGCAGAGCTTGAAGCGCTGACTGATCTCTGGCTCACACACGCTCTGAAGGCTCTGAATTTGATACATTCCCGGTAAGAACAGCTTAAAGAATTGCCTACAGGCTTGATCCAGGATCTCCTTTGCTTCCCTTCTTTTCCCCCGTCTAAACAAACCGAGACACATTTATGGGACTTTGCTGGCCCAGCCTGTGGGAGGCCTGTCTGCACGTGTTTGCCAGACTTGTATTATCAAGGGTTGAGTGGGCTCAAGATGATGAACTGAGCAAAAGAAAACGCAGCCCTGCTTCCTGCCTGTCTTTGGCTACATTATTTGTGGCACACCTGATACGTGAGCAGGTTTCCAAGAGAATAGCAAGGGAGAAAAGGTCCCTGAGTATGTTCATGCAAAGAAACCTGCATGGACGTAACTTTGCAGTGTCTGAATTCCCCCAAAATGGATGCATGCAGTAAGACTGCATCACTGCTGCTTTCTTTTTGTGATTTTTTTTCCCCCATTCCACTGATTTATGAAGGTGACATGGCCAGTACTGGAGTCAGCCTGGGGCTGGGCGGGCCACAGTGATTGGGAGCTGTCCCTCCTGCTGCAGGACAGCTCTGCTTCCTGCCATCTTGCAGCTCAGAGTGGGAGAGGGACGCACAGATGGCCACTCCTGCTCACATTTCTGTCTTCTAGGTCTAACTGTGTGAATGTGTTGGTCACCACAACTCAGCTTATACCAGCTCTCGCCAAAGTGCTTCTCTATGGCCTTGGCACTGTTTTCCCCATTGAAAACATTTACAGTGCTACAAAAACAGGTAAGAGCAGAGTAATTAAGTCCTCAGCCAATGATTGATTGAAGTTTTGTCGCTGCATCAGACAGGTCTGTCCAACTGATTGCACCAAGTGACATAGGAGCTTTATTTTTGGCACTGTTGGCACATCCATAATTCACAGCCTGTCTGCTCCTATATAAGCTGGTACAGACTACTGAAAACCTAAGTCTTTCCAAATATCTCCATGGGTAAGAAAGCCTTAATGATAACCACTCTCTGGAGCATCTCTGGTACACAGGATGCGCCACTGCATTCAGCTAGGAGGAAGACGGTTGGGTTCAACCTGTTGCAAAAGCAGTCAGGATCCTGTTTCTAAGGGAGAGGGATGGAGCTTTAGGAAGACTCTGTGAGTGTTGAACATTTGCAGGGTTAGCTGCAACTGAGTGAACAGAAAAGGCCTCTCCAAACTGAGTGTCATGACCATCACTTCACTCTGTAAGGTAGCAAACTGTAGGGCTGAACAAAGGATCAGGTGTCCGTCAGCCTATGGAAAACTTCTGGCAGCACTTGGAAGTCCTTAATTGATAAGGAAGTGCTAGTAGCTGTCTTGTGATGGAGAGTCTCCCTCTGGAGTGGAGATTCAGTTTGGGTCTCATTTCAACAGAAAATGAGGAATGTAGAGGCAAAGTTAATGAGCGCTCAGCTGCAGCCTCAGCTCCACCTGCCACGTGTGTCCGGGTAACAAATGTGTCTTCTCTTCTGTTGCTCAGGCAAAGAGAGCTGTTTTGAAAGGATAATGCAAAGGTTTGGAAGAAAAGCCGTGTATATTGTAATAGGAGATGGTGTGGAAGAGGAACAGGGAGCAAAAAAGGTACAGTTGGTGAATGCCATCCTGGATTCTTCAAAGTTTTCATTTCAGTAGCCCTTTGTTTATTTAAGTTGTAAAGAAATTCCTTCCCTTTGAAACAGTTTGCAGTTGGTCTCCTTTCTTCATATGCAAAATACTCAACAACTTTTTGAGAAATTCCTTACTGTAAATCTCCCACCTCAGCAGCTAGTGCAATTTTTCAGGTAGTCCCTATACTACCATATGTTCCTGGGTTATTCTTGCTTAATAATGATGGCTTTGAACACATGAAAAGGAAAACTCCATGTGTGTGCTCAGATCAGCGAGCAGGGTCAACTTCTGCTCTATACACATTACTGCTATAAATTACAAACCCGTGGATTTTTTTGTGGTTTTTTTTTTTTATATCTACATATACATGCTATATACGCATGTTATTCAGTGGGGTCATAGGGCCTAAAGTCATTACAGTAAATGCATTTGCAGCATGGGACTATTTTGTGCACCCTGGGTGTCGCACTCCCGACACGCCTGGGAATGCGGCCGAGCTGCATTTGCTCAGTGTGCAGAGAGCTGCAGGAACCGGCTCCACCAGCCTCGTCTCCAGCACCCAGGTACCTGCTGCAGCTCAGTGATGGGTGGTAGTTTTATCACAGCAGCTGAGAGGTGCAGCTGAACTTTGTGCTGGAGGATCTGAAAGGCCGTTTTGAGGGAAGTTCCTCCAAGCAAGAAAGGGATCCCAGCAAGCAAGAAAATAAGCACCCTCAGAATTCTGTCTCACAGCTTCTTTGAAGCATCAGAAATGTCCTCTTTTATATATTTGTTTCCTCTTATCAATGGAAACAATGATAATAAACCTCTCTTAAGAATTAGCCACAGCTGTAGTTGGTTCTCTAGTTCATGAAGGGTTAAGGAGTCTCAGAGGAGAATCCAAATGGGAATGAAGTGATAATGGCTGCTGCTTTTGACAGCCCAGTGGAACTTCAAAGGCAGTGGGTCAGTGCACAGGAGTGCATCAAAGGCTGCGGGCTCAGGGCAGTATGAGGAAGTGGGAAGGTTCAATGAACTTCTATGGGCAGGATTTCAGGAGCCCTCTTGCTTGTGTCTCCTGGCCTAAGCAGCTCTCCCATTAATGGAGCACATTCTTTGCTGGGCTGTTGCCTCCTTTGATTGATGACGATCATTAGTCAAGGCTGCTACACACCTGAGCTTTATACAAAAAAAAAGAAAAAAAAAAAAAAAGCAAAGCAGAGCCTTTCACTGTTTTGCCGACAGCACTGATAATATCTCCATTTTAGTGGGTCATTTTTCTTCTCCTGTCTGATGAGAGATAAATCTGTAAAAGCAGAACAACAGGAGGGGCTGGCAGAGCAAGTTTTCTTCTCTTTAAAGAAAGAAAAATAGATAATTTAATGGAATGGGTTTAATAACCACCATGGAATGGGGTGGGAGAAGGAAGTAACTTTTTTCCTCTAAAGTGAAATTACGGAGCAGTGGATTCCAGTCACTCGAGATGTCTGTGTTTGCTGTCTCTGCACACACCAATAAGTAGCTTCAAGGAAATATTTGTTTACTGATAGGCAACATACCAGAGGGACATTAGAGGAGTGTAAACAGACACTAAACTCAACATTTAGAGGTGTTGGTGTGTTGTTTTAGCACAGGTAGGTGCACTTGGAAGAGCAACTTCCTTCATCAGAATCATCTGTCTAGGAAATTGTCTAGAGCTCTGTGCAGGCTTTTTACTTGTGGCAGTATGTTTATAGTTTAATTAGCCTTTATTTAAAAAAAAAAAAGGGAGGAGGATGAGTGAGGGAGAGAAATGATTCCCACACTGAAAGTAATGTCTACTGCTTAAGGCTCTCTGACCCTCGGTCATCTCACAGCACAAACAAACAAAAGCTGCTATTTCCTCCTTTTCAGATGCAAGTCTCATTTTCCAAGAGTATCTACACAATTTTCCTGAACTGGGTCCCACTCCAACTATAAGGGGATAGTAGCTCACAGACAGCTGCCCTTTCCAGGTTTAATCCAGCCTCAGGAGGCAGGGCAGGAGGAACTGACTGATTAGCATTTGCTAATGCGTGGATTTAACCTAGTAAATCTGATTTGTAAAAACAGGTAGGCAGGGGAAGTACCTAAGAGTTTCTTAAATGAGAATTCATTGACTTCCTCAAAGACTGGTTATTATCCTATTGCACCTGAACAACTGACCTGAGCAATGATACCAATTTCTGTATTACCAGAAAATACACTCTGAGCTACTGTTCCATTTAACTGGGAAAGGCAATTAATTCTTAAAAAGTATTTTGACTTTGTCTGATATTACAGGTTTTGTTTATGTTCCAGTACTCTGTGATTGTGTGTGTGTGTGTGTGTGTGTACACACAGAGATTGCTTGTCCATGATGCCCTCACAACAGCTTTCAAGAGCAGTAAACAGACCCGTGCCTTGGGGTATGGGTTATAGGAAAGGCTTTTGGCATTTTCTGGAGAGTCAAGATTCCTGTATAGCATATTACTGTAGGCATAATGGGTGGGTAATAATGTATTATTAATATTGTATAATGTATTATTAAGTGGCATAGAAATTGTTTCTCATGGTGCTGTAATTCTAGAACCCTTCCTGATTAATGCAGGAAGAATAAGAGGGCACTAAATGTCGCAGCCCGTGGGTTCACAAAGTGCCCCAGCTGCTGCCCTGCAGCACGGGCGTCAGCGCGTGGCTCCGGCCTTTCCATCGGCCTTCCCGGCCTTTCTGAGAGGAGCCGCCTGGCCTGGCCGGCAGCTGCGCACCCAGGGGCACCTGCTCTTTGTATAAAATAAAGAGAATCAGAAAAAAAAAAAAATCCTTCTTTTGGTTTTGCTCTAGCACAACATGCCCTTCTGGAGAATCTCTTGTCACGCCGACCTGGAAGCTCTTCGGCACGCCTTGGAACTTGAATATTTGTAGCTGACCCAAACGTCTTAGCACTGTGAGGGCCTCACTCCAAACTGTTACCTGAGTTCCACCCATTCCTCAGCATTTTCTTACTAAAAAAAACCCCACAGCAGCTGCAGCTTCTCTTTGTTTTTGAAGGAGAGCCATTCAAGTGGAAGCCTTGAAGAACTTGCGGCCAAAGAATATTGTGTCACATCTTTCTTCCTTTGAGCAAGGAAAAGTCTTCAGGCCACCCCCTGGGGATGCTGCAGGGCCCTGGGTTGCTGGGCCCAGAGCCCTAACTGCCTTTTTGCCACCAACAACAAAACTAAAGACTGGAAATTTTGGGTCCACTCATCCCTTTTCTTGCCTTGATGGGGGAAGAGGATGTAGTAAGGAATCTGAGCATGCTCTGTGCACTGCTTCATAGCACACGGGACCTTCTGAAAATACGAGTGAAAATGTGTCTTTTTTTTGTATTTTTTTTTAATTTATGAACTAATCTCATTACTCTGGTATTAAACTCTGTACCTGTGTTTTTAATCTGGCTTCTTGGGATGGGTGGGTAGGGAAAGTCCTGCCATCCTACATTAACAACTTCCCCAGCAGAACTCTGGAGAAAAATCCTATCGTGTACATTCAATAATGACACCTGGAATTGTTGGTAAGAACTACAGCTGTGTATTAAAACCTCCCACAGATGGCACGTGGACCGTGCACATGTCTGCATGGTGCTGTATGCTGCCATCGTGGCTGTGGGGCTGGGATAGAGGAAAAAGCCCTTGTGATGAGTGAAAGGCATTAAATAAAAGTTTACATTTTGGGGACTAGACGACCTGCCTTCTCTCCAGCCAGCCGGGAATGCAGTGATAGCTGGGGACTCGCATGCCCCCTTGCAAGCTGGGCTTGGACTGGAGGGGTCCCTCGAGTCCCTGGCCTCATGCTGGAGCAGCGCGAAGCCACTCCGGGGCTGCAGCCCCTGGGAGAAGACAAGGACAGTTGGCAAATCCCACCCGTCTTGCAAAGGAAGATCAAGTGCAAACAGCTACTGCAGCTGTGCGTATTTATTTCTGTGTAAATAGATGCATCTACCAATAAGATTCAGCTCCAGGGTTTCTGCCAAGCTGGCCAGTTAATCCTTGCTGCAGCACCCAAGTAACCTCAACAGGCTCAGGGCCTCATTGGTAAAGGCAATAGAGAGAGGTAATAAGGAACCGAATCCCTCATCCATCATGTGCAGCACTCTTACACCCTGAGTGACGGGCCAAGGCTCCACCAACACCTTTACCTCAAGAATCAGTCACTGTGGCATTGCTGGTACTGTGCAAACATCTATCACAACAGCTCAGAGCACCATTTCTCTGCCAGGACTCTAAATAAGAATCGTTTTTAGCAAATAAATTTCATAGAAAGCAAAGCATATATATCAGCATGTAAAAATGAAGTAGAGAAAAACCCCTGCAGATTAATCACCTTCTCTCAAGTCTCAGTTGTTTGTTTATTGTTGGAAATGTGCAAATTCAGTTGGGAAGAGCTCTTGTGCAGCAAACAGGGAACGCAGCAAATAGAATTAACAGAGTAACACTAGCTGCAAAAAACTACAACCAAGACCAAGTTATTCAGAAACGGGATGAGTAGTAGTGACCCAGGCAGCCAGGGCGAGGAAGGCTCCAGGGAATTCTCCCGGCAGAGCACTAGGCTTTCCTGGGCTGCGCTTCCCTTCACTGCTAGAGCCTGTGTACTGCAGATAGCAAGGAATCGCTAACGTTGCCCCCTTTTTTTTCCCCCCCACAATAACCTTGTTCTCAGCACATGAAATCTTAATTCTGCCCATGCTTACAGCTCAGCAAGCAACACTTCCAATGTCTATGTGCTTTACCTGATCCATGTGTCCATCCTTACCTTTGAGCTACTTCCCTATATTGACTTGAGAACCTTCGCCCTCTTAGCGCAGCCTGATTCCAAGCCTGGTGCACATGGGCAATCCTTGTCTCATGGCTGGCTGCCCCACATCCACCACAGGTGAAAGACTGAAATTAAGAAATAGTTTTGTCAAGTTCATGCTTGAGAGGTTCTCCACCCATCCAACCTCCTTGGCCACTTCTCCCAACAACCAAAACACAACATAAAAGCACTTCACTAAGTTATTAAAAAAACTGCAAATACTTGTGAAATACACCTCACAAATGAGGATGAGGGGAAAAGAACAAAGGAAACTTTTTTGGCTTTACCGATTTCTTAAGTTGAATCTTTCCTGGCACTTCTCACATTTAACCACGTGAGGGCAGCTGGACTTCACAGCAAAGCCCACAGTGTGGCAATGGGTCCAAACATCCATCCTCCTCCATGTGATGTAGCAAAATACTCATTTAGTAAAGTTCACAAATCACATCACAACAGCCTTACTTGATGAATGTTACATTACAACAACAACAAAGAGAATACCTCAGTGTTTGGCAATTCATTTCAGAAAATAAGACAGACAAGGCAAGCAAAGAAGAATGACTGGCACCTGATGACGATTAAGCAGCAGCTCCATAAGCATTTTAGAGGCGAGGATAGCCCCATCCTGCATGTTCATATGGGCTCTAACAGGTGTTATGAGTGAGTTGGTCTCATGGTTCTGCCTCTTGTGCAAGGGACAGGACAGGACCCGAGCCCGGACTAGGCGCTGCGGGCAGTGCTCACAGCGCTCCCTCTGAACTGAGGCGCTGCCGTGGCACCTACCTGCTCCACGTGCCCCCTCCGTTGAGCCCTCTCCAGGCCTGGCTGCAGAGAGCCCAGCTGTGCCCGAGGTGGTGACGGCCCCGGGCTGAACCCTGCGCCCCAGCCAGCACGGCCAGGGCAGCCCGGCCGGGGCACCGAGCAGCAGCTGCCCCCATCCGCACAGTAACATCACCTTCCTGTTCTGAAACTTGACCCCGTACATGTCCATCCACATCATGACATTCTGTGGGCTACAGCAAAAGCCCAGGGCGCGCTGAGGGCAGTACGTATTTTCTCAACAACGTAGGATTGCTCCAGTTCCACTACAGCTTTCTTTTTCCCCACCTTGCTCAGAAAATCCTGTCTAGAACAAAAGAAACATTGAGCTGAGGGGCCTGGATAAGCGATGCTGGTGTTGGCCTCTCCTCAGTGAAAGCCCAACAAGCCTCTGCCTCTAAGCCACAGATACAACAAACAACCATAATCCAAGCAATGAATGAATATTACACCACTTGAAATGTTACACCATAAAAACTGGATTTTCACTGAGAAAAAATGAATGCCACTGAGTTTTATACTTACGTGGCTTGTTTACACACTGCCCCCTCTGCTTTGATCTTCCCCAATGGGAGGGGCTTGATTCAAGTCTCCCACTTCCGAGACTGAGCACCCTAACACAGAGCACTATGATCTGGACACGATGCAGAAATACACATTTGTCCAGACCAAAGGAAACTGGAAATCCAGGAACACAAACCATTTTTCTAAATCAGTTTAATAAAAAATCGTGACGTTTCTTGAAAAATTGGAGAAACCCAAAGCATATTGTGTGTGTCACCTGTATCAGTCACAAAGAAACACAATCATCGAAAAAGATATTTAAGTTTAATACAAATTTTATACAAAGAAAATGTGAAAAAATACTTCCATATGCTAAAAGCAATTATGCTTCACAAATAAGGCCAGCTAGGCTATTTTTTGACACAACTGCAATTCACGAATATTCTGTTCTCGCTTTTTTCTTCTAATACTTTTTTTCCCTCTAATATGGGTACTAGCTGGAGACTGTACAAACCGCATTCTTTTATAAACAATGGGAGAAATCAACATGACTAAAATGTACAACAGAATGTACTGGAATGATATCATACAATTATTTTTCTCATATACATACATCACCTTTGCTTTGTTCAATGCTTTCGTTTTACACAACATACAAAATGGTACTACAGTATAAGTGTAACAGACAGCATTTTCATGGGTTACTTTCTCTCATACTGTACTGCTTCATGCTTACATAAAAACATAAATTCCATCATATAAATAATACATGCTCTGGCCCAGCATCAAAAGTCCTTTGCCCATGTTTCCTGATCCATAATTTTCTCCACACCTAGTTCTTGTTCCATTTGAAAAACACCACAAAGTCCTTTCTAGAGGATTAAAACAAACAAAAAATAACAAAAAAATAAAAACAAACAAACAAAAAGCCCCCAAACCAACCACACTGAACTGTGAAGCATAGGAGCAACCTCCACTTTTCTTGTCTTTGTTGCCACTGATCAGAACATGCTACCCACCAGCTGGTGTTACTCTTTCCCACTTTTCTGATATTAGGTTGAATGAAATTTTGTTTCCTGTAAACAATAAATTTTAACAGTCTGGTCACTGTAAAAAAAAGCAAGGTAAATGCCTTCTTTATGTATTGCAGGTCCAGAGATTGGAAATGTCATAATTTGCCTAAGATGATTAACTGAAGGGTTACACTTCGTCATTTGGTTGCACAAAAGGGAATTCTAATAGAGTTTCAAAGTGCAGAAATTGTTCTCAATCCAAATGTAAATCAAGTTGTTCAAATTCTCCTGATTACCAAACATGAAGTGATCTGATGCACAACTGCAATTTCCCCAAGACCAGTCTTCAGTGTCTATCAGCTTCTGATAAGGCTCTTTTTTAAGCCTTCCTTTACCAACTTCAAACACTCTTTTATAAGTTAAAGTCAATACAAATATAAAAAGGAGATGGTACTCTAACTTTAATGACATCCACAAATTGTACATTATTTACAAAAGAAGCATAGATTTAACATGGATCTTACCTGTCCTCTGCTTTTTTAAGCCAGCGCTAATGCTTTACATTAATGTAGTGTAGTAAATGCTTTGTACACATATACAAAGCTAAAGTCTGAACCTTTGAGGTTAATCCAAAGAACTGTGTTTATTTTTCACATTTCTATTAGAGATTTATTTATTCCAACAATTGTATGGGCTTCTTGTTAGCAGTTAGACTCTTCGTACTTGGACTGGCATTGTGGTCTGAACATACTGAACTCCAGTTCTCATTGCCACTGTCCCAGCAGAAGGACTTACCACTACAGGAATGGTCTGTGGATTAAAACCAAGAGAAAACATATTGTTATGTTAAAGGTCACACAAACATGACCACAGAAATAGAGATGTATTTTCCAGGGAAAATCCAGAGCAAGCTCTAATTTTGTGCAAGAATTAATACCTTTATTACCGCAGTATTACCTCAGTCTGAGACAGAAAGTAGTGTTTTACTGACTTCCCTTATAAACCAATTTTTTTTTATTATTATTACCTTATAATTACAGGGGAAGGTGGTCCTATAAGGTACTGTACATACTCTGCCTATGCTTGGAGAATTATGTTTTCATGGTTATTAAATCCAGTTATGTATTTGCTCAAAACTAATACACAAGGAAAGAGAAAGGGCTAAGAAAATGCTTTGTCATTTGAAAAAGTTTTGACAAATCAAACTGGAGTACAAAAATACCCTTATTTAAAAGTATATTCTCATTACACATTACTTAAATACTTCTCATCAAAAGGAACTCCTCTATGCATTCAGTTGACATAGAAGAGAACATAAAACATTTGTTTGAACAAAAAAAGTACTTTAAGTTAACTTTTGCACAAATCATTAACAAAACCATCAGCATCACTGGAAGCTGTCTTGTACTCCCTGCAAAAATACTAATATATAATAAACTTCGCACTTTCATCATACAGATCATGATTTAGAAATCTTAACAATGGAAGTTTCAGGACATCTCTATAGTAATTGATTCACTCTATAGTATTGATTCCACAGATGGAGAGACAAAGGCACGAGAATGTTAAACAATTCGGTCACGGTCACATCACTCTGGAAGATCTGGAAAAGGATTTATTGAATCTTGAGCCTGAAGCTTAATCTTCCTCCAGAAACCTGAGGAAGTTCAGCAATTCTACCCCACACAAACTGCAAGTATGACTTGATACAGTTCCACTGATGCACAACTGGGGCTTATACAAATGCATCCGTTTCAGTTCACATGTTTTAATGTGGAAGAATCAAGGAGTGACATTTTGAGGAATCTGAAAGGGATGCACAGGCCTTTCCCATGATTTTAGCATAAAATTCCAAAGAATATGGAAGAAGAAATACAAGCTCACTGAAGCCCAATGCTTCCCCACACTGTTTTAAGGAACTATATTAGTGTCTTGATGGTGTTAAAGGCTGTGGTTATTCCTACTGATATTACAGCCTGGAGTGTTTATCAGTGCCTCTGTGGCAAAGTCTTTGCCTACTATTCCATGCCCTGGAATGCAAAGATGAAGAATAAGTATTTTGACTATATTTTAACCACAAAAAGAGTAAAAAACAAATGGGGAATCAACTTTCTAAACTCAAGATTACTGCTATTTGTTAACCAAAGGATTTCAGATGTGTAAAGAGAGGTCAATGGAAATGGTAAAAGAAGATTTACTGGAAGTTGTTCAGAGAAAGAAATTCCTAGTTGGAAACAAAGGGCAAGCTGAAGCCTACAGAAGCCATTATAAAAGCCATTACAGCACCACGCGTGGGGAACTTAAGGTTGCCACAGTGACCTTTTAAATATACACACTCAGACAAATGAAAAAATAAGTTTCAGTTCTTATAGTGATCAGGATATGGAATGTGCAAGACTCCTTAAATGTGTTAGGATCATTCCCTGAGAGGTAATTTTTCCACCTCTGCCAGTTTTTCACAAATGTACATTCTGCATACATATTAACATGCACTACGGTTTAAAATTATTTAAATTGCACGTGCAATCATTAGCATACAGAGGTGTCTGTAGCTGTGCAAGACTTATGCAAATATGTGTACAAAGTTTTAAACATGCACAAATAAAAGCTGAAACCTTTAAAACTTTCCAATTATGTTTTACATAAACTCAATATGCTTTGTATTACAGAAAATTGATCAAGATAATGGCCTTTTTCTGAATATTACATGAAACCACATTATGATCATAAAACCTCTCAGCTATTCACAAAGAACCTAACCTGCTTGATGCTTGCTATTGATTTAAAAATACATATAAAACCTTGTTGTTATAGCAACTCTGTCCAAGGAATTTAGGCCCTATCTTGTGAATGCATAGTGTTCTCAGTAGAGATAAAATGAGTTGAGTTAAAATGCTGCTAGGAATGTGAAAAAAAAATCATGATGCTCACTAAAAGCACAAACATTTTAGTATGGAGTGTGATGATTGTGAATTAGTAAATGTGTGTGTGTACACAGATATATATACACATCCACTCATGTATGTTGCACCTGCCACATATATAGGTGTGTATATACACATACACACACACACAGATATATACATATATATATATATAAACTTCTTATAGCACACTAGGACTCACAATCATAGTATGAAAATTATTTAACTTCAGTCAGAAAATGAACTGAAGTTATCTAAAAATGGGCTTCTCCTGTAGAACCCACTGCTGAGATAGGCCATGCAGGTCAGTTACCAGTGCAATATGAGCATTTTTATTTTGGGGAAGAAGAATGTCAGCTCAGATCCCATGCTGCCTCTGAGCTAAGCACTGCAGAACATGACCAGTTAAAAAAAATGTGATATTACAGCACATTAAAACACAAAAATGAACTTACTCTGTCCCATCACTGGTGACTGACGTTAGGAAATTCGAGTGTCCTTGGTTAGTTTTCAATGTAAAAAAACAAAAACAAAAAACACAGGACTGATCCCAATGTTATTTTTCGTAATTTTGTAATGCTTATGTACAAGACTGCCTAGGAAATGCACTACTGATGAAGGTCTATTTTCCCTCATAGTTACTGAGATGTCACAGAAATATCAAGCATAGCTCAGGATTATGCAAATCTTTTTAGGATACCACAGACAAAAAGATATTTAAAAGATATTTAAGATGAATCCTACATATTTACATTGATGTTGTGGTCAAGTAAGTACATGAAACAGACATATAACTAACATAATGTAAAATGGAAGTCTGACTGTCCTCAGCGCCCTAGCTCTACTTAATGCCAACATCTGAATCTGTTATAATCAATGATGAAATGAAAGATATGCCAAGGGTGGAATGTTGCACAGCAAAATAAGACATTTTGCACTGCAAGTTGAGACTACACCAGTGAATTCATATCTTGATAGAACAGCAGATGGAGACAACCCCCCAGAAATACTGAGCAATTTTAATGCCAGGAACAGTGCTACTGCAGACTGTAAATGATGATGTTGTACTTACAATTGTGGGTTGAGTAGTTGGAATATAGGTGGTGGTCTGCGGTACCTGGACCAGTTTTATAGGCTGGTTGCTTGTCACACCTGTTGCTATCTGTAGAGACAGCACAGGCAACCTCAGTAGAAGTCTCAGCTTTTACATAAATTCCACCTAGTTATTATTATATGAAATTTATGTTGGATGTTTGGTTTGTGTTAAAAATTTGCATCTTAATGAATTCACAGGTTACTTCTTTGTTAAGAAAGCAAAATTCAAATTATGAACATGATCAATGTATACAGCATGATGTTTCAGCCCATGTGAAAGCAATTCCACATTTGTATAATTGGAATAATCCCTGACAGAAGTCCTGGTAATTTGGCTTTTGCCCATTCCCTGTTCCCCCCAAAATAGAAAGGATGTGCAGCCACAAACAATGCACACAAACATTGACCGAGCCAGAGAAATTCAATCATCTTCAGCAACGCATTCCGGTGGAACAGCACATCCTTCTTGGCCTCTTCAAACTGTTTCCCAAGTTACTCCCTTGAGGACAAGTTACATCCAGAGATCTAACACCAGACAGTACCAGAAGTGCCAAGAAATGAACACAGCTCTCTAGGTTACTATGCTTCCCAATTCTAGAGGACTATCTCAATGAGACATCATGCTGGAATCACAATACTACTGAAAAACATTAGTTTGCTTTTAATATTATAAAATACAACAGGCTCCTACCGATGTGGGGGATCATGTGAGAGGGTCTGAAAGATCAAACCCCTGTAAAATTTTTCATTTAATAAATCTTGCAAGGGCAGAAGAAAAATGCTGCTGAAATTGGTAATAGTCAAGCCCTACCTACGAAGCAGAATCTTTTCTATAAACATTTTTCTATATATGCAATGTTAAGTCCCTTTTATTAGAGCGTTTGCTCATCCTTGCCTACTGAATGCTATCAGAGTAGATGCTATGGAGGCTTTCGTAACTGCACACTGCTCCGTTAAGTGTAGATCCAGGTGAATTGCTGTATCAGTGTTATGGAACATTGTGGTACCCTAGTGGCAGTCTGTTGTGATAAAGTAAGTTGATTTGAATGCAGGTCTTGAGCTTGGCCTCTGAACCCCCAGGCAAGAAGGGCTTGGAAGTGCTGCAGTCAGTATTGCTTATCAGAAGGCAACTTGTATCGAAAGATCCAGATCAGAAGCTACACTGATGGGTCCTGGAGAGAGAGAGAAAGAGAGGTCCAGTCCCCCTTGGCTGGAAGGATGAGTCAAGGCAACACAAGGTTTTACTGGCAATGAGTGGAGGGGAAAGGGTGTTCCCAGAGGACAGAAGGAGGGTTTTTTGTTTTTTTTTTTGGGCCAAGATGAAGAAAATAAAAACCAAAACCACAACTTCCTATCTCACACCCCAGAAAAACACTTTCTGAAATATGCAAATGGTTCATAATTCCTGGCTGATCCAGGGTTATCTTTACAGGTAGATTTAAGATACATCTTACATATTATTTTTGTTTGAAGTGACTACAGTGATACTTACTGTAACACTCTCTTTGCTTTTATCAGCTGAACCTTCCTTTTCCTTGGGGGTGCTGGCTGTTTCTGTGGGTGTAGGCTGCACACTTGAACTTGGCTGGGATGATTTATTTAATGTTTCTGTGCTAATTTCAGGATCTGTTTCTTGCTGTGTTGCAGTAGCTAAAATAAAGGGGAAAATAATCACTGCTCATGCAAATGAAGAATATTGGATCACTGTAAATTCTATCCACCCAATTTCCTCCTCTGTGAAATAAACAATCCAGACCAACATTACCTGACTGCGTGCAGGATTTCATATGCTCAGGCCAGTGAGCTTGTTGGCAGGGATAATCGCAGTAGCTGGTATTCCAACAGCAATAAAAAATGGCCTCTTTCTTGCAATTGGCACACCACTGCTTCTTCTTTGTTTCATCCACTGCTTGCTGCTTTTCCAATTCCAGCTGCTTTTTCACCTCAGCAATCAAACGATCTCGTTCCTGTTCCAGACTCTGACGCATTTCAGCCATTGTCAGTTCTACTCAAGAGAAGAGGAAAGTGGAGTTTGCATATTTTCCCAACAGCGATGTGCAAAGCAATAGCTTTTAAAGTTTAAAGGTCATTATGAAATTGCAAATAATTGCAATTTCAGACTCCATGAGCTTGGGAATTTCTGGCTCACACCTCTAGGAGAAGAAAAACAAAGAAACTTCCTTCCATCCTCTTTTCTGCTGCCACCATCATTTTTACTCTTAATTATTACCTACCATTTATTTAACACTTTTTTTCCCTAAATGTTCTACAAAGGATCAGAATTCCAGGGTACCAGATGCGGCATAAAAACAAAAAGTTGCTATTAACCAACATTATCTTTGAAAGACCAAAATGTTCAGGGAAAATCCTATTTATTCTCTTTTCTTATGAATAAGCAACAGCAGATCTATTCTTCACTGTACCTTGGTTTCCTTACAAAGGAAAACACAGAATTTGTGACAAGGAAATTTAAGAATGATACCACTACTTCTAAATATCAGGCTCACTTTAGGATGGTTCTAAGAGGAACCTATCCATTTATCTGTAAATGGATACCTCAGTCATCATGAGCAGTGAGAGAAAGAAAGCTTGATATAAAACTTAAAGTGGGCAAATATGAATTGCAATTGCAGCTCCCTTGGCTTAAGATGAATGTTTGAGTTAAACACTCCGAAAGTTAACATACTTTCAAAATATTGTTAAAAGTGTTTCTTTAAATCTTTTTCTAAAGTCTGAGCACACCTAGACATTCATTCATTCTGTGAGATGCAGCCAAGTTGTTGTCATACCAAATTATTTCTGAAGAGTCCTGTAACTGAACTGCAGAATTGGAGAAACTGGCCTGCTCTGAACTGAGAGAGCAAATGCTATGAAATAAACAAAGGTATAAGGACCTACACAGCTGCAAAAATTCAGCCTTTGGCCCCCACTTCCATTCTAGATGTTCTCTGGAGGTAAAAAAAAAAAAAAAAAAAAAAGTGGACTAGGACAATACCACAAAGCCCTAAGGCTGTTTAGACTGCACACATGGTATAGCACCTGGACCTACAGTCCACCCTGTAACCTTTTGTATCCTTCACACGGATAATTTCTAGTATCATGATACCATAGGTATTTAAGTTTTCTTTTTATGGCCAAGACTGACAAACTATTTTGGACTGCTGTTTTCATACCTAGATTATGCTTCATTTCTGAGAGTTCCTGTTGATGCAACCATTGAAGTTTTTCTATCTCAATCCTCAAACGACGAATCTAAATATTAAAAAGTTAAGATTGAATAATAACAATGTGCAGTATATAATAATTATTATACAGTGAAGTATGCCCAAAATAAAAAGCCTGATTATCATTTATGCTAAGGATCCTTTTCATTAGTAGGAGGACAACAGCACAGTCAACCAAAAGAAGTCTCAAGTATTTCTGCTTGCTAGATTTTCCTATCATATGAAATACAAAGCCTTTTGAAAACATAAAGCATTTCTATGAAACTTTTTCATTCTTCCTCTGAAATTAGTTGACCCTCAAATTTCTCTGACTGAGCTCAAATCCTCAGGTTTTTTTTTTTTTCTTTCATTTTGATGCCATTAGAATTTTAACTAGACCAGGTTTGGGAAAGTATGCTTTTCATTCACGGTGGATTGGAAATACAAATATCAATAATCATAACATTAACTTGCTTTTTTCAGTTAAAATAAGCAAACAAAGCATCAGACACTTCTACTCTGAGTTTCCTCTTGCCACATTGGGTGAATATAGATTTATACTTTATCATCAGCTTTCTCTATGTTAAGAGATACTTAATACACCTGCTATCACTTCTGAAGAAAATGACTGCATTTCATACTAAATGAGCAGTAAATAAAGGATGATAATAAGAGCAGCAAACAAGTAATATTAAAAAATATACAGTAATTACATAACTGGATAAGCTATTATGCTACCAATAAATTAAATTCCTCTAACTGTGGCACGCAAATACATGCTTTAAGAAATGATGCTTCAAAATTACTTCATTTCTGATACTACAGTGGTAAATCTAAAAATGAGGAGAAAAAATGGATTCTCAAGAGAAGCTAGACAATTAAAATGTCTTACACAATCTCAGAAAATTTTGCTAGAAAGCATATATCTCTATTAAATTATCGATTACAAAATGTACATATATTATTTTACTATTTTCTAAGTTGACACTAACCTCAGCTATTGTACTTCCAGTGGTATTTTTTGAAAGATCGTTATATATTTCAGTCATTGTTCCTTTGATGGCATCCATCATCTAAAAGACGGAAAGAAACAAGTTTTTTTATGTTAATAGCTATCCTGCTTTTAAACTCTCCAGTATGAACACAGTGTTACTATCAGTAATGCTACCTATCCATAAACCTGTTTGTCTGAATTTATTTAGAAGACAGAAGAGAACATTTTAGATCAGAATTCTGATTTTTCAAGTGATGCTTTCAAAACTGATTGTTGCATCACTATCCTGAGCTAGTTAGTAACCTCTTCCCTCCAAAAAATGCCAATGATACAACACACAAACTAAAAAAATTAACCATAAATTTAGAGAAGAAATGCAATACAACAATGGCAAAAAACATTGAAGAAAAATATTTGCTGACAATTGTGATCACTGACAATCCCACAAACTCATACTGTTGAGGACACTGGAAGTTGATAGTTGAGATTAATTAACAGTGCAATGCAACAACAACTACAAAAAAGTTTGGGAAACAAGACAGAGAACAAATCTAAAATATATGGGAAATTGAAGTCTATAGTAAAAACTATGACATAAAATGGCATCTCCTCATGATCATAAACATCCTGCTGATACTGCCCAGCAGACATAAATCTGCCAGACACAACCACCTAATGTTTACCGATTTCAAAAGAATTTTTTTTCCAGATTTTGAAATTTTATGAGAAAATTCCATGAAAAAAGCTGTTGAAGAACTTACTTTGCTTGTGTATTTAGCAATATCTGCAGCTACATCAGCTGAAGCTGTTGCTATTGGCAAGTCTGCATTAAGTGAAGAAAGTGTACTTGCAGATCCAGAACTGGTGACCATAGAAATCGGCTGGGTGCTCGTAACCAAGGTTATGGTTGATGTGGAGGTGCTCTGCGTGATCTCTTTCTGTTGCACAGCTAAGAAGAGAAAACACACCAATCAATCACATAACAAATAGGAAAATCTAAAGGCAAACTTCTAATCTTCATTACCTATTAAATTTATGTGTGCAGTCAGGTTTGAATTATCTATAAAATAGTGCCACTTAATCAATTATGCAGCACCAGCCTCTGGTGGGAACACACAAACAGTTACAAGGATTGAAAGCAGTAAACACAACTTCCAAACTCAAAATTTTTAGTCTAGATAATACAAAAATTTCTCTTGAACGTGCATTTTTTGAACTTCTCCATTCTACTTCCTAGGAATTCACCTCCTAACTTTGTAGTTCTTTTTTTTCTTTTTTTTTTTAATTCTGAAACAAGTTTTTTTTGCGTTACTGTTCAGCAAACCCATTTAAAACTTATTTCCTGATGTTATTTCTATAATTAATGCTATAAATAGCTAATTTTCTGTTGTGACATGTTCACTCTATATTAATCTATCTCAACAGTAGCCTTTGGTTGGCTGCAGAGCAAGGAATGCAAGATTAGATTAATTCACTAAGGCAGTTCCGTCCATAGCATTATGCTCTTATATAAGCATATGAGTCTATTAAAAACAGGAATTCTCAGTTTCATATTTATTTTTGACACAAAATATTCCTTGACCAAGTCGCACAGGCTACATGTAGAAAGACACAGTTTCTTAATCTTCAAGACTGTCAAAAAAAGGGTTTGGAAACGGACAGATTTCCTTGATGCAAGTCTGTACATGCTCCATGTTACACTTCTCTCCTGCCAGAAATTACTACCTTGACAGTGCTGTTGGCAGAAAGAAAAATACTTGCATATACCAGGCACACAAGTCAACAGTCCAGTCTATAATCTGAAACTACAAAGCAAGCTAGATGTCCACAAAGTTACTGGTCCGTTAAGTACAGCAGATAAGGCATGGACTTACATTAGGTGGTGCCTAGTTTTAGGGAAAGCTCTGGCAAAATGATGATAAGAAAATAGTTGTGGAAACATTTCAAAATGTTATTGCTGTTTCAGTGAACTAGTAGCACAGTCCTAACAAGTTTTTCTCATTAGTAACAGGGATTTCAAAAATCAGTGTGGCCTGGGTCTAAAATTAACCTTTATGAAAAACTGAACTAATTAGCTTCTGGTCAGATAAAACTAGACACAGTTTGTACATAATGAGATATGAGTAGAAATCATGCAACTAGAATAGTTAATGTTTTTTTCATGTCATCTAGAAAATAATCCAGCTCCCTCTTCCAGATCTATGATGGCTGAGAATGGCAAAAATATCTATACACATACACACACATAAATTTTTTGTCATTATAATAATCAAACATCACTCTAAATACACACCAGAAAGAGCAGGTATGGTGAGTAAGCTGTTGTATTTTTAAAGTCCCTTATCAGAGAAGAACCACACTTTGAGATTTTGTTTATATGAAGGAATTCCTGGTTAGGCAGCCTTGCTGAGATCACTACTGGGGAATTACGGCATCACAAGCACATTGAGTTAGAAAGTATATACCTTTAACTGCTTGTCTTGTCTGATATCTTGTCCCTTGAGAGGACTGAGGTTGCTGTGACTGAGATTGCTGGTTCTGCTGTTGCTGCCTCTGCATCTTCTGCATATGCCATTTCTGAGATGATGTCTGAAACTTATTTGAAGAATTCCACACGACTCGCTGCACAGCAGGCGCAGTCTCCTTAGGTAGTAGAGGCCTCTGCTTTTTCACAGGGCTGGCGGTGGCTGCAGAGGGAGCACTCACAGTAGAAGTAGCACTAGTAGTCGCTGTCACGCCAGCTGGCGGGGTCTGTGCTGAAGAGCGGGTAAGTACTGGGCTTTCTGATGGGGGCTGTGTGCTTGCACTGGAGGAAGGTGGAGTTTTACCTGCAACTAAACAGACATAAAATGTAATATGAGCTTTTCATCATCACATCTGATCCATAATTACCCATCTTCTGTTATGATGATGGAAGTTGAACATCAAAACTTTGCAAGAAGAACTCTAAATTGGTGGCAGAGCACATTACATATGCTTATGGTTCTGTTTTTAAGATAGTGTTTTAAAATATTTTAATGCTGTAATAAGGCTAACAGCTAGAGGCCTCATTTAACCTGGTCTTGATATTATTCAAAAACAGAAACAAAATAATCCTGCTTAAGGATCTTAATGCAAACTTTGCATCTTAATGCAAACATAAAGTGAAAAACTGTGAAAAGCTAATGCATTCTGTAACTTGGATTAGATAATAGCCCAAAAATGAAGGAAGGAGAAAAAAAAAGGCAAACATTTAATCCTACCATCTTGTTTAGAAGGCGTTTCTTTAGATTCTTTCTTGTTTTTCCGTCCTTCACGCCCGCAATGATCATCTCCTAGATCGATGACGAGTTCACTCTCAGAATCAGAGTCCAGGCCTAGATGCACAGTTGGAGAGTCTGTTTCATCTTTACCTTTCAGTTTTTCTTTTGCAGGATGTTGCAAACTTTTTCCCTTTTCAGAAAACTCTTTTTCACTGTCTGTAATTGCCTTTTCTTTAACTGGATCATCTGTTTTCTCCAATTCTGGACTTGTGCATTTAAGCTCCTCTTTGTCTTCACTCTGAGATGGAGTTTTAGGTTTTTTTTTCAATGTCAATGATTCTTTGTCACTTCTTGAGCCTTCCTTGTCCTCTCCATCTTCCTGATCATTCTTTGATTTCTGATCCTCATCACTATATTCACTGTCACTGGTGTCAGACTTTTCAGAGTCTTCAGAGTCACTGTGTTCTACTGCAGTATAAACAGCTTCAGATATTTCATTTATTCCTAATTGTGGGAAGGAAAGTATATTCCATGCTGACATCACACTGACTGACATTACCAAGGAACATACTGGAGTAAGTATATACATACCGTTCATCGTCCTAACTGTCAGTCCTTAAGCTATCAACACCTCCCTTAGGGGCCTATTTCAGTATCAAATTTTGCAAGGTATCACCTTCCACATAAATCCAATAAAAATATGAGTTGGAATAACAGCTCTCCTTTACTGCTTTCTTTCCATTACTTGAACATTACAGATTTGCTTAATCTAGGACTAGTGCTGGCAAATATGCATAGGACTATTTTTTATCCATGTGAAACCATCATAAAAATCAGTAACACTATTTATCTGATTGAGGTTACTTATATAGATGTTTGCAGATACAATTTTAGACTTTTTTTTAAATAAGAAACTATATTTTCAGGGTCTAAAAGGCGAGCCGAGTGCTATACAACACTAATGTTTTGTAACAATATCCAGCTCTTGTACAACTGGATGTATCAATATATACACATGGAATGAGCTCGTTTTTGATTTCTTTTAACTTTAAAAAGGCTGCAATTCTGTCATACTATCTAAATCAGAACAGCACAAAAATCACATTAAA
Organism: Nothura maculosa; assembly: GCA_032353885.1. NCBI lineage: Eukaryota > Metazoa > Chordata > Aves > Tinamiformes > Tinamidae > Nothura > Nothura maculosa. The sequence continues at coordinate 503,300 of JAUBOD010000291.1, forward strand.
AGATGAAAGCTTTCTGATTAAAATTTGAAACATTTGGTCCTACTATGCTTTAAACTAGCTAACTGCATTCTATTTGCCCTGAACAGTTCAAACATTCTCCGTTTTTATGAATACAATATTTAATGTTTTGCAATTTGTTTCCTCAAGTTTCCTCACATTTCCACTGTGTTCTTGTAACACACTTACCAAGCTGTGCTTTACAACTCTCTATAGTCTTGTCAAGATTAAGCTGGAACCTACTACGTATCTGTCGCTTTGGTGAAATGAGTGGCACAGGGTTGGACTGTTGTTGGACTGACTCGCTCAACTCTTTCAGATCCATTTCAGCTTTGCTGCGATCTGAAAAAGATAAAGGAATTAAAAAATGTTTAATTGTAATAAAAAAAGCACTAAGACAAAAATTTTACTGAGTAACAATGTAGACATTCAAACATATTTCATTTCTTTTGTAATGATGAACTGCAAGTCCTAAACAATTCTAACATGCCTTTAAAACAAGCAATGGTTTTCTCCTGTCAGATACTACATATTTCACATTCAGACTGCATGTGCTCATTAAATGGTAGCTATCTCTGTTACATGGCATTACCACAAAAACACCAACCTAGCTTTGTTACCCATCTGACAGTAATTCCAGTGAGTTGTTGCTGTATTTACTACTAGTAGCACATTTTTGCAAGGATCAAGAAATTGACAAGTCCATACAGCCAAAATTTAAGGTTCAGAAAATCCAAGAGAAGAAAAATATAAAGGCAGATGGTTGCACCAGAAATTAATGATTCTAACTTTTTCAATATGTATGAAAAAATATTCTCTTGAGCTCTCATATACGTTTATGTTTTTTCTCTCAAACATACAGATTGGAATACTAAACCTAAAAAAGTTTTAGCAACTAAGTTTCACCTTTGTTATCTCAATTTTCCCTCACAAGTGATATTTCTGCTCCACAGCCCTATCCTCGATCCTTTGTTAAAAGCAGTTTTTGCCTGACAGTCCAGTTCTGTATCAGTTCTGCATTTTTTTTTTAAACATATAGGCAGGACATTTTTTAATGTGCAATTCATAGAGAATAAAAGGCTCTTATTGAAAAGACCTGGACTTCCAATTTGCCGTATTAATATCAAACTATTAGTAGAAAGCAAGCAGAATAAAGAGCACAGAAACCTACTGAGAAAAAA
>JAUBOD010000292.1:0-17513 GCA_032353885.1 Nothura maculosa
GGCCGGAAGGCACCCAGGGCCTCCTGGGGCCGCCCTCGCCCTGGTCCCAGCCAGGTCCTGCCCCAGCCTCTCCATCCAAGCTCTTTTCCCCCTTGGAATTCCGAGGTCCCATCAGTCCAGAAGGCTTCTGCAAAGCAGTTGCCCCCATCCCATCCCTGGCAGAGGCAGCCATGGGGCAGGGAGCTGCCACCGCCAGGATGGCGCAGGCTGCAAAAGAGGAAGGGGCTCAGGGAGCAGATCCTGCCAGCCCTGGGCATGGCTGGGGTGGTGACACATGGTGACCACAGCAGGACCAGGCTGCCGCTGCCCAGCAAACAGCAAACGAGGATCCAGGGGGGCTGGTGGGGGCACAGGGCGCCCAGGGTCTGTGGTTGGAGCCACCGCTTTCCGTGAAGCCCCTGTGCTGGGCAGGGGTTGTGGGCAGGGAGCCCCTCGGGCCAGCGCCCGGGACCCTCAATGGACCCAGACCCGCTGCCTCCCTGCTCCGAGGCTGCCCCACGGCTCCTGGCACCGCTTCCTGGGGCACAAACCCGCCCCAGGGCACATGCTGGAACCAGAGTCCGCAGTGCTGCCCCTGGGCAAACCCAGCAGTGCTGCCCCTGGGCAAACCCAGTCCCTGCACAAGGCCCTGGGGCGAGGGGGGCCCTGCTGGGAGCCGAGCTCATGCCAGGCCCCGCTCGGCTCCGACCCGCAGGACGTGTCGCGGAAGGACGGCCTGGAAGCGCCGGGCTGCAGCCTGGCCGAGCTGCCCGCGGGCAGCGCCAAGCTCAGCAGCAGCCCCAGCGCCGCGGGCAACCTCAAGCGCCCCACGAGCCTGAGCCGCCATGCGAGCGCCGCCGGCTTCCCACTCACGGCCGCGCCGCCCCGCGCCCTGCCCAAGGGCCACAGGACACCCACGTCCTGCAGCCCCATGGAGGCCGGCGAGGGCCTCTTCATCGACGTGGAGGACATCTCGCAGCTGCTGGCCGACGTGGCGCGCTTCGCCGACGCGCTCGAGAACCTGCGCGACGTGGTGCTGCGCGATGGTGGGTGGCACCGCGCGGCACCCGGCTCGGGGGCCCCCTGCCCTCCTGCCTGGGCACCGGGGCCCCCTGATCGCAGCGGGGTCCCTGCCCCGGCAGGGAGGGGATGGGGGAGCCCCAGATGCCGGCGGGTCCCTTTGGAGCCCGACGTCCCCACGGGGCCCTCGGGAGCCCCGGGTCCTGCCGGGTCCCCAGGGGCTGCGGTGCGGTGCAGGGCGAGAGGGCGGCGGGCGCTGCGGGAGCTCGGAGCCGGGATAACGCCGCTTCCTGCCGCGCGCTATTTTCATCCGCCCGCTTTCCTGTTTACAGCGCGGCGGTGCCAGCTGCTGGCAGGGCCCCGGGCGCAGGGCGCGGGCACCAGCCCTGGCTCTGCAGCACGGCCCCGGCTCCACGCGATGGAGCCGGCGGGATGGGGGTCCAGGAAACTCCTTCCTGAGCCAGGATGGCGGCTGGGGACGTTTCCTGGGCAGGCAGCGAGATGCCACCTCCCTCCCTGCTGCCACCAAGGGCGGGAATGTCCCCTGTGTGTGTCTGGCGGCCGGGCCTGCTCCATGTCCCCTTCCCTTGCAGACCCCAAGGAGTCGCAGCGGCCGCAGGCCCACGAGTGCCTGGGGGAAACGCTGCGTGTCCTGCGCCAGGTCATCAACAAGTACCCGCTGCTCAACACCCTGGAGATCCTCACGGCTGCCGGGACCCTCATCTCCAAAGTGAAGGGTGAGGCGCGGCGGGGCCGCCAGGCGCTCGGAGCGCTGCATCCTGCACCCACATCCTGCGCTGGGCTCCGGCGGTGCCAACTCGCTGCGACTCGCTGCGTTGTATTTTAGTGTTGAGGCCTGTAACGTGCCAGCAGTGACGGAGCCCTGAGCCCCGCCGGGGCTGCCCCAGTGTCCCCAGAGCCCCCGGCAGCACCGGGTGCTTGTGCGAGTGGGTCCGTGCGTGGGGCAGGGCCCCCGGAGCGGATCCGCGGGGCTGAGGCAGGGGCTGGGCGCTCTGCGTCAGCCTCGCTTCCTGGCCGCCGCCGACCGCAGCCACAGGAAGCCCCGGGCGGCTGCTCGGAGCCCGGGGCCGCGCGGGGAGCGCCCTGCGCCAGCCGCGTGGCGGGGGGACATGGGCGCACGGGGTCCCTGCGAGTCCTCGGCTGCACAATGGCCCCGGCTGAGCAGTGCGCCCGGCTCGCCGTCCCTGCACAGCGGGAGCGAATAGGAGCCGGTGACACCAAGAGAGGATCAGCCCCGAGGGGCAGGGGAGGAGAGCGGCAAGAAACGGGGCATTTTGGCTAGAGCAAGATCATAGAAAATCCCCCCAAGGCTGGTCCAAATCGCTTCCCCCAAGGCCATGCAGGTCCCTCAGCCACCACCGGCCTGAAGGGGCAGTCACCAGCAGTCCCTCTCCCTGACTTCAACGGGGACACGCATTTGTGATGACAGGGATTTGCGTTTCTTCCATTTGCAGGTTTTCATTACGAATCCAACAATGAAGCAGACAAGCGGGAGTTTGAGAAGGCCGTGGAGACCATTGCAGTGTCCTTCAGCAGCACGTACGGGATTTTGGGCTGTCTGTCCCCCAAGAAAGTCCCCCTTGTGGTCCCCCCTCCCAGCCACGGAGCCGCCAGCCCCTCTCCTGCTGCAGCTGCAGGGCCCCCGTGGCCCTGAGCCCGGACCCGGCACTGCAGCTCCCGCCACCCTGGCCTTGGTTCCGGTCCCATCCCAAGGATTCCCACCGGGAACCACCCGGAGACCCCATTCTGTGCCTCGTGTCCCCTCTCCTGCTGACGTGCGTGTTCTCCTTGTGGCAGCGTGTCCGAGTTCCTCATGGGCGAGGTGGACAGCAGCACCATCCTCTCCATCCCACCCAGCGACCAGAACCAGGTGGGTGCCCCAGCGCCCATGCCCAGCTCCCGGCCCCGTCCTGTCCATCCCTGCACCCATCAGGACTGGGAATGGCGCCTGGCGGCTGGAAGCAGAGGGGACAGGCGAGGTGGAAGGGGCTGGAGCTGCTCTGCCAGCAGAGCCTGAGAACAGGGCTCCTGATTTCCCTCCTTATCCCTGCCCAAGCTGCTGCGTGCCCAGAGCAAGGCACTTCTCCAGAGGGTCTCAGTATCTCCTGGGCTTCCTGTAGGATCTTCCCACGCTCAGCAGACTTCAAGCAGCAGCCAAATCCCTCCGGCAGCCTGGAGTGTCTGCTCCCCGCTCCGTCTGCCCGGCCACCCCACCACTACTCCGTGCTCTTTGTCTAATGAGCTCCTTCTCTTTGCCAATTCCCCAAGTCTATGGAGAATCTCTATGGTGGAATCCCCGGTCCTGGTGGAGATGGCCTGCCACCCGGCATGGAGAGCTACAGCACGGGTAAGCAGAGTCCTCGGGGTGCAGGAATGGGGCCCCAGGGCTGGGGATGCCAGGGAACCTGGCTGGCACCTTCCCACCTATCACCCCGTGATGGAGGCACCAACCCACCCCATTGCACTGGCAATGGGCACAGGGCACTCACCAGGGCAAGAGGGACCATTGGCTGCAGCAGGATCTTCCTCCTGCCGTGCGGGGATCTTCCTCCCGCGGGTCGGGGCAGGGCGGCTCCCAGCTCCATCGCTCTCATCCTTCTCCTTGCCCATCTCCCGTGTCCCAGCGCGGCCGCCCGCCGAGGAGGTGGACGTCCTGCTGCAGCGCTGCGAGGGCGGCGTGGACGCTGCGCTCCAGTACGCCAAGAACATCTCCAAGTACATGAAGGACCTCATTGGCTACCTGGAGAAACGCACCACGCTGGGTGAGACGGGGCGCGTGGAGCCGGGGGCTGCTCCGCACCAGGGCCGAGCTCCTGGTGACAGCGGCAGATCCACGTGCATGGAGCTAACGAAGCTTGGGAATCTTGATGTGGAAATGGGTTGGAAACAGATCATCGCTGCCTGCCTCCTGCACCGAGCACGGGGTGGGAAGTCACTATGTGTAGTTTCTACCAGGATTGCTCGCATGGTGTGTGTAATCTGGGACAAAGCACCCTATTTGCTTTCTTTCCAACCAAAAATGAGATCTACCTGTGCTGTCATGTCTGTAGATGAACTACAGCCACTGACACACCAGGACTGATGCTGCGGGATGAGAGAGCTGCAAGATACTGCACAAATTTAAACACTTGGATTTGCTTTTGCAAAGGAGTCTAATCAGAAAGGAAATTCTCGTGTTTCTCACGTCTTTTCCAATCTTCCTCTTCCAGAAATGGAGTTTGCCAAGGGGCTTCAGAAGATGGCAAACAGCTGCAAGCAAACCATCACCCAAGAGGTGAGTCCGCAGCCTGAACCGCGGTGCCCGCAGCACCGGGAGCCCTCGAAAGGCTTTCCTGTTATTTATTTAGTTTTTTCTTGGTGATCAGCCCAAGAGCCTGATCACGTGGTTTTTCAAAGCCCCTTGCTTGGTAAAATAGCGTTCAAACCAAAGGAACAAAAGCAACGGGCCGTGCTGAGACTTCCCACAAACCTCCGTCAGTATCTAATACTTCCATTAGCTTTTGGGAATTCTGTCCCCTGATCACGACCACGTCCAGATACCTAATTCCCCAACTCCAGGAGCAAAATGGGGCTGATACCTTTAGCCCTGCCGGCTGCAGCCCGAGGCACTGCAGCCTCGCAGCGTTTCCCAGCGCGGTGCTAAGCAGGTGCATTTTCTCCTTCTCAGACCAGTATGCCCTTCCTGTCCATCTACTTGCTGGCTCTGGAGCAGGACATGGAGTACGGCACCGCGGTTCTGCAGGCGGCCAACACTCTGCAGCACCAAACCTTCCTGCAGGTGGGCGAGCGGCCGGCACGGAGCTCCCCGCGCTCCTCCGCGCAGGGGAGACGGCCGAGGTCGGTGTCCCTGGGAGCAGGAAGCGCCTCTTCCCAGGAAAGCCCTTCTGGAGACGGCTCCATGCCGAGGCCGGGCAGCGAGGAGGGCTGGGGGATCCTGGTGCTCCTGTTCCACAGGCAGCTCGTACAGGAACCAGCTGCTCCCTCAGGCGGCTGCATGAAGGGCCTGGGAGATTCTCCCAGTTTTCCGCAGGAGCACGTCCCTGTTTCCACCTCCTCCAGGGGCTCTCCGTGTCTGCAGGTTTATCCCGACGGCTGCTCGCCGGAGCCAGGGGAGGGAATCAGTCCCTGCTATTGCAGAGCCTGGCTCCTGCTCAGAGCAGTCTGAGGGAAAACTGAATGTGGTGCTTTCCAGGCTGCAGTTCTTTGTCCATGGCACAAGCCCTCCCTGCAGGGCAGCCTGGTTCTGCTATATGGAGCAATAACGAGCATCAGGAAGCTTTTCCGTGCAGAACTTCTTGCAAAGGGCAGCGCACCAAGCACTTAGCCAAACCTCCGTGATGTTTCCTTCTCCTCCCGTTTCAGCCGCTAGCAGTGAGGCGCCTGGAGCACGAAAAGCGGAGGAAGGAGATCAAGGAGCAGTGGCACCGGGCACAGAGGAAACTGGTACGTGGCAGAGACACCGCACGGGCCGAGGTTGTGCTCCCAAATCCCGGCCAGGAGCATCCCTGCCACGTTCCTCATGGATGATGTTGCATTATTACCCTTCTACACAAAGTGTGGGATGCCTGGAGCTCGAGAGCCTCTTCCAGGGCCTCCTGCCTTGCTGTAGCTGGGGGGATGCGGCCGTGCAGCCCCTCGGCCCACATGGGGTGGCAGAGCAGCTCACCCGTGGAAAGACTCCTGCCCATCCAGATCCCGCCCTGGTGCCCCTGGAAAGCTCCAGAGCTCTTCCCATTTTATTAGCGGGGAGGGTCCTTGCCGAAGAGCCGGACCTGCTGTCCCAAGCCGTGCGGAGCGGCCCGGCCGGCACCATGTCCATGCGTGTGCCAGGGCGGCGCGCGGGGGCGGCCGGTTCCCTGCGGAGCCCCGTCCTCAGTGGGCCCTGCTCTCGCCGGCAGCAAGACGCGGAGGCCAACCTGCGCAAAGCCAAGCAGAGCTACATGCAGCGCTGCGAGGAGCACGACAAGGCCAAGTACATGGCGGTGAAAGCGGAGGAAGAGCAGCAGAACCCCGCGAGCGGCGTCACCTCCAAAACCCTGGACAAGAAGAGGCGGCTGGAGGAGGAAGCCAAGAACAAGGTATGGACAGAAGAGCCCTGGGCGCTGCCGGAGCCCCCTCCTCGTCCCGCGTTGTGTCCATCTCCCGTTCGCCTCGTCCCCAGGCAGACGAGGCAATGGCCACGTACCGCACCTGTGTGGCGGACGCCAACACGCAGAAGCAGGAGCTGGAGGACACCAAGGTGAACGCGCTGCGGCAGATCCACGAGGTGATCAAGCAGAGCGACCAGATCATCAAAACGGTGCGTGGGGCTGGTTCAAGAGCCGCGGGGCAGGGGAGGCGGCCGAGCGGCACCACACGCTCTAGGTGCCCGCCTGGCACCTCCTCCGTCCGCCGAGGTCCGTGTGGCCTCCGGGCTGCTCCCTTCCTTGGGCTCAGAAAGCCAAGCCTGTAGTTGCGGCCCAATGCCTCTTTGGGCTCTCGTAGGTGGCCTCACACAGCTCATTCCTCGTTCCTTCCATTCCGTTCCCTTCAGGCCACCATCTCCTTCTACCAGATCATGCACATGCAGACAGCCCCGCTGCCCGTCTACTTCCAGACGCTGTGCGAGAGCAGCAAGCTCTACGACCCGGGGCAGCAGTACGCGTCGCACGTGCGGCAGCTGCAGCGAGGCGACGAGCCCGACATCCAGTACGACTTCGAGCCCTACGTGTCCCACAACGCCTGGTAGGAAAGGAGGGAGCGCAGGACGGCCCGGAAGGCTCTGCTTTAGGGTCTGTCTTGCTGCTGGCCTTGCGCTCCCCTGGCTCCGGTGAGGAAACTGGCCTGGATCTGCTGGGAATCCTGCTGGCAAGCCAGGGCTCGTGCCCTGCCCTTGGCAGCGAGGATGGGACCATCCCCTGCTGCAGGAGCAGCTCAAGTGATGGAGCTGCTGCCGGGCAGCCGGTCTGGTGCTCAACGGAGGGCTGTAAATCCCCAGACAGGGAGACAGCGGCTGTGAATGGGATGCTCAGTGTCTCTGATTTCCATTCTTTTTGACATTCCCCCTTCTCCTTTCTGCCCACCAGGTCTCCCTTTGTTCGCACTCGGAAAGGCAGCTTCAATGCCAATGACTTTGCCACAAGTGCCAGCTCTGATGGAGCTGGGCTGCCCAAAGACGGGACCCTGGCCGACGCAGGGGCCGGAGGCAGGGAGCAGCAGAGCGGAGCCGACAGGAGAGGTAGCCTGGACAGAGGGAAGCCAGGACGTTGCATTCCCAACCCCATGGCTCCAGGGCTGGTCCCGTCCTCCCGCTGGAAGCAGGGAGAGCTCCCTCCTTTGGGAGGGAAACCAGGGGCCAGTGCTGCTCCTTGGAGCCATAGCACAGGCGGGAAGAGGAGGCCTTGTGAACTACACTGCATTTCCTCAAGACACAGGCTTAGACTGCCCTTTTGTTGCTGTCTGCTGTTACTCAACAGCTCATGCTCCATCTTCCCATCTCTTCTTCCTCTTGCTGGATGCACTACTGAAATACCACAACCACAGGCGCTCCTGCAACCAGCAGCAGTGTCACTGCTGAAGCGTCACTGTCCTGCGCCCAGGAAACGCTGATGGACCCCGTGTTTTCTCCCACAGGTGGGAGGGGACATCAGGTCCATAAGTCCTGGCCGACCACCATCGCCGAGGGGGACAGCAGCCTGGATTCAAATGCAGGTGCGGGGGGGCTGCTGCTTTCTTATCTGCCTTGACACAAACCTCTGCGGTGAGTCCTGACCCCCATCTCGGATGTGGGAGCACGGAACCGCCGCAGCTGCAGTAACTGCAACCTGCCCCAGTGCAAGGTGTCACGGGGACGTGCAGCCCCTGCCAGCCCAGAGAAAACCTCTCTTTTCATTAGAAATAGTCATCCCAGCAATGCCAGGCTTTGGTGTGGGATTCAGACTCAGCAGGAAAATGGCTTGGCCGGTGACGTCCCGCGCTCACCACTTCTGTCTTGCCAGGGGAATTCGGCCACAAGCTGCAGCGATTGTCCTCCAACGGCACCATGTCCTCCAGCGAGGAGCTGCAGGAGAAGGATGAGAACGCCGCCTCCTTCGAGCAGAGTACGCAGGGCCAGGGGAGCGGGCGCCAGCTCCGCCGCGCGCCCCTATGAGACACGGGATGAATCCCTCCTTGTGCTGCTCGCAGGCATCAACGGGATCACCCCAGAAATGGCTGCTCCAACGGGTCCTTTCCGAAACGTCGGCTTATCCAAGGCTGCCCAGACTCACCGGCTGAGGAAGCTCCGTACCCCTTCCAAGTGTCGGGAATGCAACAGCTACGTTTACTTCCAGGGAGCTGAATGTGAGGAGGTAAAGTGAGCTCAGTGCAGCGAGTGCGGATGTGTCCCGTGATCTGCACAAGCTCCACGATGCACCAATTTCTTCAGTCCCTGGTCCACCCAATACTCCCGCAGCCCCTCACTCACATTCTGGTTGCCTTCAACCATATTTCTGGTTTTTTTGCTTGTTTTTCTCCTCCCAGTGCTACCTCGCCTGCCACAAGAAGTGTCTGGAAACTTTGGCCATCCAGTGTGGGCACAAGAAACTCCAAGGGAAGCTGCAGCTTTTTGGGCAAGACTTCACAGAGGCTTCGCAGAGAAGCTCGGACGGGATCCCCTTTATCATCAAGAAGTGCATATCCGAGATCGAGAAGCGGGCGCTGAAAACCAAGGTGAAGCGCTCTGCCTTCCCGCGCCTTCCAGCGGGCTCAGCTGCTTCTCTGTCCTGGAATGAAACACATTCTGCTCCGAGATTACCGGGAGGTGGGAGTCAGGAAGCCTGATACTAACCAAGCCTGACCTTGGCAACTCCCTTGTCTTATCTGCCTCTCTTTCCTGCCTGCAAAACAGGAATGATGGCAACATCTGCACATTCCTTCCGAGAGGGATTTCCCATTCCAGAATGGGAACTAGCAGCTCCTGCGCTGGGCAAAGCTGGAGACATTCCTCTGTCTGCCCTTCAGCTCCATCCCTCTCTCTCTCACAGGGCATCTACCGAGTTAACGGTGTAAAGACTCGCGTGGAAAAGCTTTGCCAGGCATTTGAGAATGGGAAGGAGCTGGTGGAGCTGTCGCAGGCCTCCCCTCACGACATCAGCAACGTCCTGAAGCTCTACCTGAGACAGGTGAGGAGCTGCGGGCCCTTGGTCCCGGGCAGAGCTGGGTCCAACCCAAACCTGCCCTTGCTGAGCCGCCCCCGTGGAAACCATCCTGCTGCGTAGACTGGGCCTTGCTGAGCCGCCCCTCCTGCAGAGGCAGGATCAGGAGGACAAACACGAGCGGAAACCATCTCTCCTCCGAGGGACTTGCTGTTTTCTGGTGTTCTGCCCCAAACTTGTGCATGGATCACATGGAACGGGGCCTTGCACAGTTCCTCCATGGCCAGAGCAGCAGAAACACAAACGCACGCGAGTCCTCTCCGGGCAATTGCAGAGCCAGGCGTGCAAAGGGAGGTGGGGTGGCCAATGTCACTGCATTGGCAGAGCAAGGGGCTCAATTCACCTCTCCACAGCCGGCGCTTTCCCTCTCAAGCCCAATGTGCCCAGCCCAGCCCATCATTATCTTGCTGCTCCAGGCCGTTCAATACCCAAACGCCTCTGTGTTCAGCAGTGACTCCTGAACGTGAAAGCTGTGATGTAAACTGTGACCCACATCCTCAAAGAAGCCACCACAAGGCAGAAGGGGAGGAAGGAACTTCTCTTCTGCGCGCCTACCACTTAACCCTTTATAACACTGCGTTGCTCGAGGCCTGGCAGAAATGCAGTGGATCCATGGAGGCTTCCTGCTGCATTATCTTGGGAATCTGGCTCAAGCTCCCAGCTCAAGCACGGAGGTTTTTCCATAGGTTCCCAGCACAGAGAGGGCAATCCGTATTCTGAGATATCCCCGTGGTTTCTCCAGAGAAGGAAAGCAGAGTGGAAATGGAGAGAGCTGGTCCTGACCCATCATCCAATCTCTAGTGAGAAACTCCGATAAACCAATTCAAATCACGCTGTAAGAGGGAGGATCCACGGCTCGGACATGAGGGACAACCTGCCCCAAGGAGCCTCTGCCATTTCAGAGCACAGAGCCCTTGGCGATGCAGCCCCACTCGTGCACTAATGCTGCTCCAGGTGCTTTATGCAGCCTCCAAGCCAGGTTTTCCCATCTAACCTCAGGCACCTCTGCCACAAGCTGAGCCGATTTAATCTCGCCCTCTGCTCCCACAAAACAATTAGCTCTTTTTTCTAACAAGCTCTTATCTGCGCAAAACTGCTGCTGCATCTGCCCCAGGCCAGGTCATTTATAGAGGGAAAAGAATCCCTGGATATTTCCCCTGGGGCTGGTATCCAGCTGGGAGCCCCAATGAGCTGCTCCTTTTTGCTCCGAGCTCCCAGGTGTTATTGGCTGTGACAGGCCAGGATGCCGTCGCTTCCACAGCGGCTCCGGTGCCGCGCCGGCACCGCGCTCACCTCCTCTCCCATCTTCCCCCTGCAGCTGCCGGAGCCGCTCATGCCCTTCCGCATGTACAACGAGCTGGTGGGCCTGGCCAAGGAGAGCCTGACGGGCGGCGAGGCCAAGGGCCGGGGCGGCAAGGGCGGCCCCGAGCTCCTGGACCGGGGCCCCGACACCGACAGGGTGGTGGTGACGCTGGTGATGAAGCTGAAGGAGCTGCTCAAGGAGCTTCCCTGGGAGAACATGGCCACGCTGCAGTACCTGCTGCAGCACCTGAGACGGTGAGCACGGGCACAGCCCTCGCCCTGCTCCCCCGGAGGGGAGGAACGGGGGCAAGTGCGAACTGCGTGGCCATGGGGCAGCTCGGCCCTTCCGGACACAGAGAGGCAGCTCGGGGGCTACAGCTGCTTCTCTGCTGCTCGGGAAAGGGCATCATCCGCCCCAGGATAGCGCATTATCTGCCCCAGGAAAGGGCGTTATCTGCCCCAGGAAAGGGCATTTCTGTGCAGCCGTCCAGCATCCCATGGGGATGAGCTCCCGCACTCCCTGTCCCTCCTCTCCGCGGCTCTCCCAGCCCCACTCGCCCTCATGGGTGCTTTGCCTTCCCCCCAGGATCGTGGAGGTGGAACAGGACAACAAGATGACCTCGAGCAACCTGGGCATTGTCTTTGGCCCCACGCTCATGCGCCCCAGGCCCACGGACGCCACCATTTCCTTGTCCTCGCTGGTGGACTATCCCCACCAAGCCCGCATCATCGAGGCGCTCATCATCTTCTACACGACCATCTTCGAGAGCCAGGAGCCGGCGCTGCTGCTCGATCCCAGCACGGTAGGAGAGCCCTGGGGAGGAGCGAGGCTTGGGCCTCCGCTGGCGCTTGAAGCCTTGAGCCGGTCACGGGTTTTCCAAGGGCTTCTTGCCTAAGAAAGCAGATGCAAACGCTTGTGCAATAGCTCTCGGTGGGAGCGTTTGGCGGGGTTTGCATTGCTCCACTTTGGAGCCCGTGACTTTGCATTTCCAAATAGCTCCCGTGCTTTTCATTCACCTGCGTCATTGACAGCGCCCTGTCCCTATGGACGGGAAATGGGGAGAACCAGCAGCCCTCACCTTGCGCCCTTGTCTCCCCCAGGAGGACGCGGCCCTCCAGGCTGCAGCCCCCCACGGCAGCACCGCCTACCTGGAAGCAGCGGTCGAGAAGGGGAGCCTGGATTACAGCGCGGACTCGTCCGGAGGTGAGTGAGGGGCTCCACAAAGACGCTTCCCGGAGCAGGACACGGCCCAAAGCTGCTCCCCTTAGTTCCGAGGGGTCACTGGCCACCACGATGTTGATTCTTGTTCCCTTTGGTGAATGCAGCCGAAGGCGAGGGCTTCACACAAGGGCAGTTTGGTTCTACAGAGGTGCATTTGGAAAAGAAAAAGACATTGCCCAATCTGCCCAAATCCAGGGCAGAGCCTGTGGTGCCATCCCTGGCTGCAGCCCAGGGCCTTGCCCCTGTGCAGAGTACCAAGAGTTTCCCGGGTGCGGCTTTTCCAAAGCCTCTGTGCAGAGCTGGGGGTAACGCAGGGCTCCGTGTGCCCCGCAGAGCCTGGCGATCGCTCCGTGGACTCCGACTCGGAGCTGGAGGAGAGCGCGGAGCCGCCAGCCACCGGGGAGCGGCTCCGCAAGCAGGGCAGCGAGACCAGCACCGACGAAGCCGCGTTCGGCGAGGCCGGCAGCGAGGGCCGGCGCAGCCGCACGTGCAGCGCGGGCCACTCGGACGCGGAGAGCGCGGCTCCCGGCTGCCGCAGCCCCGCCGGCGACGAGCAGAGCGACGCGGAGGAGGCTCCCGACAGCGGCCGCGGCGCCGCGCGCACGGACTGCGACGTGAGCCGGCCCGGTGACACAGCCCAGCCTGCCGAGTAGCCTCCCGAGAGCCCCGCGGTGCCGACGGGACGGGCGGCCCCGCACCGGGCTGCGCCGCTCCCGGCCCCACAAGGTACTTGGGACACTCACACCTGACTGCACCGGCGCCCAAAGCCCAGCTCTGAATTCCCTGCAGGAACCTCGGCACATCTCGGCACGGCGGGACGGGCGCCTGCCTCTCCTGGCGCCGCTGCCAGGCTTGCATTGCTGTTGTATTTATGGGCATTTTTTATCTGCTTGGCAGGACCATGCAAAGAGCAAGGCACAGGCCGTAAACCAGCTCAAGGGGCAGATTTTACTAGCTGCATAGTCCTGAGCACGACACGACCGCTCGGGGAGTACTTCTTACCCTAAACAGGCATTTTGCCTCCAAATGCAACCACAGTTAGGAGTCACAGATGTAGAACTACCCCCTGCATTCCCTTCCCAGGTGCCAGGGAAGATGCTTCCCTCCGGACGGCCACGCTCTGATCCAAGGAACAGCCCAGTGGTTGGGGGCGGACAGAGGGCAGGATTTTTGTTTTCTGTTTTGTTCTGCAGTTTGGGTTTGGTTTGTTCAAGAGTTGGCCCTTCCACACACCCACTGTCCCTGCTGGCAAAGGAAGTTACAGGGTTAAACGTGACCAGCCAGAGGATTTTTTCAAAGCTATGACTGCACTGAAGCGTAAAGAAAAATAGATACCAAGCTCGGAAGAGCCCGAACTGTTTCCTCTTTCTACCCTGCCTGTAGCCAGATTTAGACTTCGTTCCTATTGCCAGCGTTGAGCAGTCCTAGGCTCAACCCAGCAGGGTAGATGGGAATAAAATCCAGGAGAGCCCGAATCCGATGCACCAGGGCTAGCACCCACACGTGCCTCGTAGCCCACAGCACAGCTCCTACAACAGCGCAGAACCAACGCTGGTCTCCAATGAATTAGCCAGGCCCTGCTTTAGCGAAAGGCTGGACACCAAGTTACCCCTTCCTGCCTCCACCCGCAGCAGCCTGATCATTACAAGCCTAGAAACCTTCACACAAACAGGGGCCAGGGAGGAAAAAAGGCAGAGACAAGAACTCCGGGAAGCCAAGGAGAGGCTGGAGCGACGTTTCAGCCCAGTACGGTGGGGGGCACGGGTGGGTCGCACGCACCTCATCCCCGTGGACTCAGGTCATCGAGTAGATGCTGGAGTCGGGGCCGAAGAGCATCCAATGTTCACCACAGCAGGGCCAGCCTGGGCTCTACCCCGCCACAGCTCGCAGGATTAATTTTAAGTGAATCTCAATGCAATAGTTCAAAGGTACACGAAACAGAAGGTGACTATACAGGGAAGTAGCTTATAACTGAGCCAAAGGAGAGCTAGAAAGTCTGGTGAGAGGTTGCTGAAGACCCAGCTCTTCAACAGGAGGGTTGGATCTTCCAGCAGGCCGTTCCAATAGCAGCAAGAACAGCCACCACCACGGGCGGTACCGCGTGTGTTTGCAAGGATGGATGAGGTGAATGAGTGAGGGAAGGGAACCGCCCTTGACGTCAGGGTATTGCCAAAGCTGCGCTCGAGCTCCCCCGGTAACAGGCCCGCTCCTATTTGTACATAGACGCAGCCCGGAGGCAGCGAGCCGCGTTTGCTGGGACGTATTTGTACTGCTCCATGTTCTGTTCAGACCTGCATGCTTACCAGAATAAAACCGGTGTGTTCAGAGCCGTGTCTGTGCTGCAGACCAGGATTTTCCAGACTCAAAGCCACGTGGCAGGAGGCCAAGCACTATAGGGAAGTAAGCACTCGGTCTGCTTGCTACTGCAGCTCTCAAGTTTACAAACTCAAGGGAAGTGAAACTGCTCGTGATGTATGGAAGAGGACAAACAACTTTCCACCCTGGTGTCTGAAGCTCACGGTATCAAAATAAGGGTCAATGAGGTTACAACAGATCAAAGCAACAAGTCCCAACTGCACAAGAAGTTGGATCAGGGTTAAACGGATGAGCTCTGGGGCTCAGTCCAGAGCTTTGTGCAGCAAGATGCTCAAAACAGAAGGAAGAATAAGGGGAACCCACAGACATCAGAAGACTTTGGTGCACAAAAAGACTGAGAAATACAGCAGTGAGGAACAGCAACAATACAAACCTTTATTAAAAATAAAGTCTTTTAAAGCAGGAAAGCAAAGGCCTTCTTTCCACTCGCTTCCTCCCTGCATGCTGCAGTTTCTTAACATTGGCTTCTTGGCATTAGTCCTCACAGCAGGAGACTTGCAGCAAAACCCATACCGGAAAATGAGGAGTTGCAGGCCATAGCACATGGCTGTGGCGAGGCAATGCAGCGTTTTTCCAGTCAGCTTTAGAAAACGGCAGACATCCCAGAGGGCCTGTAGGTTGGTGGGAAGATCAGGAGACGACAGAATCCTCCCCACCTGGAAGAGAGAGAGCTCGGGATGTGAATCACCTCCCCAATGCAGGGCACAGAGCTCCCGTCGGTGGGACGCAGCCGAGGGACGGGACCCTCGGAGTCCCGGTCTCCTGTCGGACCAATCCACAGGTATCCTTGTGTGAACAGGTTTGCACAGGGCACTTACAGCCCTGCTCTTACAGGCAGCCGCTGCAGAGCGACCCCAGAGCGCCACAGCACTCGTGGAAAGCCCACGGAGAGCCCACGGAGAGCCCAGCGCCCCGAG
Source organism: Nothura maculosa (assembly GCA_032353885.1). Lineage (NCBI taxonomy): Eukaryota > Metazoa > Chordata > Aves > Tinamiformes > Tinamidae > Nothura > Nothura maculosa. The sequence continues at coordinate 15,012 of JAUBOD010000292.1, forward strand.
GCGGGCAGGCCCGCGCAGCCGGGCGCACTCCTCACCTGGGCGCTCCGTGTCACTGCACCAGTCGGTAGGTGATGTAGCGGCCCGCCGTCTCGCTGGGCCGTATGATCTTCACTACCTAGGAGCCCGAGAGAAGCAACCCGTGAACCAGAGGAGCCAGGGGCAAGTTCCCCAGCAGGGCTTCCCACCAGACACACAAACCCAGAGCAGCTGCAACGGAATCAAACTCTGCAGCCACGGAGACTTTTGTCCCTAAGCTTCAGCCTAGCCCAGAAACGCCACATTCATGTGGAAGAGCGAAAGGCTGGGGCTGGTTTCACATCTGCTGATGCTCATCAGCTGATTTAACCGCCAGCATCACTGTCCCTTGCTAGAACTGCCCGGTTTACACAAGTCTCTGCACCGCAACAGCTTTCCTGTGTGAAGGAGATGCCCTTCCCTTCTCCATGGGTTCTAAATACCACCACAATCCCTTACTAGCTCCTAGCAAAACCCACAGGGAGCAGCTGCCGTCAGCAGCTCTGCTGCACTTACCTGCCCTCGCTTTATCCCGAAGTACCTGGCCACAGGATCCCCAGCCTGGATCCTGGGCAGCTGGTTCTCCCTCAGTTTGCTGCACAGGGCAGTCAAGGAAAGGCTCCACCAGCAGAGCGAGCAACCGGCCCAGGCCCATTTGTTCTGGACAGGGCACATTATCAAACAAAGCACCACGCCGTCGCAAGCGGCAGCGGCTTCGTTTTCTGGCCCAAACAGTATGAATCACCCCCAGGCAGGGGAGGAAGGAGCCAAGGATACTATCGGGCTAGCAGCTCAGTCACTTCTTCCTTGGTCATGACCACATGCTCTGGAACCAGCTGTAAACACAAAGCAGAGATTCCAAGATTATAAAACCAAGAGTCTCCTCAGGGCAGCCGGAGGAGGAAGGTGTGGGCGAGGGGAACGGGAAGCGCCGCCGCGTCGCTCGGCCTCGAGGTCCCTGCGTGCCGGCTGTGCCTGCAGCTCAGCACGAAGCCGACGGTCCTGCCCTTGCCCCGCCACTCACCTCGTGCTCCGTGATGTTGATCAAGAGCTCCTGCTGCAGGAACTGCTCCAGGATGTACTTGGGAGCCATGTCCACCAGGGACTGCAAGGGAAAAGCACCTCAGGCTGCAGCACTGCGCTACGGCAAGCCTGCCTGTGCAGCAGCGAAGAACAGACACGGGAAACATCCGTGGCTCCAAATCACCCTGTGAGAGCCAGGACTGCGTCCCCCAGGGTGCCTGTACCTGCTTGGCTGAGGGAGTCATGCCTTGCTGCACCACGATGAGCGCCCTCGTGATGTTCTCCTCCTGCATCCTCTGGCAGTACATCTTGATCGTCTTTATTCCAACCTTGGGCTCCTCTAGGAAACAGGATGGTCCCAGCATTACGATGCGAATCCGTAAGAGCTCCGCTCTAGGAGCTGTTGTTTTGCACCGAGCTTATGCACAAATACTTGTTCGTTCAGCTTTGTGACGCATTTCCCCCCTGTACAGGCTCTGCATCCAGCCCAGCAGGTGCAGAAGTCACCCTGGGATTAGACAGGGCAAAGCTTGTAGACGGCTTCACCCCCAAAACCCAACGGGAAAACACACGCACAGACCAACAAACCCTCCTGGGGCGCTCACCCCACCAGGGCTCCCCTTTGCAGGGCAGGAACAGGCCTCCCTGCCAGCACAACGCCCTGAAACGCACCCAACACGAGGGGTTCCGAGCAGCCGCGGGCACGGCCACGTCGGGAGGGCAGAGGCAGCGGGGCGGCCGCGCTCACCGGGGAAGAACACGAACATCTGGTCGGTGGGGTCGTCGTTGTGAGCCACGAGCACCGTGAGGTCCGTGCGCCGCGGGCGGCCCTCGCTCGGCTTGTCCCCGAACTGCGCCTTGAACTCGTCCAGCGTCTGGTCCAGCTCGTCCTGCGTCACCAGGTAGCCGCGGTCGTGGCAGAGCTGCGGAGACCAAGACTGAGACACGGCACGAGAGCCGGGCGGGCCCGCACGCTCAGCCCCCGGGCCCGCTCGGTTCCCCCCGGTACCCCGGCCCCCCCCGGTCCCGCTCGGCCCCCGGCCCCGCCCCACCTGCATGATGGTCTTGCGGATCTTCCACAGCCGGTAGGTCTCCTCCTCGTCGTCCATGTTGCCGCGCCGCTCTGCGCACGCGCGGGCTCTGTAGGCCCCTAAGAGGCACTCCGGAAGGGGCGGTGCCTCGGGAGCAAGGGCTGCTGGGAGCTGTAGTCCCGCGCTCCTCGCGGCGCCGCTGCTGCCTCCTGGCGGGCGGCGGCCGCGCTGCGGGGCCGGGTGGGACCGGGCGGGTCTGGGTCGGGGGGCGCAGCCGGACACGGACACGCGAGATCCGCCCGGGAGCGGGGCCGGGGTGACCCCGGCGCGGCGGGGTCTGGTCGCGAGGGGAGACGCGCGCCCAGGCCGGGCGGGAGCCCCCCCGGCTGCCCCCACCCGCCTTGTTTTGGGCGAGCCCCGCCCCGCCCCCGCC
>JAUBOD010000292.1:67443-79561 GCA_032353885.1 Nothura maculosa
GCGGCGCTGAGCCCGCGCCAGGCCCCTGAGCCCCTGCTTGTCCGACACCAGCCGGCACCCGGAGCAGCGGCGGCGACGCATCATGTGTCAGGCGCAATCCGAGCGGTTGAAGGATGCCCCTGGGAGAGCCCCATAGGCAGCGGAGGCCTCAAACTTTTGTAGGCGTGAGAGGCGACGGCGATAGAATTGGGCCCGGAAGCTCCTTCAAAGAAACTTGGTTCCAGCTCCCAAACGGCTGAGAAACGACCTCTGTGCTGCGCTGGCACCGGGAAGGCGAGGGCGGCGGGGCAGGAACGGCCCCTGCGGTTCCCGCGTGGACGCTGCTGGCCATGACCTGCTGCTGATGGAAAGCCACGAGAGAGACTTGGCTCTTGTCTGTTTTTACGTGGTGGCCTGAGGTCCCGGAGGATGACCTAGCACTTGAGAAGCAAACTGGGCCGACGCAACGGCCGAGCTGACTTGAAAGAGCCCTAGTGGTGGGACCAGGTCAGGAGAGAAGCAGATCCCAAACTGAGTGTATCTGGTCAAAGATATATTCTTTTTAATAGACTTTGTGTTACTGGAGCCAGGCCTGGATCTTTTAGCATCCAACCGAGCTGGAAGCAGCTCATAGTTATCCTTTGTTTTGTTTTGTTTTTATTATTCATGTTTGTACAATCTTTTGGATTTTTTTTTTCAAGAAGGAGTAAAAGGGAGTGTTGGAAACTAACAAACAGGATTAAAGCCCTGAGCGCTTAAGGAAAACAGGTTAAGGAACTTAATCCAGGATGGATATGCAGGAGCCGCAGCAGCTGGGTATGTTTGCAGAGAGCGAGCTGATGTCGGTGGGCATGGACACGTTCATCCACCGCATCGACTCCACGGAGGTCATCTATCAGCCCCGGCGGAAAAGGGCCAAGCTCATTGGCAAGTACCTCATGGGAGACTTGCTTGGAGAAGGGTCTTACGGCAAAGTCAAGGAGATGCTGGACTCTGAAACCCTCTGTAGGAGAGCTGTCAAGATACTGAAGAAGAAGAAGCTCCGCAGGATCCCCAACGGGGAGGCGAACGTGAAAAAGTGAGTACCTGCTCCCAGGGGCTGGGAAGCCGGGTTCAACTTGAACGTTGCTTTCTCACTGATGTTCCGTTCAAGTAAGGACAGAGCTTTGTGCTCTGGAAGTTCTTTCCCAAGCCCGTGTGCGCTCCCTGGAGCACAGGTAGCCGTGGGCACAGTGAGCTGGTCCGTGAGGACATGGGCACCACATCTGCCCACCCGCACAGCAGGTTGGGGCACCTGCCCCTCCTTAGTGCTCACATAAAGTGAGTAAGAGTCCAAGATTTTACGTCAAAACACTTCTTAAAACAGAAAGATGAGAGGTACGATAGCTGAGAGTGCCTGAGGCCCCAGCGTGTCGCTGCTCTTCCTCGCTGGGTGTCCACGTAGGTGCGTGTGGCCCGTAAGCTCTTTAGGGTGGTAATTCCTCCTACCACCCAGGAAATAAGCGCCTGGGACACGTGATCCTCTGTGCACCCAATGGGCATCAGAAGCCTTGGGGTTTATTCTTGGTTTCACGTCTGACTAATGAGTTGGGGAAGTAATTCAAGGCACTTTGCAGTTGATTTCTGCAGCTGTAAAGTGGGGACAAGGGTTGTCAAGCTGCTCTTCTCAGTGACTCAAAATTTGTGCTTGGAAGGTGTTTCAAGTGCCAGTTCCATACTGATTAGTCAGTGCACAAGTAACTAATTAAGACACGCTGCGGGGAGAAGCTGGGTGTTCCGCTTCGTTTGCGGGAGCTGTTATTCTGTGACACTTTCCCTTTTCTCGGGGCTGTGCTCCTTGCGAGGAGCCAGCTGTGTTTTCCCCAGCAAGACGTTGGTTGCAGCCCTGCGCGATAGGGCTGTTTATCTGCTGCGAAGGGGGGAGCTTTCTGCAGCCAAAACAAACTGGAGGTGACAGTTTATCTCGTAGCAGGAGGGAAAACTCGGGAGATGTTTGGAGGACTCTGGTGCTGAGCGCAGAGCCCTGGCCTGGCAGGGTCTTGTTTCTGTTTCTCGGCTGGGTTTGAGTTTCCAAGCTCAGCTGCGAGATATTTCACATCCTGTCCTTGCGGGAGCTGCCTCTTTAGGTTTCCCTCCTAACCTTCACGCTACCCTCAGCTGCAGAGCAGCAACAGGGCTCTGCGCAGCAGCCTGGCGTCTCTGCTGCCCTGGCTCCGGTTCAGAGCAAGAGTAAACTGCTGGTTAATGTGTAATAAAATGTTTCTGGTTCCTCTAGTAGAGGCAGGAGTGCCCCTTTCCGTCGCTCTCCGCCCCGCTGCGTCCAGCGCTTCGCCAAGCAAGGGGAGGGCTGCTTCCACCGGGCTGGAATTTTACATTGTAAAATAACCCGGTGGTTTCCTGGATCAAAACTCTGGTGATGGTCCCGTGCCCTGAGGTGAACCCTAGAAATCTTGCTCATGCACCCGGCCTTCCTGCGAATGCCGCTGCTTTCGCTGACGTTGGTTACTAAAGCAGAGCAAGGAGGCGGCACCTGGGCGCCCTGCTGATGTTTTGGAGTCAGCAGCACCTGGCTCAAAGCCCCGTGCGTGGTGGGGTTGAGACTGGCCCTTCAAACAAGGCTTTGCTTTAAGTCAAGCTCCTGCTTTTGCCGCCTTGTCTCCTGTCTGCACACTTATTTGCTTCATCTCCCCCCTCAGGGCTGCGTGCGAGCAGAAATGTGCCCCCAGGCAGGGGCAGGAGCCGTCCCCCCGCCGTGACCGCGGGGCAGGGAGCGCCCGGCCGCCTGCGCGGGCCCCTGCTCGGCACCAGGTCTGCGCTGCCGCGGCGCTCGCTCCCGCGCGCAAAGCGCCACCAACGTGTGGGCCCTTGGCTCCAGCATCCCCTTAGTGTTTCCGTCCCAGGCACCTTGTTGGGCGGTTACTCGGGCTGGAGAGACCCTGCCTCTGCACACTGAAGCCTGGTCTCCACTCTCGAAGCTTTATCTGAAGCCTTTTCCCGCATTGCAACTTCATTTCACAGAGATAGGGCCAAATTACATAAAAGTAGGTTTGTGCCTTTGCTGTTATCACCGGTGCTTCTGTGCTGCTGCCCGTGCAAAAGCAAAGAAACTGCCTGGAAAGCAGTTCTCATCCCCATGTTCCCTGGGGAATTACACGGACAAGCAGCACGTGGGGAGCAATGAGGAAAAGGGAAGGCAAAACGATGTCAGCCGTGGAGGCCTTGGCGGGTCCCTGCCACATGCGGGGCCCTTGGGCTGCCCCTGCAGCTCTGGTTGCCCCGCAGCTTTGGTGACATCTCACTGGTCTTTACAACTGCAGCCCATCCTGGACGTGTCTGCGGTTTCCTCAGCCCATCCAGAAATTAGCTGGAACGTTGGAGAGTTCTACCCTGGAACCAGCAAGGGATCTCGTACCCTAGTGCTCCAGTTCTGCTCCTGGAATATGGACTCTTGATGGTGAGAGCTCTGTAAGACCCAGTGGAGGTGCGGGGCGTTGAGCTCTTCTGGGCAAGACGTTTCCCTGAACAAACCTGGGCAATCTCTGCATGTCCTCGGCTGCTGCCCCGGTGGGTTGTTCACCCGGGCGGCAGCGTGAGCGGCTGCTGCTTCCAGCTAGTGCAAGGAGGGAGTTCACTAGGATTGCCAAGAGCATGAAAGGGAATTTGGAAGGCGACTTGTCTCTAGCAGCAGGGTTTTATTAAAAGTGAGTGCTAATAGCCTCCCATTTTTAATTAAGTGTTTGGAACTTTGTGGTATCCCAGGTGTCCTGTGCAGTACTTACCACGCTCGGTGATTACTTAGGCTGGAAGATGGCGCGCGTTGGAATCCCTCGGGCGCTGGAGGTGGTGGAAGGGCTGGGACGTGGCCGTTTGCTTGGCCTACGAACGGAGCCCGCAGAGCAGAGCGGTGCCGCCGGCGGGGCCGTGCTCGGGTGATGGTGCTGCCGGGCCGACCCGCTCCGAAGCGGCGCCCCGGGCGGGCGGCCGTGTCCCCGCCGGGCTCAGCGCCCGCTCGGATCCGGCACGAGCCGCTCTGGCGGGAACGGGGCTGGTCGGCCTCCGAGCACCCAGGGGCTCCTGCGGCGGCGCCGGAAAGGTGGGAAGCGGGAAAGCTCCCCGCTCTGCTCCACCGGGAAGGCCGCGGAGCCCAGGCCGGGGCCGCTGCTCCGGGTGCTGCTATTCCGGACAATATTTAGCAGGCACACGGCAAGGAAAGCAGCTGCTCGGGGTAGATTTTGTTGCTATTTTGTTTTTAAGTAAACTGAAGCACCTGCTGACAAAGATGTGCCCTTCTGCTGATATGTAAGGTGCAGTTTGGAAGCTGGAATGGAGCAGGAGGTGGCTGTGGCCTGGCTGTCTTCATTCCTTAGTCATTTTAGAATGCAAGAGTAGCTAAAAATAGCAATAATCTTTCCCCTGGGAAGCGGCCGCTGGCCCCTGCCCCGGAGGTGGTGACTGCGGGAACGCTGGAGATTGGAGCTTCCCAACGTCCTGTCGAGTAAAAGTCATCAGACACCTGAAATATTTATTAGCCCGATAAAGGGGAAAGGAGTTAAATGTTTGTGCTCTGGAGCCCTCTTAAAAAGGAATGAGCTGTTGGGATCAGGCTTTCAGAATGGGTTCCTCGTCCTGGCAGCTGGATTTGCCCTCCCACCAAAACAGTCTTTTAAATAGTGGTGTGTTCGGTGCCTCTCTCGCTGGTTCTTTCTTTCCAACCACTCAACCCGTCTCCCTTCGTTAGGCAGAAACTTCTTAGACCTGCTCTAATACTGGCTGCAGATTCTATGCTAATTTAATCCACTTCAGTCTTGTGGTCATTACTATAATTAGAGCTGCTGCATCACTTTACAAATCTGTCTGCCATTTAAACTAAACACTCTTCAGAGCGTTGCCTTGTTCTCCCAGGTTTCTATTTAGCTCTTTTGTTTTCAAGCCACGTAATGATAAAGGACGAGTATCTGCACTAAACTTTGGTAGCAAAATAATTACTAGCACTTCCCAGGAAAGGGGATCTTAGCAAACCTGTCACTGCTCCTGAGATGCAGGAGTGCAGAAAGTTTCTCCTAATGGGCTGTGATGCATCCACAAACCTCTGCTGGCCGCAGCTCGTTAGCAGCAAGCGGCTAATTGCAAAGGAGAGGAGAAGGTGCCTTTCCGAGCTGCGTGGCCTGTGTTGGAGCAGCGGCTGGTGCTTCAGAAGCTGCGTGTTTAATTCCTCGTGATGCTGATTCCGGACCCCTAACTGGGGAGTTTTACCCCTGCTTTTTAAAGCAACCTAGCGCGTGGCAAGAGCAGCCAAAGGAGCAGTTTATATATAGCTTAACGTGAGGCGAAGAGCAGAGAGAGGAAAAGTGTCCTCCGAACGCTCACAGAACTACCCCAACCCGCCCGGCCTGATCAGCCTGTTTCTCCGCTTTACCACATCACCCAGTAGGATCCAGCACACTGAGTTTAATGTAAAAGCTGCTGAGATGTGGCAGGTTGAGGGAAAGTGCAAAATCCCAAGGGAAGAACCGAAAGGGCTGGTGTGAGATGGCCCAGCAAGGCTGTGCTGTGTAGGGAGGGCGGGCGAAGAAACTTCTCCCTCATTTGGCTTCATTTTCCACAACCTGAGGAGGCAGCGGCCGCGTTCAGGTGTGAGCCCTGAGCAGGGGGTTCTGTTCTGCAGGACTCGGGCTGGAATTGGGACCTGCTCTCCCATCTCGAGAGGACACCGGTTTGTCTTGTACCTGCTTCGTACGCTCGTAAGAACCTCCAGATGAGTGTGGATCCAGCTCGGCACCAGTGCAGATCCCTAAACTCTGCGTGCTGCCCTCGGCGGCTGCCGCTTGGATGTGTCCTGCGAGAGGCAGCTGTTACATGAACATACATACGTGTATATATGTGCATAGGGTGCATATACAGCCCTGCTGGGCTCGTGGCTGCACCCAGACGGGTGGCTGCGCCCAGGGCAGGAGTCCGGCCCCTGCTTCCTGGAGAGCAGGGAACAGCGCGCGGCTGCGTGGGGCAGCTGGGACTGCTGTGATCTGAAATAGCTTGAAAATCCAAGTGAAGTTAGAAAAAAAAAAAAAATTATTCCATACAAAACGGATATTTAAAATGTAAATTTCTCCCTTTCTTTTCCTGCAGGGAAATTCAGCTCCTGCGACGATTACGGCACAAAAATGTCATCCAGCTGGTAGATGTTTTATACAATGAAGAAAAGCAGAAAATATATCCTTCACTTTCCCGCAGTTGTCAATACAGAGGTTTCAGTTCCTGTTTTCTTCCGTAGTCCTGAGTGCTGGAGTGCTGTTTCGTTGCAGCCGAGGCCCCTCGGGATGTTCCTAGGTTCGGATGCCTTTCCCGCCCAGTAACAAGCATTCCGTGGGGCTGGAATGCTTTCTCCTGGGAAAAGCCCCCGTGTGTTGTGCAGGTCTGGCGGCCCTGCGTGCGCAGGGGCTGCGCGGCCGTGTGCGGTGCCGCTGCTGTCGTTCCCGGCCCCGGGGTTCTTGCTGCTTGTGGAAGTGCCTCGGGCAGCTCCTCAAGTGACCTAAGGCTGCGTGAGTGCCCCAGGCAGCAGCTTATGTGCTGTAACCTGCAAGGGGAGTGAAGAGGGGAGGAGCAGGGGGTTCTGGTGTCTGCCCCGCTCCACGAAATGCAAGTTGACTTGAAGCGGGCTGCAAAGTGCCCCGGTTGAGCTGCTGTTGCTGGACACGTGAAGCGGCTGCTTTTATTTTTGACAATGGCTTCTCTGTGCAGTGTTCTACTCGCAGCGCTCCAGAAACGGGTAGCTTCATTGTGTGCTTTAATTAGATTAAATACTCCGACACAAAATAATTGGTATTAAAAAAAATCACAGCTTTCACTTATATTGTAGCCCTAGCAGACCAAAAGGGCCGTAATTCAATTACAGTCTCTAGAAAGATGCTATTTAATTAGTGACAAAACTGGGATGCTAAATGGGAAGTGAAGGGGAGAAAAAGAGCCCGAGAGAGACCTCGTGTGTCGGTAGCAGGTGATGACAGCGTGAAATGGTCACGCAGAAATGTGTCTGGGCTCCTGTAAGCAAGGAAAGCAAGTCCTTGCTTTACTATCCTGAGGAGGGGTGTTTGGAACAGAATTGGTTTTATCAGTACTTGCTGCTTGAGAGGATCAGTTGACTCTGCTGCTTCAGGCATCATCCGCTCTGAGGAGGCTGCCGTTGTTCCTCTCCCTGTCTGGTGTGTGCACGGAAGCAGCCGTGGCTGCAGAAATCTGCTCTTCCCGGGGCAGGGAGGAGGGACTCGTTGTGCTCCCGATCCCGCTCGGGCTCCTGCCGCCACCGCTCTGCCCGCGCGCCCGGCTCCGGCGCTGCCGGCGCCAGCTCCGCACAGCTCCACGGCGGCAGGGCTGCCTCCAAAGCGACTCCCCTTTTGCTGCTGCCTTTCCCGTTGTCTCGCTTCCCGTGTGCATTTCCCGCTGCGCTCGCGTGTGTTGGTGCCGTGGGAAGCCGACGCGCCAGCGGAGCGGCAGGAGGGGAGGGCACCGTCCCCGCCGGTGTCCCCTTGTCAGCGCCTGCTCCCGGGAGCTGCAGCTGTTTGGGGAGCCGAGCCCTGTGGACCAGGAGGGTTGAGAGGGCCGCTGCGCCTGGGTCTGCTGTGATGGATCTGCCCCGTGAAGCCTTCCAGCCTCTGACCTCACTAACCAGAGACTGATCAGCTGCAAAAGAGGTAGAAAAGTAGTCTGGCAGCTGAGGAAACCAAGCCGAGTTGTCCCTTGCAGAAAATGAGCGGAATTTTACTCACTTTGACTGTTAGTGTCAGCCTTTTAAGGGGGTAGTAGTAGAGCTGCTGTGTTCCATGTCACAGTGATGTGAGTGGTTCCCGCTCTCAGACATGGTTTCTGTGCTCACATCCCGCCCCAGCTCTGACACCTGAGTTCCTGCGGGTCATAAAGCAGGAAAATTGTGTTTTGGGGTTTTTTTTCTGCCCCCCTCCTCCTCCTCTGTGGTGGGTTCTGCTCCTCGGAGCTTGTGCCGGGAGAGTGTCTGCACCGGGCACTTCCTTAACTCTGCCTTCACGTATATGGTGATGGAGTACTGCGTGTGTGGGATGCAGGAGATGCTGGACAGTGTCCCAGAAAAGAGGTTTCCAGTTTTCCAGGCTCACGGGTAAGTGCAGCTTCATTTCTTAAATTGTCTCAGCCTCTCGCTATTGCTGCCTCTGCTGGGGGCACTCCAGGCCATGGAAGTGCAGCTTTGACTAGTTCCGTATTGCCTGGACTAGAGCAGCAGTCTGCGTGAGCTCAGGCCTGTGCCAGCTTTGTGCTCTGAGCTTGAAATACACGTAGATTTGCAGAGTGCTTTGGTGTGGAAGAGCCTGGAGTTAACACACAGGTGCCCAGCTCGAGCACGTAAGTCCTGACCACCTTGCCAGGCGCTTGTTGAGTCCCTGCACTGAGTACCCACAGAGCACAGTTGGGTCTCAAGTTCCTCAGCCCGAAGGTTAGTGCATTTCCAAACTGTGTGCAATAGCCATGTTCTTATGTGTTATCAGCCACTTGCTGAGAATCTTAGTTTCTGGCAGTGCTTGATTTCTTTTTCTTTGCAGGTACTTTTGTCAGCTTATAGATGGCTTAGAATATTTGCACAGCCAAGGGATTGTCCACAAAGATATAAAACCGGGGAACCTCCTGCTAACAACCAATGGGACGCTAAAAATATCAGATTTAGGCGTCGCAGAGGTATGTGAAAATTGCAGCAAATCAAGGTGGGAAGTTAGAGATCCCAGAATTAGGTCAGCTTTGTGCTGGTGATTGATCTACGGTGTGATTATACTAGGCTTTGTCGTGTGTTAAACTCGCTGCAACTCCAGAATGATTTTGCAGATTGCTACAATGAATATTCAGCAAAACGTTTTTATCTGTTTGTTGAAAACAGCACAAAACTTCCCTCAGGAAACATATAGCGGAAGATACCCATCTTGGAGACCTTGGGACCCAGAACTGCAGTGAAGTTATACCTAACCCCATAGTGCTCATACAGTGAGAATTATAAGGCTGCCTTAGCGAGGAGCAGTGCAGGAAGCATCACTGACAAGATGTGACCATTATAGAGTTGTATTCTCTTGCTTTCTAAGTGTTAAGATATGTGAGATATTCATAGCAGAGCTTTCTCCCTTCCGTTTCTCAGGTGGATCTTTCTAACAGGTATCGTTTCTGTGCTTTTAAGTGTGTCCATAACCAGTCTCTTCCCTGCAGGCATTGCATCCGTTTGCAGAGGACGACACGTGCAGAACGAGCCAAGGGTCGCCAGCATTCCAGCCACCAGAAATTGCCAATGGCCTTGATACCTTTTCGGGCTTCAAAGTAGACATCTGGTCGGCCGGGGTCACGCTGTAAGTGTCTGTGCACTGGGAATCACTGTAAGAAATTACAAGCCCACAGAACAGCAGATAGTTTGAACTACCTGGGGTCTGTGTCTGTGCATGAGTGTCTGAGACTGTTGTACTGTGTCCTCTGTCCTGATGGGTGGATATTCCTCAAAATGGGTGCTTGGAATTCCAAAGAGAGTCCTGACTGCCTGTGAATAAGTCTATGCCAGCTACTTGTCCGTGTCTGGGATGCAAACACTATTGTTCCAGTAGCTGAGCACCTGGGTATATGTTTTTACAAGAAAAAGGCCTTGGCAGCTCTGCCACAGGTGACCAAAGAGGCTGTGAAAAGGAAGACTAAGATAAGAGACGCTCTAGATGCGCTGAGATTCTCATCTTCGAGTTTCCTCTTGGCTTCCTTTGGTTTACCTCATCGCCTTAAGAGCTGAGCACCTGTGTTGCTGCTTTTTCCTCATACAGCTTCTCCTCCTGCCTTTGCAGATACAATATTACAACGGGTCTCTACCCCTTTGAAGGGGATAATATCTACAAGTTATTTGAAAACATTGGAAAAGGTGACTACACAATTCCAGAGGATTGTGGTCCTCCGCTCTCAGATTTGCTGAGAGGTAAGTCTTCCAACAGACTTCAAAATATTGGGTAAAATCTATGGATGCAACAACTGCTCAGTTGCACAGCACTGGGGAAGGCCGCCCTTCGGGATGGGATCCCGTTAGGAAGGGAAGGAGGTTTATGAAGCCTGTGATGAGACCTTGAAGGCTCTCTGACGTTGTGATGTTTTCCTGAGACTTACAAAGCACTTGATGGGTTGCAGGAGCTACTCTGTAGAATCCTATTTCTTCTCTGAAGTTTTTAAACCTGAGGCAAAACTCAAAGGTTAAACTTAAGACCGCGCTCTGACATTGACGTGAGTCGTGCAAGTGAGAGCAGTCAGGATTAAACTTGAGTCTTTACCCAGGCCCTCTCTAATGTGAAAGGCTGAGTGTCCAGGTCCTGCTCTCATTCCTCCCTGGCCTCTGGCATGTGTTTATTTGCCCCCGTCTGCCCCTTTTGCACCATCTAACCCCCAGCTTGTTGCAAGGAGCTTTTTTCGCAGCAGGTTGGTGCCAGAAAGAGGAACAGCACTTGGCTGGGTGGGAGGGGAGGGTTTTGTTGCCTGCTTGGGTGGGGTTCTTGTCTTTCTGCTGCTTGTTGCAGGAGCTTGTGGTTTGGGCCGGAACAGTCTCTGCTGCTTCAAACGCACTAGTCAGGCTGTGCAGCAGCGCCCTGGGGGCTGCAGGGCTCCAGAGCCCGGCTCGCCTCCATCCCCAGCTCTTTCAGGAAGGTCTCGGGCTCCAGGCACACAACAAGGCTCCTGCCTTGCTCCCCGTCCGCCGCTCCGGCGCCCGCGGAGCAGCGTGGGCAGGGAAGGGAGCCCCCGAGCTGCCGAGTGCACCGCGGCCGTCCCGCCGGCACGGGAGCCTCCTGGGCGCCCAGCGCATCCCGTGCAGCCGCTCCGGCACCGCGGCCGCTGCGGCGGGTGCCCGCGCCTGGCGGCAGGTGGTGCTGTGTGTCCGGCTGCTGCCGGCGCCGCCCCGCTCCCGGAGCCGGCCCCTCGAGCCTTGTGAGCCCCCCGGCTCCGTCCCCATGAGCACGCAGACCCCACAGCCGCCAGGTGCCCTTGGCTGGCGCCGCTGCTCCCGCCGCACGCGGCTCCTGTCGCATCCCCTGCCCGTGTCCGCTGCTCTGGGGTGCTGCTTGTCCTGGAGCCGCTGCCCCAGGGGAATGCGCAGCCGCTGCTCTGCTCTCCTTGTCCCAAGCCCGCTGTCCCAAGGGGTTGCGCAGTCGCTGCTCTGCTCTCCTTGTCCTGGGGCATCCAGGCCTTCATCCTCGTCCTGCCCTGTGTCCTGGCAGGGCCCTCTGCTGCTGCTGCAGCCCCGGCCCGGAGCTGGTGGCGCTTTGCGAGCGCCGCAGCCGCCCCTGCCCCGTCTCCCCGCAGCCCTGTTTGCCTCTGCGCTGCCCTCGAGGCTCCCAGCTCTCCACAGTGCTGTGAGGACTCACCCGTGCCCTGACAGGGTCTCGTTTCCTCTCTGCCCATGAGCGCCCTGCTGACTACATTGGCTTTGCACTTTGGAAACCTTTCTGCTCTTCTTTGGACCACTTTTTTAGCTGCTTTTCATACTTTTTCCCCTTGAGCTTGCCTATACTTCTTTGTCCCTCTGGAAACGACCTAAAGAACCTAAAGCTTCTGTTATTTTCAAGAGCCTTGCATGATGGTGTATTTCAGCAGATTAGCTGGGATACTGCTCCTCTTTTTGTCTCCCTAATCGGGGATGAAGCTTTATTTATACTCTTCAGCAATGGAAGTAAGAAGCTAGAGAGCTGCTCTGGCGTCTGTGTGCACAGCCAGCAAAGATGTGTAAGGGAGGAAGCATTTCCAAATAGCCTTGAGGTTCTGCTGTCACCATCTCTGTGTGACTTATCAACTCACAGGCAGCTTATTTCTGTGCAAGAAGAATGCCAAGGTCAGCTCTTCTTCCCCTTCAATGCACTAGTACCAAGAGAAAAAGGTTGGAGTCTGAAGCCTGCGGAGGACACCCGGGTTTAGGCCCGTGCTCTGGGACACGCTCGTTCCATGACCGGGGACGAGTTGACAACTGGTGGCACTTGGCCTTTCCCAGGAGATCTGCCCAGCGGGGCTGCCATGGGGGTCGAGGTCGGAGCTGCCCGATGCAAACCCGGCTCTGCCTGTGGAACCTGGCCCTGCTCGGAGCCCAAGGAGAGGAGCCTCCCGCTCCGTTTACGGCTGC
>JAUBOD010000292.1:79661-89982 GCA_032353885.1 Nothura maculosa
CAAACCCGGCTCTGCCTGTGGAACCTGGCCCTGCTCGGAGCCCAAGGAGAGGAGCCTCCCGCTCCGTTTACGGCTGCGCCAGCCCTGCTCCCTGTGAGCTGTTTTCAGGGCTGTCCGGATTTGGAGGCTTCCACGCGAGAGCTGGTTGTGTTTGTTCAGCTCCCGTGCCAAGACGTTTCTTCTTGGCTCTTGCAAAGCCATAGCCAAGGTTATGCTGGGGGCTTAAAAACCAGCTCTTCACCACACACGTGAGCGAGTGCTCGTTCTGTGCCAAGGAACTGGTGAGGAACTCGAGGAAAAATTTCTTTACAGTGAGTGACAATGGAACAGGCGGCCAGGAGAGACTGTGGAGTCTCCCTGTCTGGACATCTTCCCATCCCGCTTGGATGCAGCCTGTGCTCCGGGTGACCATGCGCCTGCAGAGGCTGGATGTGGTGATCTCTAGAGGTCCCTTCCACCCTCGAGGATTCAATGATCCTGTGACCGCGGGAGCCTGTGGGCTGCAGTCTGCAGTGGGAGCGCTCACAGACTTGTGGTCTCCAGTTCCCGATTGCCACTTGACATGGTTTGGAAGGAGGCTGCGGCTCCAGCGCGCGGGAGCGGGGCTGATCTGCCATGTATGGGCACTCCCGAAACGCCCGGAGCGGAGGCTGGAGCCGGGCGGCCTCCCGAAGAACCTCAGCCGAGCGGCTCTTCTCTGCTCCCAGATAAACTGCCTGGGAATCTTTCCCGTAAATGGTAGAGTGTCTGTGGCTGCTGTGGGCAGACGCCCTGGCTGCTGCATGGTACAGGCTGTTTTGTCTTTTTGAAGTCTCTTTTCAGTACAGGACTTTAGCCACAGAGCTGCCATGGGTGAGTCATGCAGCTGAGGACATGAATGTACATTTTCAGTGATTGCATTACCCATTTTCTCGCAAGCATTGCTCAAAACACAATCCTATTACTGAAAGTCAATCTTTTTTTGCTCAGTTACCTTCTTTGTGTGTTTTTAATTGCCTGCCTGGGAACAACGCGGGGCTCTGCTGCACCACAGCTACGGGAGCGGGTGCTGCTCTTCCTCTTCCGATGCTCCTTACAACCTTATCCTCTGCTCGTACTGTGTCATGTGGTAAATGCAGCCGGAGGAGCTCCCGCCGCGGGGTTTATCCTCCAGGAAAAGCCAAGGCGCTCGCGGTGAACGGCAGGCAGGCTCCGTCACCGCTCAGGAGGTGGGCTCCTTCCTGGAAGTTCCACTGGAGGATATCTCGGATGCTGCCAGGCAGCTCTTGCCTGGTCCCATTGGCTTCTTCCTGGAGAAGAGGGCAGGATGTCCTAGTTTCTGCTGAGCTGTGAGGGCTCTTAAGGCCAGTGGAGCAGCATGAACATGTGAACAGCTCCCGAGTCTGGGTTTCTTTCTTTCTTTTTCTTTTTAACGCAATCCACCTTCTCTCCAAGAGAGCCTGGGGAGAGAAGATGGATGAGTGGTCTTTTCTTTCTCTCTCTCTCTTTGTTTCTCTCTTCTTGCACCCTAACCTCAGGTTTCTTAGCAGCTGATGCCAGAATTCACAGTTCTCCAGCAAAAGGGTTGGCACTAGTAGGAGGAGGATGATGATGATAATTTAGTTTTCCCTTTGCACTTCCTGAAGGGCCTGTCGCTTGAAGGGGGTTTCTGGGGCGCTGAGCAGCCCAAGCCATGGCCGGGGCTCTGGCCGCTGTGCGGGGAGAGCCGGATGGTGCCACCCATGACCACGTGCTGGGGACGGTGCCGGGGTGGCACCGTGGGGCCCTGCAGCGGCCGCCGGGCACGGGGGGAGGCTGGGGAAGGGCCTGGGGCACCTGCCCACATGTGGACACTGGGAGTCCCTTCCTGGGGAGCCTTCCCGAGGCCGCGGGAGCCGCTGAGCAGGGGGCAGGACAGAGCTGGGCTCCCTCTCGGCTTGCCCAGAGCCTCTGTGATCACACCTGGACTCTTTGTTTTTCCTTCTTTTCAGGGATGCTTGAATACGACCCAGCCAAGAGATTTTCAATACAGCAGATAAGGCAGCACAAGTGAGTGTTCAGCTTCTTCCTCTTAGTCCTTCCCTCTCTGCTGCTTGTGCCAAGGTACCTGTGCTCCTGCTCGCGCTCCCCCTTCCCTCCGGCAGCAGGCACATGGAGGGCGCTGGCTCCCCTTCCTGCCGCTCCGCTGGAGCCCTGGCAGCCTCGGCTCCGCTCCGCTCCCTCCTATTGGAGCATCCGGTGAACGCGGTTGAATTGCTGACCGGTAAATAATGAATATGTTGAAAATATGTTTCTGCTGTGACTGGTTCTTGGTAATTATGGATTCTGGATATTTTTTTTTCAGGGGCCAAATAATACAAATAGAGCAGAGCAACAAGGGTTCCTTTAAGGCTAAGTGACTGAAGTAGGATTTTTAATATTTTTTTAAGGTTTTTCTTCCTGGACAGCCTGAGAGAAATCTCTTGGTATTTGCTCCATGTGGAATCAGTATGTGGAAAAGTCTTCTGGACAATGAGAATTTTTCATCATCTCTTTAATGTCACGCTGCTCCCTCCCCCACATCCTCCCCTTTATCCTTGCCATTGTCGGAGAGGGAAAGGCCCCGTTATCTCGAGGATTTTTTCTTTTCTTTTTTTTTTCTTTTTTTTTTTTTTGAGGATCTGTTTGAACATGCTGCCTCTGAGCGGAGATTTCCTGGGCGGATAAAAGTACAAGAACAAAAAGCATCATGAGGATGCTTGAGCGCGGAGGCTGCTTTAGCTTATCTGCTGTTTGAATAGGAAGTGCTCCTGAGGACACGCGGAGCTGCCTGCTGGACTGCAGCTGCCCGCGGCGCTGCCGCCCGCGCGCGTGCCCGCGGAGCACACGGCGCTGCCGCCCTGCGCTGCCCCGGGCAGGAAGGGAGCTCCTGGCCTTGCACACGCCGTGCTGCTGGCCATGTGCCGTCAGCCCGTGCTCCTGGTAGGGGCTGCGGCATGGGAGGCGTCTGCGGGAGCCCCAGATCCAAACCAGACGGGCTGCAGGCACCGCTCCGCACACCCAGCTTCCCGTGCGGAGCCGTCGCTCCGCATTGCCAGCCCATGGGCCAGGCGCTTCACGAGCGCCCTGCACCCGAGGGCTGCGGCGCTCCGGGTTAGCCGGGAAGCTCCGCACGGCTCCCGTGCCGTGCTGAGCCCGGCCCCGTGGGCTGCAGGGCGCCGCAGCGGGACGCAGCAAACGCGCCCAGCGCTGGGGGCTCCGTCCTTGCTGTGGGTGCCGGCGCTGCGCCCCGAGGCTCCCCGCGCTGTGGGTGGCTCTGCAGTGCCACTGGCTGCCAGGTAGTTGAGCTAGTTCCTCTGCTGCTTATACACTTGATTGGCTTCTCCCACGCGTGCACGGGCTTTTGCGTCAGCTTTGCCCAGCTGGAAGCAGAGAGGCTTCTCTAGAGACCCTGCGTGTAGTCAGAGAGCAGGGAAAACTAGAGCGTGGAGGGCAGGCACAAAGGCCCGTGCTGCAGATCCACGACTTCCTTTCCCCTTGGGCACGTCTGCTAGCGCCGTGGCTTCCAACATCAAAGCACCAAGAAAGGGCTTGGAGAGAAGCTCTACCTGCCGGTGCAGAAACATTTTCAAGGCTCAGGCTCTTATTAGTTTTCTGTGAGCTTAGCCAGTGCTTCTTAACAGGCTTGTCTCCCCTGTTAGTAATTGCCTCCTTCCTCCTGCTGTGGCATCCTAATAATTACATCAGGCACAGCAGAGCCTGCAGCCTGGGGCTGCGGCTGCCTCTGTCCATCTCCTTGTGGAGGAGCCCTGCACTAAGGAATCCAGCGTTCAGTTCCCCTGGCCCTTCTTTAAATAGAAGGGAGGCTTTGTCCTTGCTCTTAACCTGCTCTGATTTATTTAAAACTGAACAGAAGCGTTCGAGGGACAGCAGGTAGCCGTCCAGATACTGTTAGAAAGCTCTTTGGAGGGTGTTTTAGTAAGAGGCTCCATTTCTAGACTCCTTGGAATAGTTGGGGTGGAAGGAGGCCGTGGGTTTCCCTGCAGCCCTGCCCGTGTTGAGCCGGGCGCTGTGGAAATCCCAGGTGGAGGCAGAGGGGCCCTTGGGGCTCCCGTTCCCGCTGTCCTGCCCTGCTGCCCCACGCTGAGCGGCCTCCTCCTCCTCCTCCTCCTCCTCACAAGGGCAGGTGAGCGGTCCCTACCACAAAACATGCACCCCTCACCCGAGGGGCCGGGAGGCGGAACATCGCTCCTCATCCATCCTTTCTGGCAGGATGGAGACCTGCCGCTTGGCATCTGCGTTCAGAGAAAATTGGTCCTATCCAAAACAAGCAAACTGAAATCTTTGTGACCTAGAATGGGAAGTGAATTAGCCCTGAGTGTTTGGAAGCTGCAGCTGTGCTTGCTGGTTCTTATTTTAACCTCGCTTATACCACAACTTCAAAAGAGCAGAGCGATGACTTCTAATGTCGTATTTGAGCTTAGAAGCTGCAAAGCAGACGGGCTCATTAAGCCTTCATCTACCTAGCTACATTCTTGTCTCTCAGTCCTTGACCCTTGCTGTTTTGCTCCCTGTAGGCAATAGCATCCCTTGGGGATGCCACTGAAGTGGCAGTTTAACTATTAGTGCTCCTGCTGCTGCCTGAGCCTCACAGCGTTCTCAAGGAGCCTGCCAGGCAGTGGGAAATGCTCCCTCCCCTCCTGTAGTTCCCTTCAACCTATTTCAAATTGCTGGGAGTGGCAAAGACACCCTCCCGACCAGAGGAATCTGCATCTTGCAGGGGCTCTGTTCTGTGCAAGCAGCGCTGGTCACATCTGCACAAACCGCTTCCCCCTTGGCTGCTAAAGAACCACTCTGTTAGTAGCAAATAAATTGCTGTGTTTGCTGCTGCGCTGCAGTTTGCACAGAGATCAGCAGTGAAATTGTTTGGGAACAAATGGCCAAGGGGCAGTTTGGTGCTGATGAGGCAGGATGAGGAGGGAGGGTCGTGGGCTCTGCCTTGGCGAACGGTGGCACTGGAGGACAGCAGCTGCTTTCCAGCAGGGCCGTGTCCAGCAGCATCTCCAGCAGGTTTAGGACGTGTGAAGGAGCCAGTGCCCTCAGCCGAAGAGCGACTCGTTTCCTCGCTAATAACGTCCTCAGCACCAGTGCAACGGCAGAATCCCAGTCCCTGCTGGGGAGGTGCTGGCCAGGAGTGCTCTGCTGCTCCGTGCAGAATTGCTCCAGGCTCCTTCCAAGAAGCCTTTGATTTTCTCAGAACTTCAATGAATTTCTCTTCCCATTCTCCATCCTCATTACCATATATGCATATGCAAGTGTTCGAAATCACCTCCCAGAGGATAGAATCATTTATGAGTGGAGTACAGTGATTCAGGTTTTAGCTGTTAATAAAACCTATTTTTACTCTCTTGCTAAGTAGGACAGAAGGAAAGAAAAGGGCTGAACTAAAATACAGCAAAATAAAAACACCAGTTGGTAGAGCTTTCTAGTCTCTCTCCCTTTAAAATACCTTTTAAATGGCAGTTGTTCTTATTCATCTTGTGAATCCCGCTCTCCTGAAGCTCCTGGCTTTTCCTTCAGCTCCATCTAGCTCCAGCGCCCCTGGCAAAAATAGCTGGTGGCTGCGCTGGGTCTTCTCCCCCCGCACTAGACGGTCCTGCCAGGCTACATCAGCCCGGCTGAATTGGCTGCCTTGACAGTCGTTTCGGTGCTGGGAGCAGCCCCGAGAGCAGCTGCGCTGTGTGCAGAACCGCTCCGAGGAGGCACCCGTGGGATTTGCCGGAGCTGCTGCCCGGGATCCCGCCGCACGGATGCACTGAGCTCCTGCTCGTCCCGTAGCTCTCCTGTGTCACCAGCTCCGTTTGCAGCATGGGAGT
Source organism: Nothura maculosa (assembly GCA_032353885.1). Classification (NCBI taxonomy): domain Eukaryota; kingdom Metazoa; phylum Chordata; class Aves; order Tinamiformes; family Tinamidae; genus Nothura; species Nothura maculosa. Next base: position 85,496 of record JAUBOD010000292.1, read on the forward strand.
CCCTTCCATTTGCCGTCCTTCCCAAAGATGTTGCTTTCCAAAATGTCTCTATTCTGTGGCTTCCACTATGTGCAGTACCAGATCTGCATCAATGGATCGTGCCAACCCTACAGAAACTTAAACAGAGGGCGCTGACTTTTCCTTGCTGCAAGTGGCAAGATGCTGACTTCCTCTGTTGCTGTGGAGCAAGAGATTAGTTGAGAAACTTGGAGCTAATCCATTTTCTTTTGCTTTGAAATCATATCTGCTCATTGTGAAGCAGAGTTTCTCAGTAAGAGCTCCTTCCCCCTTTGAATGCTGGCTGTTTCGTCCCAGGAGTTTCATTTTCATTTATTTATCTCCTCACTCCTTGCTTGCACAGGGTAGCTTTATTAGGATGCCACCTTTTTTTGAGGCCTAGTGTCAAAGCAGTGTAAGACTAGAACAAAATGATAATTATAACTCTTCTGTGCAGGAGGTGCATCCAAGCCTTACTTCCTAAAATGAATTTGGAGCTGGAGTGATAAAAACCAGATGGCTCGGGTTTATAAGAGCTCTTTGGTGACTGGCTTCAGTGTCTCCTCAGCAGTTCTTAGCCAGGAGTAACTTGATTTTTCCTCAACTATTGAGGGGAGAACATTGGCCTCGCATGGGGCTTATTTAGGGCAGCAGTTGGAGGTAGGTCAAGAAGCAAACGTGCAGCTTGATGATATTTTTAGATCTTCTCACCCTGCTTGAGGTGGGTGTTGCAGAGACCTAAAGCTGCGCCCCTTGGGGCCTGGAATAAAATGCGGGAGAAGGAAGAGCGAATGTGGCTGCCCGCGGCAGTGAAAGAGGCTGAATGTCCCTTCACACACAAGTGGCACCTGCTGAGTAACACGGGGCTCACCGTAGTGATAGAGCGGTTGCTCGGGCGAGGTTCTTGAGCGACAAAGCACCTGGTGGTTGGAAGAGCAACTGCGGGCGTCCCTGCAGCAGCACTGAGGATGCCTCCGTGGCTCGTTATACAGTAAAGCCCTGCAGTGACATAAAGCTAGCTTCCAATTTTCCTGCAAAAGGAACCTCCGCGTGGCTTTGAATTCTGGGGAAGAATGGGAATCATCTCGTACTAGCCGGGGTTTCCATTTGCCTCCTACAAGCGGAGCTGTGCTGATGAAACTCTGCTCTTGGTCTCTCTGCAGTTGGTTTCGGAAGAAACACGCTCAGGCAGAGGCTCTGGTCCCCATTCCTCCCAGCCCGGAGACCAAGGACAGGTGGAGGAGCATGACGGCAGTGCCTTATCTGGAAGATCTGCATGGCTACAACGAGGAAGACGACGACGACTTGTATGACATCGAAGATGATATCTACACTCAGGACTTGACAGTACCAGGTAGGAAAGCTGGGGGTCGGGCGGAGCAGCATCTCCTTTCTCTTGGCTTCTTCCCTGCTGCCTGTGTGCAGCTTTTAGGAAAGGCCGTGTGGTCTGAGCAAATCCTCTCAGCAGCTGAGGAGACTATTGATTATTAAGTGGGGAGTGACGCACACGTTTGAGTGAGTCGTGATGCTCCGGATGTCTTGGGTCTTTATTTGATCAAACAGGATGCCCCTTCCTGTGTGTTACCCACATGCCAATTTCCTTCCTTGCATCCAGTAATAGCTTTTTCCTGCTGGATTCTCTTGTTCAGCACGCTTAGTCTAGTAAAACTGGCCAGAAGAATTATCTCCGAGTTATTTTGGACTGCAGCCCCGGAGTGACTCAGTGTGCAGAGTAGATGGCACATCTGGGGAAGGAGGGTGCTTGTAACCTTGCACTTTGGTTGGGACTTATTTTTTCTGCCCCAGTTTTTGTGGCTACTTGGTTACAGAATTACTGCTGCTGTTATTTGGATTTTCCGATTGTTTTCAGAGCGAGCCAACCAGTAAGCCTAGGATTTGGGCTGGAGGGACGGCTGAGTGGGTTTAGCCATGCGTGGTGTTGCAGAGCAGTGAAAAGGGAGCGTGTGGTTTTTGTGTTTGCTCTTCCCTCCCCTCTGGCCCCTCTGTATCTGTAAGCTGCACTAACTTGAGAGGAGAGGCCTGAAGGGCTGGGCCTTGGGAAGGCATCGAGATGGAGCCCGGGCGCCTCACAGTTGGCGCCGCCGGAGCAGCCAGCGGAGGCAGCAGCTTTTGCCTCCATGTCCACACTCTCGTTTCCTAAATCCCTGCACTGTAAACTTGTTAATTGCTCTGAAGTCTTCAATGAGCACTCCGGGTGTCCCTGCTGGAGCAGGGGCTTGGACTAGGTGATCTCCAGAGGTCCTTTCCAACCTCAGCCAGTCTGTGATCTGCACCTTAGTTTGGCTGTTCTTTGGTTTTGCTGCTGCAGTTTTTTGGAGGGAAGGTTTGAGGTGCTCTTTGCAGGATGCTGATGTTCCTTACCTGGGTGCGACTGGTCTAAGTCCTGGTGCCTGCAGTGCAGGAGCTGCCAAGGTGGATTCTCTGCTGGTAGCCAGGTGGCTTCTATTGGCACAAGAGCAGGCGAAGTCTGGTTGCACTTGAGGACCTCGCTTGGCTCCTGGTTACGTAGAAATGGTTTCCTTGGTCCTGGTCGGTCAGGAAGCAGTTTGTGATGGAAGCGTCAGGCAGGCGCTCGGCTGGATTGCCCCCGAGCTCCTAAGTTCCCTTGGGCAGCAGCTCGGAGCAAGGTCAGCAGCCCAAGCAGCCCTTTCCATGCAAAGAGAGGGAGAGCCCAGAGCGGACCGGGAGGATCCCAGTGCTGGTGCCCACCAGGAGCCCAGGCCCCAGCATCCCGGCTGCTGCCGGGCGCATCCCGGTGTTGGTGCCCAGCAGGAGTCTCCCAGTGTTCCGCCCAGAGGGCACGGACGTGGTTCGGGGATGGAGCCTGCCACAATGAAGGGAGCCTCAGCAAAGCGAGACAGATAATTCCAAGTGCTGATTCACTGTTGGCAGTTGGGTAATTCATGACCTTTTCCAATAGAGCTGATGTCCCCGTGCCAGCTGGGTGACCCGCAGAGCTCTCTGCTCTTTGCTGGCCTCTTGTCTTTTTGTCCTCGAATCTTGAGCAGAGCCAGGGCTTTTCCTCATAGCCTCTTGGAGGAGGAATCCTGTTAGAAATGGGATAGATTCATTGAAGCAAATACTTGTTTGCCCAGGCTTATGTAAGCGCGGAGCAGGAAGGAGGTCTTGCCAGGTGCCCTCCGGGTTGTCCAGGGATGCTCATCTCTGCAAAGGGCCCTCATGAGAACAGCTCCTGGGTGTCATCATGAAGGTGCGAGTGAGGGTGCTGGTGCGAGTGGGAGCCCGGGCTGTGTCAGGTTCCTGCTCTAGCGCTTGGAGCGTCTTTCGGGACGCTCTGCCCTAAGCGCCCCCGGCCGCTCTGCGAGCCGCTGATTCCTGTGCGTTCGCAGCGGCGGAGCCGAGGCCGGAGGACGGCGCGGAGGAGGCGGCGGGCGCGGGGCAGGAGCCGCCAGGGCCGCGGTGCCGCTGCCCTCCCGCGCCCCCCTGCACGACGCTCCCTGTGCCGGGACGCTCGCGGCGCTCCGGAGGCAGCTCCCTGCCCTCTGCGAGGGACTCCTGGCGTTTGTGAGCTGTATTTGCCAGCCTCGGCCGGCGCACGGCCCCGTCCTGAGCAGCAACGCAGCGTTTTGCAGGCGGCTCCAGCCCTTTGAGCCCTGCCGGTTGTTCCGCGCGGTCCCCGCACGGCCGCAGTCCTTCCCGCTGGACAGGGAGGGTCTCCCTGTCCCTGGCCGCTCTCCTGCTCCTTTGGGTGCTGGGTCTCTCCCGGACCCCCCCAGGCGCCGAGGCTGGAGGCGCTTTGGGGCGGTGGGAGTTGGCAGCGGGGTGAACACGCCGAGGCCCCGGGCCCCGCGCGGGGCATCGTGTCCAGGGCAGCGATCCCGGCTCTAAGGCACCGCTAATGCAAACAGCAGGATTCGAGCCCAAAAAGAGCTGTCGCTTCAGAAAGTGACAGGCAAATTACTGGAAGATGAGGGAAGTTCTCATGCATAATTTCTGCTGTTTCAGAGGGATTAGAGACCTGAGGTTTAATAGTGGTCCCCTAGACCAGCATATCCCATTTAGTTAGCCCATGTGGGGAAACAGAACAGGATTTTATTTTAGTTTAGACTTGGCTGGAGATGTTCTTTTAACCCTTCAGTTCCTTCCCGAGTTGCTGTACAGTTTTGCTCAGGCAGCTAGTAAAATAAACCGTTTGAGACAACCCGAATGTCCCTTTATTTATTTAGCACTCAGAGGGGCTGCGTTTGGGGAGGTGATGGACAAACTGGACAAGGTCAGCAGCAAACAGGGTGGCCTGGATGCAGCCAGCGCAGGAGAAGGGCTGTTCCCTGCCGAGCAGCCTGGAGCCCCTTCCTCTCCCAGCAGATCCGGCGCCGAGGGCTTGGAAGAGCAGGAAGCACAGCCCGGATTAGCGCAAACCTGGCACAAACAGATGTGATCCAGGCTTAAGCACAGGGCGCCTGGAAACCAGTGTGCTGTGCAGGGCCGGGGTCTGCGCTGGCTCCTGC
>JAUBOD010000292.1:106709-119645 GCA_032353885.1 Nothura maculosa
GCCGAGCCCGCCGCGCCCGCGCACATGGCCTTCACCTTCGCCTCGCCCACGCAGGTAGCGCCGCGCGCCCGGCCCCGCGCCCGCGCCCCCGGCCCCGCGCCCGCGCCCTCGGTCACGCACCCGCGCCCCCCGTCACGCCGCCCTCCCGTGCAGGTGTTCTACAACGGCGCCAGCGTGAAGCAGGTGGACGTGCCCACGCTGACCGGCGCCTTCGGCATCCTGGCCTCGCACGTGCCCACGCTGCAGGTGCTCAAGCCGGGCGTGGTGACCGTGCACGCCGAGGATGGCTCGGCCACCAAGTACTTTGGTAAGGCGGGATGGGGGGGGGGGTGCGTCCCGGGCCGGGCCCGCTGGCCCCAGGGCCGCCCCGGTGCTCCCGGCCTGGCCAGGGCCGCGGGAGCTGCCCCGGGGGCTGCGGGATGAGGGTCTGGGGCCGGTGGCTCCTGGGGACAAGGACGTGTCTGCGATCGGTGGCTCCTGGGGACACGAGCCTGGCGCACGGGGCGGCCCATGTCTCGCTCCTGCGGGGCCTGGGCGCTCCCTCAGGGCACCATGAGGGCTGTGGGATCCCCTCGCGTCGGCCGAGGGATCCCGGCGCTTCCCGGGATCCCGGCGCACAGCCTGGTCCCCGCCGCGCGGAGCAGCCCCCGGGGCCGTGCGTGGCGCTGCCCATGCCCACGTGCCCCCCGCGCCCTTGCAGTGAGCAGCGGCTCCGTCACGGTGAACGCCGACTCCACGGTGCAGGTGCTGGCGGAGGAGGCCGTCACCATGGACATGCTGGACCTGGCCGTGAGTACCCGCCGCGCACGGCGCCTCCTTCCCGCTGCTCTGACCGGGTCAGGAGCTCCCGGCGGCCGCGGGGACAGGGGCTGCACCCCCAGCTTCCCATCGCCCTCAGAGCAGGATCAGAAGCGCCTCAGGCTGTAGGATAGGAAACCGTGGGGCGGCCGAGCCTCCCGGCCCCTTCATGGACAGATGCTGGTCTTGCCCCTTCCACTCCCTTAGTCTCAAGACTGGTTTTTCTGCAGCCAGCCCTGTTCCTAAGGCCCTGTTGGCAGCTCAGCCTTGTAAATGGGCCCCGTGCGCGGGCCCAAGTGCTGCAGGGAGGGCCGGGCCACACGGCGGGGCTCAGGGCTGCAGGACAAGTCACTCTCTGCTGGTCTCGGTGCCACGTTCCTTGTGCTCCCTGTGCAGACTGCAAAGTCCAACCTGGAGAAGGCCGTTTCGGAGATGGCTGCAGCGTCTGATGAAGCAGCTAAAGCAGAAGCCCAGATTAAAGTAGAAGCCAACGAAGCTCTGGTGAAAGCCCTGGAGTAACTAGGGTACGTGTCGAGTTAACTAGGGTACGTGTCGAGTTAACTAGGGTACGTGTCGCCCACTTGCATCCAGGCCGACATTCCCTGCTCTGCTCTGGAGTCCCTGTGCTCCGCTGCCTGCAGGGAGCCTCCTCTCGGAGCAGCCAGGGCCTCAGGGCCGGGTTTGTGCCGGGGCTCTAGGAGATGGGGACAGTGGGGCTGCCCCCGTGTTACATGCTCTGGATGTGCCTGCTCGAGCGGGAAGGTTGGACTAGATGATCTCGAGAGGTCCCTTCCAGCCTTGAACATTCTGGGATTCCGGGTTCAGCTGCCGCCCGGGGGCTGCGGGGACCCTGCTCGGAGCCGCCCAGCGCCGCTAGATGGCAGCAGGGCCCGGTGCCGCGCGGGCGCCTCCGGATCGCCCCGAGGCTGGGACACGGCCCCGAGCCCGGGACACGGCCCCGAGCCCGCCCAGGGGCTGGTGCTGCTCCCAGCTCCCCTGGGACACGCAGCGGGCAGGGCCGGGCACCTGCAGCCCCCGCGGGAGGCTGCTCCGCGGCCTCTGTGCCACATAACTCACTGCTGTTGACAACAAGGGCTCCCGTCCCGGGGCGGGGAGGCCGGGCCCCGCTGCTTTCCTCATTCCCTGTGCCCCGTCCCTCCTCTTCCCACTGGCGGCCGGCGGCAGAGCCGCCCCGCGGCGCTCGGCAGGGGAGTCACCGCGGCCTCGCGGGTGGCCCCTGCGCAGCCGGAGCGGCCGGGCAGCTCCCCGTTATCTCCCTCATCTCTTTCGCCCGCGTAGGCCGGGTCTGAGCGAGCCCGAGCCTCTTGTTGACGCACTGGGCAGCAGTTGAACAGCCTCGGCGAGGGCCGGAGCCTGGGATCGGGGGCCGCTCCTCTCCCTGGCCCCCTGCACTAAATGACTCCACTTCTGTGTTGCAGGAATCCCAGTGTTGCTGTAAGAACCCGCAGGCTGTCCTGCTTGTCCTGGCTTCCCCCGATTGTACAGATGGTGCGGGACAAATGGAGGCGGAGAAAACGCTCTGATCAATTAAAAGGAGATGCAGTCCTGCCTTGCAGCGTGTGTCTTTCTTCCGCAGCAGCAAATTGCAGCCTGTGCTGGCAGCCCAGGGCAGCACCGGCCCCTGCACAGCGTGGCCCGGGCTCCTCAAACAGGTTTAGAAGCCCCTGCCGCTGCTCCCAGCCGCCTACACGGCCAATAATCCACCCAGACACAGGACTGAGGTGCCGGCAGGGCCTCCTGCAGAGCAGCCTCCGCGCTCCCGCTTGGCTGCGCTCTTCACTGCAGGAGTCGGTGCCAGCTCCGTGCTCGGCGGCGCTTCCCGCAGCAGCTGTCCGGGCTCTGCCACGTCCCCGGAGCCGCCTCCGCCGCACAGAGCAACGGGAAGCTCCCGGTGCAGCCAGGGAAGGGGGAAGCTCCCCATGCTCCTCAGAGGTGCCGGTGCAGCCGGGGAAGGAGCTGGTTTTCCTGAGCTGGGGTGTTTCTGGGGGGGTGGCTGATCCTTTTGGGGTGTTTCTGGGGGGGTGGCTGATCCTTTTGGGGTGTTTCTGGGGGGGTGGCTGATGCTTTTGCTCCTTGGAAGGTGCCGGTTCCTCACCACAGGGATCAGCAGGAGCTCCCTGGCCTCTCCAACAAGCCTGCCCTGGGTTCCCTTTAGCCTGTCGAGGAGGACAGGGGAGCTGCCACATGTCCCTGTTGCAGACCTGTGAATCCCCTGGTCCCCCCGGGTCCCCGTGCGCATCGTGGAGCAGCAGCGGCGCCAGGACGGAGCGCAGGGCCGGCCCCGCTGCCCATGGCACCCGGGACACCCATCCTGTGGCAGCACCGCCTGCCGCGCGGCGCCCCGTTCCCCAGGGATGCCGGGATCCCTCCCGCTCTGCTCTGGCGCCCGGGATGCGCCGGGATTCGCTCGCGGCAGCGGCGCCGGCTCCGGGCACAGCGGACACGGTTATTTTTGGCACTGCCACCCAGGATGTGATCTCGGCTGCCTCCTCTCCTCGCCGCCGCCTCCGCCCCCGCCGCTCGCTGCCTGCCCCCACAAATGATCAAAAATAGTGCCTGTGGTGCTAGGTTTCGCACTCTGATTCTTACTGAAAGCCTCCAAGCGCCTGATGCTGAAGCCTGTTGGAGCCCGAGCCGACTTCCTCATCTCTGGGCGGCTCCAGTGCATTTTCTTCCCTTCCCTCTCGTTTTTTTTCTCTATTTTCCCCTATTTTTTCCCCTTAAAGGTCACGCCTTACACGGTGCATAAGCAAAGCCTCAAAGTCACCGAGTGCTAATTAAAATGTCTCGGGAATAACGGGGGCCGCGCGGCCCCGCTCCCGCTTCCGCTCGCCCGCTCTCCTCGCTCCCGGGTTCTATTTGCGGCTCCGCGCGCCGCTCTCGCGCACGCAGCCGCTCTCTTTCCGACGGAAGGTGCCTTGTTTTTTTTGTCTAATGGAAGAGCGTTGGCGCGGCCGGGAAGCTGGGGAAACGGCCAGCTGCTATTTTTAGGATGGGAAAAAAGTGTCTCCGTCAGCGGCCTCTCGGCAGCTCTTCCCACCGCCTCCCGGCGGCTCCGGGGGGGCTGCGGAGGGGGCGGCAGGGCCGGTGCCGCCATCCTGCCCCTCTCCGCTCCTGGCACCGCCGATGATCCAGAGGGATGATCCAGAGGGTCGTGTGCGGAGCTGCCTTATCCGTTCCCCGGCTCATGGCTCCTGATGCTGGGAGAGTCCCCGGCTCCCCGCTAGGCCAGGCGGACGCGCGCACGGAGGCGACGCTCTTCCCTGCCGGTGGCTCCTGGCTCTCCCGCCGGGGCGCCCTGCGCTCCGGCCCCCAGGAGCAGCAGCTCTGACTCTCCTGCTCTGTCCCAGATGCCCAGGGGTGTCACGGCCCAGTGCTGGATCCAGCCCCTGCCTGCGGGGCTGGGTGCCAGGGCGGAACAGCCGGGCGGGATGGAGCCGGAGCCGGGCGGGCTGCCGGCCGGGGCTGTCTCCAGGCACGGGAGCAGTGGGAAGGGCTGCTGGGACATGCGGAGCAGCAGGGTGGGAGCTGCTGTCCTCCCTTCCCGCCTAGGACTTGCTCCGGACTCATGTTTGCTGCAGGAGCTGGGCCGGCCTGGGAAGTGAGGCATCCATAGGGATCATTTCCGAGAAGGGCCGGGCTGCGTCTCCCAGTGCTGGCTCCCCTCGCCCTGCCCGGCCCTGGCTGTTTCCGCAGCCCCACCTGGAGCAGGGGGACGATTAGAGCCCTCCCTCCACGTGGAGAAAGATGAACCCTGACCCCGGCATTCCCGGGTAGGGACATGGCTGCTCCGAGCCGGGAGCGCTGCATCCCGCCTGTCCGCTTCCTGCTCGCCCTCCTGCTACAACCCTGTGTTGGGTGCTAGGGAACATGGGACTCCAGGCTTCCCATGGGACGGGGGGCGAGCAGGGAGCCGGGGACAGCCGGGAGATCCGTGGGATCCCGCGGGGCCGAGCGCCGCATGGGGCCGGCTGCAGGCCCGGGAAGACCAGGAGGCGCTGCCAGCCCGGCCGCGTCCTTGGGCCACGCTGTCCTTGGGCCACGTTGCCCTTGGGTGGCTTGGTGGCCGTATCCGTGTGACTTCCTTCCCCGGGGGGAGCACGGCTGTAATGATTAACCCGCGCTGCGTTAGTCCTTCCATCCTGCAGCCTATTTCCTCTTGGTTTCCAGTGCTGGAAAACGCAGCTCTTCCTGCCGCCCACGCCACCCTGTCCCCGTGCTGGGAGCATGGAACCACTCCGGGAAAATCCCCCTGGCAGCTGGTCCCGGAGGGGTGAGCGGGACCCGGGCGCCCTGCAGGCACCTTGCGCTGGAGCCGCATGGAGAGGCCGCCCGGTGCCCTCGGAGCCGCACGGCCCGTACAGGTGCCAAGTGAGGGGCTGGAGCGGCCGGAGGGTCCAAGCGGGGAGGCCTCCCTGTAGCCGGGTGTCTTTGGGGCCCCGAGGGCATCGTGGGGCTGCCGGGAGCAGCACCGGCTCCTGGGGGTGCCGTGGGGTGCGGGGGAAGCTCTGGCCCTGCCCACCGCGCTCCGCGGCAGCCCAGGGCGGAACGAGGTCGCGCCCGGCCAGTTCCCACGGCAGCTCCGCTTGGGACAACACCCGGAGCTGCAGCGGCCGCCAGCGCCATGGGCTGGGTGCGCGACGGGGAGGCCTGGGCGCCCAGGGACTCCAGCAGCCACAAAACATCCCACGGCCCCTGCCTGCCCGGGAGGCGCCACCTTCCCCCCTGGCAAAGCCGGGGGGCTCTCGCAGCTCCCAAATGGATTCCCCAGCAGCTCCGGGGCCCCAGAGCTCCCGCCCTCCCTCCTGCCTCCGCTTTGTGTCCCAGCTCCTTGGAGCCCGCGGGGCCGGGGGCTCCGGCGCCCCCCGCGCGGCCCCCGCAGCTTCCCCTGCTCTGGGAGGAAGCGGCTGCAGCTGCCGCCGCCGCCGGGGCTTTTCCCGGCGTCCTGGCGCCGCACGGGGCCCGGCTGGGGAGGGGCCCGGCCAGGGCCGGGGGCTGCACTCAGGAATGTCCCCCCACAGGGGGAGCGGCGCTTGGCCTCAGAGCCGCCCTGGAGAGCAGGATCTGGGTGCTCCGCTGGTGCTTCCCTGCCCTGTGCGTGGAGCCTGTCCCAGCTGCGCCAGCTCCGCTCACTGTCCCTGTCCCACGGGCACACAGTGCCCCAGCCCCACAGCCCCCAGCCCTGCCATCTCATCCCATGCCATCCCACCCCATCCCACCCCATCTCATCCCCTCCCACTCCTTCCCACTCCATCCCATCCCATCCATCCCAATTGGGCAGCGCTGGCAGCTGCTCCAGGGGTAATGACAGGGTGAGCCCGCCCGCTGCAGGGTGGAGAGCGGCGGCGCCGGAGCCTCTGCCGCCCGGCAGGACGGGGCCGGCCGAGCTCTGAGCCTCCACCTGCCCTGGCGCTGCCACCACCACGTGGACCCCGCGGTCCCCACTGGCTCTGTGGCCCCTTGATGGCACCGGGAGCCTCCTGGCGCCGCTCACTCTGTCCAGGCCTCCCCACGATGGCTGGAGGGACCCCGAGCGGGGCACCGAGCGTGGGCAGCACCCGCCACCAGCCGACCAGGGCACCCCAAGGGCACAAGCGGCTGCTGGGGCGGCTGCGAAAGGGCCCTGCGGCATCACGCGGCTGCAAGAAGGGCGTGAGAAACGTCGTGTCCTGCAGCGCGCGGAGCCGGCGGCGCAGGGCAGGGCGGGCGGGCGGCTGCGCACACAGGGCCGGCTCGGCCGGCACGGATCCTGCTCGGGCGTCTCTGAGCAACGGGCGAGTTCGTCCCGCTGCCACCGCCAGCAAACCAGGAAACTCACCCAAAATTGCAGGGCGAGTTTGCAAGGGAGGAAGTGGCGACTGGGAACTTTGCAAACGCAGCTCAGATTTGCCAGGGTGGCAGGAGGGGCCGGGCTGTGGGTGGCATCGGCCACCATCGCCAGCGCAGGAGCTGCTCTGGACGGGGCTCCGGGCACCTCAGCCTTGCTCCTTTTGTTGGGCTCTCGCTGTGCCCAGCGCCGAGCAGGGCCCCCAGTGGCTCTCACTGCGTCGAAGCAGCCGCGTTCTCGCCCGCGGGGCCGGGGCGGCCGCGGGGCGCGTGGGAGGCCAGGGGCTGCCCGGCGCGGAGGCTGCGCGAGCACCGCGTTGCTGCTGCTGCTGCTGCTGCTGCTGCTCCCAAAGCCGCAGCCGATCTAATCGGCAGCAGCCAGACCTATCGCTGCGCTATCACATTTCCCCTCCAACCCAAATCCTGCCGAGCGCGGCCGGGGCTGCCGCAGGGCCCCGCGGCTCCCTCTGGCCTGCGCAGATACCCAGCCGCTTTGTTACCGCAGTGAGAGACCCTGCGCACCCCCCACTTGGGCACCGTCCCAAGGGAGTCTAAACCTGGTGGCAGGAAACATCCTGGACCAAGGCCTGGGCAACCCCTGCATCTGGTGCTGCGGGAAGGAAGGAAAACGGGAAGCGGGAGCGGGCGGGGCGGGAGCACGGTGCCTGCTGCAGGCGGCCGGATCTGGCCCCGCACGTGTCTCTGTTGTAATTGCTGCTAATGGAAGCTCCGTTTCCTGCCGCCTGGTGCTGCCAGCTCCATGCTCAGCACCGGAGCTCAGGAAGGCCCCTCTGCCGCCTTGTCTCCCGCATCCCACCAGGAATACGCACGGGAGCCCGGGTTGGGGCAGTGCCACCGTCGCGCTGGCCCCGTACACCCGAGGTCTCCATGGGGGCCTTGGGGCCCTGTGAGATAAAGGTTTAATTAGGGGTTGCAGCGCCCACGGTCCCTCCGCCCGCGCGCTCATCAGCGCGGGGCAGCTCAAGGGCCCGCGCGGGGCGGCCCTGAGTCACTTCCCGCTGTGCCGGGCTCCGGCGCGGGCTGCGCTCCGGACGGCGCTGGGGAATGCGGCCCGGCGGGCGAAGCCCAGGCCTGGATTCCTCTGTCTACTCTTAGCGCCGTCTCTGACTCACCCTTGACCTCGCACCCGTCACTTCCCCACGGCCCCGCTCCTCCGAGCCGGGACACAGAGCTGGGCTGGGGGCATCGGTGCCGTCCGGTGCCTTGGGAAGCCTTGGGAGCCGGGATGCCCCACGAGGCATCGAGGCTGCTCCGCTGCAGCCCCGGCCATTCCCCCGCATGGGCAGCGGTCGCAGCAGCGTGGAGCTCGATCGTGTACCTGCGGGGCAGCCCTGGCTCACGCGGTGCCCCCATCCTGTGGGCACAGGAAGGGCCTGACAGGCAAATCTGGGCTGTAAACAGGAACCGCGGCCGGGGGGAGCAGGGCCGGCTGGGAAGCGAGGAGGAGCGCAGCCGGTAACGGGATGTGAGTGCAGGAGCCGCCCAGCCGGGGCTTGAGGGCTGCCATGTGCACTGGTGGAGAGCGCAGGCGCTGCTGTGCGCGGTGCGCGGTGCAGTGTGCAGGGGTCGTGCCCATGGGCAAGGGGCTGCCAGGCATGCAGGGCACTGTGCGGGCGCCGCGCGGGAGGTGCTGCCCAGGCCGGGCGCACACGCGTGCGCAGGACGAGGCCTCAGGAAGCGCCTCCTCGCGCCGCAGCCCCAGCTTTCCGGTGGCACCGCCCGCCCTCGGGGCTTGTTTCCCTCCTTCCGGGCTCCCATCTGGGTCTCCTGCGGCCCCAGCCGAGGGCCCAGCGCTGGTGCTCGAGGGTGCTAGAGAGCTGGGCTGGGTGCCAGCACCATGGCTGCTCCCAGCTCTTTACCACATGGTGCCAGCGCAACCGAGCGCCATGGGCACACGGGGCCACCCAGCTCCCTCAATCCCCCTTGGCGCTGGGCAATGGGGGCATGGGCCAGGGACACCCCCCATGGTGGGGCTGGTGCCAAGGACCCTGTGCAGGAGAGTTCCCGCAATCCTGGTATGGGTCCAAGTGCAGCAACGGGCAGCGCCCGCGGGCGGGGATGCCGCCGTGCTGAGTGTGCACCCGTGTGTCAGCGCGTTGGGCACCGGGGTGGGACGGGCCCCAGGGATGCCGTCCTGCACCCACGGGCACCGGGCCAGGAGCCCCCCAGGATCCGGCGCTGGCCCCTGCGGCTCTCCTGCCAGTGTGAACCCTTGGGCTAGGCAGTGGTGCCTCCACGGCCCCCTCTTCTCCCTGGGCACTGGCGTGGGCATCTCTGCCCTCATCCAGGCTAGGCCCAGAACGGCCCAGACGGGTTCACTGAGCACCAGGGCTGGCAGCCACCAGGAGCTTTTATAATAATAATAATTAGAACAACACAAACAACAACAGGGCCGATGAGCTGAGTCGTCCTCTGCCTCCCACAGCTGGAGGTTCAAAGCCAGCAGCCGCCGTCCCTGGCTGGGAGCGGGCGAGCGCGGCCGGGCGCCGCGGGCTGCGTCCCCGCGGAGCGGAGCCAAAGCCGCGCACGGGGCGAGCGGGCGGCGCCGCTGAGAGCGCTCGGCCCCTGCGTCAGCAGGACGCGGCGCGCGGCACCAAGGGCACCGTGAGCTCAGGGAGCTCGGAATTGCCCCGGCCTCACGCGGGCCGGGGCAGCCAAGCCTGGCCCGGGGCCCAGCCCGACTCGCGGCTGCACCCAGAGCTTTCGCCACCCTTCCCGGGGGCAGAGGCGGGGCCCACGGTGCTCCGGGGCCCCCAGGACAGGTCCCCGTGAGCCAGCAGACACCCAGAGCCGACTGTGCGTTTCCAAGGACACGCCTGGGTGTTTCCAGCCCCGCCGGCGTCCCCGCCATGGGCCGGGTGTCCTGCCTGGGGCCGTCCCCGCCACGAGCGCAGGCTGCCTCGTGCACCCCACCAGGCGCCGTGTCCCCAACGCCGCGCGGAGCAGCCCGCGGGGCGCAGGGGCAGAGGGACCCCGCGGTGCTGGGCCGGGCGGGCGGCAGGGCCGGCCGCGCTGCATGCCGGGTGTGCCCCGCGCCCCGCTGGCCCCGCGCCCGTGGGAACGCTCCCACTCGCTGTCGGCAGCTTCGCAAACGGGACCTGGCGGGGCCTGCAGCACCGGCACCGGCTCCGCGCAGGCCCACGGGCGCCAGCCGCCCCCTCTCGGGCCCAAGCGTTGCAGAGGGAGAGCCCCGCGGGCAGAGGGGGTCCTGGACGGGTGGCACCATGGGGCTTGTGTCCCGCGGGCTCTACAGCCCCATCCTCATCCTCGTCCCCGTGCTGTCTCTGCAAGGCGGCGGCTCTGCTCCAGCCCTGTGACCCTGCGGCTGCAAGGGGAATGCAGACACATGCGATAACCACTCCCCTCCCGTTGCCAAAGCTGCAAAATCAGCCAAGAATCCAGTCCAAGGGAAGAAAAGAAAGAAAAGAAGAAAGAAGTGGCTCCCAGGGCTGCTGGGGGATTTCCCCGGCAAGTAGCACCCAGGAATTCCCTTCCTTCGAGGGACAGGACTTCCAAGAACTGCCCCCAAACAGGTTGCGCTGCTGGCGCAATTGGGCACAGAGTGGGCCCTGTGGGGAGCCCTCCGTGCGGAACATGCCCAGCGCCCCAGAGGGGCAGCTTGGGGCCCTGCAGCTCCATGCGGGCAGGCGCACGGAGGCTGGTGGTGCCCGAGCAATCCGGCAGCGCGCAGGTTCCAGTGGGAGCTGCAGGGCTCCCGGCTCGGCGCACGCTCCCCATGCGGCTCCGCCACATGGGGTTTGCAACGCTCCCTGCGGGCCCTGCGGAGCCTCCGGTGCCGCACAGCAATTATGGCCCAGCCTGACTATCTGCTTTAACGATTTATTCCCAGGGCAACACAATAAGTTAAACACACAAAATCCAGACTGCTGGGAATGCGGGGATCTCCCAGCTTTTGTCTCTGGAGGTGGGGGTGCTTCTACCACGCAGGAAGTGGCCCATGCATCCTAAGGCGCTGGGAATGGGAGCTTCCCTTGGGAAAGGAGCAGGGGCTGCTGTAGGGTGGGGTCTTGGGCACCCCAGGGCTGCAAGGGAAGGTGCAGGTGTCCAGCGAGGGGACCTGTGGGACATTCCTTGCTGCCTGGCTGTGGCTTCCCCCATGGTGACGTCCCTCAGTGTCCCCTCCCAGGGCCCCGGGCTGCAGAGGCCATCAGGGCCCCACTGTGCCCCTCCCCACAGGGACAGGGGAGCTGCAACCCCCCCACCACCAGAGCCTGGGCCAGGGGCTGTGGGCTGGGGAGAACAATGGGGCCTCTGGACGGCCTCTTGGCGGGACAATGGCCAGAGCCAAGTGGAGTTGAGTGGAGCCCAGACTGGAGCCCCCTGCACCCCTGGAGCTATGGGGGACAGAGCGGGGGTAGTGGCAGCTCCCCCCTTGCAGCCCCGCGCGGCTCTGGGAGGGGGGCTGGTGCTGCAGCCCCCCCAGCTCAGGCACCAGAAGAGTGTCCCCGGGGGGGCTTTGCTGTGAGCCTGCACGTTGTGTGCACTGGGCGGGCTGTCCTGGGGACCACCCGATGCAGGGGGCATCGCTCTGCACTGGCACCAGCCTCATCACGCTCTCTTTCACCGGAGGTCCCCCCAGCAGCACAAAATCTTCTGCAGGGCCAAGTCTCTCCACTACTGATGGTGACTGCCAAGGAGCTGGTTGGACAGCGGGAATCCCTGGAGGGGAGGGGACTGTCCAACCTTATTATTAGGCACCAGAGAGTCTCCTCTGGGAGTCACCAGGATGCCCAGCTCCCCAGGAGAGCTCACCCATCAGTCCTTACTGACCCTAAGCCCTGTGACAGAGGGACTACGACTGGGGACGAGTGGCCTCCCTGGGGCCATGAGGTGACGGCCCCCCTTGCAGACAGGGCAGCCCGTGGGCCGGTGCCGAGAGCGCAGGGCGCAGAGCCGGGATCCCAGCGGGGCTCCAGCTCCCGGGGGGACCGGGGCAGGGCCCAGGGGACACCGAGCCGGGACCGTGAGGGGAAGGGGCTGGGCCCCCCTCCCCGGAGCAGGTGCGGCCCCGTCACCTGCGGAGCCGCCGGGGCCGGTGCTGCTCGGGGCCGGGCCGGTCCCTGCCCCCGGCAGGCTCCACCCCGGGCGGTGCGGGATAAAACTTGGGGCACCTCCCCGCCCGCTCCGCGTCAAGGCAGCGCTCGGAGCGGCTCCAGCGCCGGGGAGGGGACACTGCGCAGCTCCGCCGGACCCGGACCGGGCCCCGACCCGCCGCCTGCTCCGCTCCGCCCCCGGGAACTTTTGGGGCATTTTCTCTCGTCCTGTAGCTGAACTCCAGCCGCGCCGGGGACTCGCGGGGCAGCGCTCCGGGCTCGGTGAGTGGGGCCGGGGTGGTGGCAGCAGTGCGGCCGTCGGGGGACGCGATCGCGGCTTTCCACCGGAGCGGCTCCGGCTCAGCCGCCCCGGTCGTCAGTTGTGGCGGGCGGCTCCCTCGGCCGGCGGCCATCCGGGAGCCCGCGCCACCGCCCGGGCCCTCTTCTGCCCGGAGTGCTCGGGGCTCCTCCAGCCCTCGGCGGCGGGGGCCGCGCGTGCCTTGTCCCGCTCCAGGGCCGGGACCCTACGCCTGGGGTGCCCCGGGGGTGGCCTCGGAACCCCGTCTCAGTTGGGGATGGTGACTCTCGCCGGCCACATGCCGACGGGCGCGGAGCCACCCCGGTTACCGAGCGGCCCCGGCGGCCGGTCCCGGTGTCCCGGAAGCCTCCCGGCGGAGGCGGCGCCCCGCGGCCGGCAGAGGGCGCCCGCGCTTTGCTGACTCATAGCCCCCCCCCCTCCCCGATCCCCTCGCTGGGCGTCCGGAACGGGCCCCCCACCGGCGATGCCCCCCGTCGGGGCCGCCCGCACCCCGCGCTCCGGCCGGTCCCCGCGGCGGTAGCGACGTCACCGGGAGGAAGCGGTGGAGGGGGCGGGGAGCGCGCGCTGTGCGCGGGGGTGATGGTGCCGGGGAGGGGGGAGCCGGGCACGGGAGACGGTGCCCCCCTGCCCGCCGCTCCTCGCCGTGACCCCGCGGCCCCTCTCCCCGAGACCGCCAACAAAGCGGGGGCCCCGGGGCCGCCCCCTCCTCGGCGCCCGCCGCCTCTTCCCGTGGGGGCCCCGGCTCTTTTTGGCTCAGCCCTCCCCCACCCGGCACGACAGCTCTGCCGCCTCCTCTCGCGCCGGGGGGCCAATCCGGTGCCCCTCGAGCGGGCCCCGTCCCCCCGGGGCGCGGGCCCCGCTCCATAGGCAGCCCTTTGTTGTGCGGCCCCGAGCTCA
>JAUBOD010000292.1:120982-134963 GCA_032353885.1 Nothura maculosa
GCGGGGGAGGCCGCGGGGCCGGGGGGCGGGTCCAGCCCGCGGGGGCGGCCGGGGGCGCTGCCCGCGCCCCGCGCGTTGTGCTCGCCGCCCAGCAGCGACTTGAATGGTCTCGCCCGGCTCCTAATTGGAGAAGGGCCGGGGGGAGCGGGGGCGTGTGGGAGAAACCGCTCGCATCTGCCGTGACTTACGAAAACCGGAGGGGGGGCGTTCCCCCAGGCTGCCTCCCCCACCCCAAGCTGGTCAAAATTTCTCTTCCAGCCTCCTGTGAGGCTCTGGTGCCACAAAGGCCTGTGCCCCGGCTCTGCCATTGGCCCTGGTGGTGGCCCTGTGGAGGCGCCGGGTGCAGAGGGTACGGCCCCTGCACCCCCCTCCCAAGTGGCTCAGCCCAGGACCGGGGCTGGGGGAGACGAGGCCGGGGGCGGCTGCTCCAGGTGCCAGGCTTGTGCACAGCGGAGGAGGGCTGGGGGTGCTGTGCCCCTCACCATGGGATGTTATGTGGCTGACCACAATGTCCGTGTGCTCTCCCCGCAGCCGCCTCAGCTGTGGGAAGCTGCAGGACCTGGGCGTCGCGGAAGGAAGCAAGCTGACGCTGGTGCCCACCGTGGAGGCCGGCTTGATGGTAAATGGTCTCCCTCTGCTTCCTCCCACCCATCTATTATTAAAGCTGCGGGCGAGGATGCGCCTGCAGCCCCCGCCGCTGCAGACCCTTGGGCCAGATGCAGCAGCAAGTTTAACATTTCACAGCTTTCTCAGGGCTTTTGTAGAAATAGTGGAAGTGACAAGTCAGCCCTTCCCCGCCCCACGTGGACGCCCCCTCCTTGCCTGCGCTGGCAACGTTAACCCCCCTCCTCCTTTTTTTCCAGTCCCAGGCATCCAGGCCAGAACAGTCGGTGATGCAAGCTCTGGAAAGCTTAACTGAAACTCAGGTGAGAGGCCTGATGCTGGCGCATGGCTGGAGACAAAGAGCGCTCTGCGGGTGGCTTGGGGGAAGGGACTGCTGTGATCTGCCTCGCGTCCCCTCCCAAGTGGCTTTGGTGTTTGGTGCCTCCCTTGGGTTTCGCCTTGTGGAGGGTTCGGCGGTGCCGAGGGCGGCGCCTGGGGCAGGCGGCGTCATGGCGCGCAGGGAGGCCCCGCGCGGGCCCGGCCCAAAGGGCCCCTGCCGGCACGGGGCCGGGGCGCTGCGAGGTGAAGTGACTCACTCAAGGTCACGCAGCAGGTCGGTGGTGGAGCCCCATGCTGAGGGACTTGGTGGCACCTCCCCACCTCGCGCTGATGGCAGAGCCGGCTTGGGAGGCCACATGGCCTCGCCGGGGGCTGAGGCTGCTGTTGAGCAATGAGCAGGTCCCTGGGCTGGCCAGCTCTGCGTGTCTAGCTGATGCTGAGGAGGGCTCTTCCTCCTCTCCTTGGCGCTGTCCTTGGAAGGAAATAGGATGTGTTGGGCTCTGTGTGCAGTCGCTCTGCGGCCTTGAGCGCAGCGAGGAGGAGGAGGGGGCACTGGAGGCCGTGGGGGCGGCGCTGGCGGTGCCTGTGTTTAGAATAACTGAAGTTTCTTGGCTGCGGAGGGGCCGCCCCGGAGATGGGAGGTGGCTGGCGGGGGGGCCGCGCTCTGAGGAAGCGTCCCCATGGCGGGGCCGCTTGCACCGGCGCTGGAATGTACCCCCAGCTGCGGAGGCCTCTGCTGCTTTGTTTTCAGTCTCTGTTCTTACTGCTGAGCCCTTTCTGGCACTCCTGAAGCCTCTCTCTAGGAGGGATTTTAACCTGCCTGGCTGAGCCTCAAGGAAGGGGCTGAGCCGCAGGCCGGTTCCCATGGCAGGAACGGGGCCCTTGGCTGCCCTGCGCTGCCCTTGGCTGCTGGGGCGACCTTGGCTCTGGGCTTTAACCTGTGCTGGCCAAGCCGGAGCCCGAGGCCCCTTCTCCAACCTGGCCTCGCCTGTGGGTCTCCCTGCAGAGCCCGGGTTCCTGGGCACCTTCTTCCCCACGGGGCTGCAGAGCTGTGCCCATACCGAGGCGTTTGCAAGGGCACCTTGTGGTGAGGACCACGGCGTGGCCAGTGCCCGGGTGCAGTGCACAGCCCCCGAGCCGCCCAGGGCCCCGCCAGGCCGCTGGGACCCTGCGGATGCCAGGATGGGTGGCACAGGGCTGCGGGCTCTGCGCCTCCGGCCGGGCGCTGCCGCAGGAAGCTGAGGCTGCGCGAGAGGAACCGCCAGCACCTGGGGGCGGAGGGGGGCAGGAAACCACTCCTCCCATTCATGCCTTGCTCGGCTCTGCCTGCGTCACGCAGCCTCCGGCAGCGCGGGCAGCTCTGCGCCGGCTTCCTCGGGGGCGGCGAGGGGCTGTGCGGGGCTGCGGCAGCCCAAGTGCCACCGGGAAGCAGCCGTGGGGCGGGAGGGGACCCGGTGCCTGGGGCCTTCCTGGAAGAGCCAGCAGCGCTTCCCGCCCACGGGGCCGGGGCTGCAGCTGCCCCTGCTTTGCAGGGCCTGGGGCTGGGCAGCTCGTGGCTTCTCACGGCCTTGGCTGCAGCCTGGCCGAGGCAGCGGCGACGCGTCCTGCCCATTCGCAGGAGCTGACCCGTGCAGCCGGGGCCCGGCCAGAGGAATGCGATTTCTCAATGGTGGCCGAGCGGCTCTGGCCCTCTGCCCTCCTTGGCACGGCGCAGCCCTGGGCGAGCGCAGGGGCTGCCGGCAGCTCCCAGCTGTCGGCTGCAGCTGCGCCCGGCTGGAGAGCCCGCCTGGAAGCCGGGGGGGCGCTTCCTGCTCCCTCCTGCCCTGCACGGGCCTCTCCCCTCTCCGGCTGCCGGGAAATGGAGCAGAGCAGCTTGGCCAGGGGCTGGGGGCAGTGCTGGGGGCGGCAGGGTCAGGCTGGTCTCTGCCGCGCCGCCTGCCAGGCTGGGGTGGCCGGGCCGGGTTGCGCGGGGCCAGGCCGCGCACAGGGAATGCGGCGTTCTCTGAGTCATCGGCATTTCTGAGAAGCAGCCGGGAGACACTCGCCCCATCCCTGTGGGCCCCACGCCCGGCACGAGGCGCCCCTGGCTCCCCGGGCTCCTGACTGCTCCAGGGGCTCCAGGAGGGCCGGGGCCCCTCGGTTGGCCTGGCCCCCTGCCCGGCCCCGCGGCAGAGCGGGCTGGGAGGGACGGGGTCCTCCCCGGGCCGGCCGTGGGCGGCTGAGCAGGCGGCTGGGTGGGACGTGTTTGCATTGGAGCGGCCCGGTTCTGCCGGGGGGGTTGGCAGGCGCGTGGGGGCGGGCGCTGGGAGCCGCACAGCTCCTGCTGGGCCCGGCCGCCCTGTGTGAGGCGCCCGCAGGGGCCCAGCCCGCCCGGCGCCGCGGCCCCGGGATGGGGACGGCGGAGCTGCAGCGCCCGCCTGTGCTGGGGCCCTGCACCGGGGGCAGTGGTGCCGTCAAGGGCTCTCCCTGCGCTCCTGGAGCGGGTGGGGGTCAGGCAGGGCGGCCGCGCTGGGCTGAATCACACAAGGTGGCCCCGGCACCCGCTGACGTCAGGGGCAGGCGGGAGCCACCCGGAGTGGGAGTGGCGCTTTGGGGCTCCCTTAGGGTGGAATGGCGTGAGGCGGGAGCGAGGCAGCCGCTCTGTGTGGTTTGGGGGGCAGCAGGTGCCCCTGCTGGTCCCTGGGTCCCCTTTCCCTGCAGGAGGGTGGCACAGGCCAAGGGGATGGCGGCTCCTCAATACTATGGTGCTGCCTGGCCAGGATGAGGGGAGCCATGAGGAAGAGCCGGGCGAGGGGGCTATGCAGGCCCCGCTGCCCCCATGGCCGTCCCGGCTGGGGGGCCAGTGCTGCGAGCGGGTGGACGCGAGCACATGCGTGTGCCTGCACGTGCGTGGCCTCCGCCGCCCCCTCGCCCATCACCCCGGTGTCCAGGGCTGCCGCGGCTCCCTCCCGCCTACCGCTTCCTCTGCAGCCGCTGCCTGACACGCTCAGGGCTTTGCTGCTGGTATTTTTAAAGCTGCTTTTCCCACGGCTTCTCAGAAGCGGCCTCCGCGGGCGCGGGGGAGCCGGGGCTGCCTTGGGGCCGCTGGGGGCTGTGGCTTTGGGGCGCTCAGCTCTGGCTTTGGGGCTCTTTGGGTGCCTCTGGGGTCACTGCTGCGGTGCTGCCCCTTGGTGCCTCCTCGTGCGCGCGTGGCCGCCCGGACCCCAAGGTGCTGGGGGGGCGGTGACGTCCGCAGAGCAGCCAGGGAGCTGCGCAGGGCACCGCACGTGACGGGCTGGGAAAGCCAGTGCCGGCCGTGCCCTAGAATAGCCCTGCTAGGGGGTGGCGGTGTCGTCACGGCCATTAGCCGCGAGCCGGCGTCCTGCCCGCAGCGCTGCCTGCGTGAGCGCCGAGCTGCAGCCCCGTGGGGGCGAGAGGCAGCTGGGGGGGGGCTCGTGGAGGGTGCTTGGGATGCGGCTGGCGCAGAGCAGCGCCAGGCGTGGGGGGGCTCCCCAATGTGTCCCCTGCTTCCCCTTGGTGCTGCTGGAGTCTCTCACTGCCCCATGTTGTGCCGCGCAGCAGACGCCTCGCGGCGCTGGCAGCGCCCCTGGCCCGGCCCGCCCTGTCCGGCGGGCGCTGCGGGAGCATCTGTGCTGCGGCGAGGGCTGGGCTGCCTCCTCCGTGCTGGGCGATGCAGGGCGGGAGGGGAAACTGCGTCGGCAGCGTGGCCGGAGCTGGCAGCGCCCTGGGGTCGTGCAGGGACGAGGCCTGCCTGGTACCGCACCGCGCTGAAGGGGCCCTCCCTGCAGCCGCCTCTCCGCACTGCGCCCCGCGGGACGTGCCCAGCTGTCCCGGGGGCTCTGTGGGGCTGACGCCGGTTGCTTCTCTCCCCAGGTCAATGACTTCTTGTCGGGACGGTCCCCACTGACCCTGGCCCTGCGGGTCGGCGACCACATGATGTTCGTGCAGCTGCAGCTGGCGGCGCAGCAGAGCAGCGGGCAGCTGCAGCACCGGCACGTCATCGCGAGCCGCGGCGAGGCGGGCGCCGCCAGCCCCCACTGCCGCGCGCTGCACGGCGCCGCCGGCTCCGGCTTCGCCCGCGTGCCCGTGGTGCCCGCCTGCCAGCAGAGCCCGGCGCCCGCCGCGCCGCCCGCCCCCGTCTACTGCAACGCCCCCCACCCCGCACCCGTCACCGCTGGCATGTTCCGCTCGCATGGGGCCGGCACGCAGGCGGTCAACAGCAGCGTGGTCTCCTCCTGCTCCGAGGTGAGTTCTGTGGAGCCCCAAAGCTCAGGAGGGGTCACTGTGGGGCAGGACAGGGACCGTCTGCGTGCACCGGTGTGGCCGGGAACGCCCCTTGCCCCGGGACTGATCCATGCGCTCTCCATGCAGGTGGAGTGCGGCACGCGCAGCAGCAGCTCCCCGGGCGGCAGTCCTGCCCCGACACCCCGATCCCGCAAGCCCGGCGCCGTCATCGAGAGCTTTGTCAACCACGCGCCCGGGGTCTTCTCAGGGACTTTCTCTGGTAGGTGGAAGGCGATCACACCAGCAGCCTGCAGTGCAGGGCGGGTGCCGGGGCTCATCCCCGCTGTGCGCTGCAGCCCAGCTCACGCTCCGTCCCCCGCCTTCCACAGGCACTTTGCACCCCAACTGCCAGGACAGCAGCGGGCGGCCGCGGCGGGACATCGGCACCATCCTGCAGATCCTCAACGACCTCCTCAGCGCCACGCGACACTACCAGGGGATGCCGCAGTCCCTGACGCAGCTGCGCTGCCAGACGCAGTTCTCCTCCACGGCCTCCTCGTCCCCGGACCTCGCCACCAAAACTACCTCAGAGCCGCTGCCGGCGCCCACCGCCTCCGCGCCCCTGCACCCTGTCGTCCAGTGCCAAAGCCAGATCCGCATGTGCAAGCCCAGCGGTGAGTGTCCAACACAGCATTGGGCTGCAGTGGGTCGTATGGGGCCGGGAGCCCCCCCAGCTCTGTGCGAGGGTGATGGGTATGCGCATGGGTACCTGCCCCGGGGGGCCCCCAATTCCTGCCCATTTGCTTCCTTTGCACCGGAGCAGCCTGGACCCCAGGGCGCCAGGGCAGGGGTCCCTCCTCCCCACTGCCAGGCAGGGCCAAGACAAAGGTCCCATTGAGGCCTTTGTGCCCCCTCTCCAGCCCCGGGGAGCCAGGAGCTGCAGCTGCGTGGCAGGAATAGCTGTGGGATGGGCGAGTGCAGCCCTGCCCCGATGGGCTCTTGTGTCCGGGGCTGTTGGCTGCTTGTGAGGAGCAGCCGCCCGTGGGCGCAGGGCTCTGCACCGCCGCCTCCTCCTCGATGCTGCCTTCTTCCTCCCTTCCCTCCCCTCCCCGCCCTGCCTCCTCCTCCTCCTCCTCCTCCTCCTCCACCCCCTGCTTCCTCGCCGCCGTTCCCACGGCAGAGCCGGCGGCGCGGGATCCTCCCTGGCTCTGCAGCCTTGCCCCACGTACGTCACGCGTGGGGTGGCAGCAGCGCCCACGGCCCTGGCTTGCGCTGCTCCAGGTGCTTCTGCCCTTGTGCCCTTCCCCTTTGCACCACGTTCTGTTTTTCCTCTTTGCTGCGTTGAAGCCCCTTGTGCTGCCGGGGCTGCAGCGCCCCTGTGTGTCCCCTGGGCTGGGGGGCACTCGTGGACCCCGGCGCTGGCTCCGCACAACTGCAGCCCAGGAAGTGCCCGTGGGCACCCACCCCTTGCACAGATTTGTGTAGAGAAAAGAACCAGAACGGCCCTTGGCTGCTGGGGGTTTAGGGGTTGCTCCCACTTTCACTCCTTCCCAGGCAATGGGCAGAGCTCTGTTCCCAGGGCTGCTCCTACCCGCCCCAGCGCCTGGTTCAGGGCGCTCTGTGCAGGCTCCCAATTTTGGGGAGCTTTGCAGGACATGAGGGGTTTGGGGGGCTCCATGTCTCGCTCCGGGGACTCCGGGAGTGACACAGGCGCCGTTGCAGGGGACCGGCTGCGGCAGACGGAGAACCGGGCGACGCGCTGCAAGGTGGAGCGGCTGCAGCTGCTGATGCAGCAGAAGCGGCTGCGGCGGAAGGCGCGCCGGGACGCCCGCGGGCCCTACCACTGGCTGCCCAACCGCAAGTCCAGCCGCACCAACAGCAACAGCAGCGTCTCCAGCGAGGGCAGCCTCGACCTGGACTTCGAGGACTCGGTGTGGAAGCCGGAGGTCAAGGCGGACATGAAATCCGAGTTCGTTGTAGCATAGAGCAGCGTCCGGGTGGTGCTGCCGCCTGTGCCGCTGGCCCCCTGGGGGGGGACGGTGCAGCGGAGCCTTCCTCCCCACGGCGACACGCGGGGGGCCGGGTAGGGGACCAAGCCCCACAGGTGCCCCCGGACCCCCGTGTGCCCGGGGCTGCGGCGCTGCCGGCCGGCTCGGCGGCACCCGAGGCTCAAGCTGCTTTTTGGGCTGTGAAGCTGCGGCCGGGGTGGCCCCCGTGCGGTGCCGGGGGGGGGGTCCCAACCTCTGCGGCCACCGGCCCCCTCTTCTCCTTCCCTTCTATATGTAGCATTGCTGGCGGCGCCCGGCCTGGCCCCGCGTGCACTTTAGGGGCTGCGCTGGGGCCTGCGGGCACTGGGGGGGTCAGTTCTGTGTGGGGCAGCCTGGGGGCTGCTCCTGCCCCGGCCGAGCCCAGCTGGGAGCTGCCGCCTCCCCCTGCCCCCCGAGGGGCTCGGAGGACTTTCCGTGTGTTGTTTTAAATTTTTTTGGCTTTGTTTTTTAACTTAAAAACAAAAAAGAGGAAAAAAGTTCTTAAAAAAAAAATAATAAATGAACCCAGTACTCGGTCATGGCTGTCTGCAAGCCGTGGGGCTAATATTTATAGACATTAATTACCCGACTGAGCCAATACTGACATAGTCTTGCATAGGCTGTAGAGATCCTTTTCCTTGTCCAACTTTGATTTTTTTTTCTTTTTTCTTTTTTTTTTTTTTTTTTTTTTTTGTCAGGAGATCTGTGCAAATAGACCCCCCTGTGATGTGTTTTTTGTCTGTAAAAGTCTTTTTTGTGTGTTTGGGGGAGGGGGCGGGGAGGGCAGAGCGAGGCGTTCGGTCTTTAATATTTTATTTTTTATTTTTGAAATAAATTGGGGCAGTCTGGATGCGCCCGCGCCTGCCGTCACTGTGCGTGCTCGGCGGGGCCTGCGCTCGCAGGGGTGGGAGGGCACCCGGGGCGGGAGGCGCCCGCGTTCCCCCCGGCAGCACCGCGATCTGACCCAGTGCCCCGAGTGCTCCTAGGCTCCCATCTGGCCCAGCGCCTCGGGCGCTCCCAGGCTCCGGTCGGTGCTGAGAGGAAGAGCAAGGCGGGGGGCGCCACCGCCCCGGCCCCTTCCCCGCACAGGGGGAAGCGGCTGCGTTCCGGGAAGCTGGAACCACGGCCCGACCCAGCACCGCTCACCCGACTGGGCTGACCCGCCCGGGCACTGCCCGGTGCCGCGGGCCCCTCCGCCGCGCGGAGCCGGTTGCACCGGCCGGGCTGGTGCCGGCGCCCTCCCTGCGTGGCTGCCCTGACTCCCCCTGCCGGGGTTGCCCCTGCTGGGGGCTGTGGCTGCTCTGGGGACCACTCGGGCGCCGCCACCTCGCGCCCCTGCACCCTGGTGCTCCGAGGGGGATCTGGGGGCTCATCCTGGTCCCAGGGATCTCCAGGATTCCCAGGGTCTCCTCCTGAGCACGGAGGCAGCCCAAATGCATGGGGGGGGCACGCACTGAGGAAGCCAAGGCCGGGAGCGGAAGCGGCTCCGGCTGCGGCGGTGACGGTGCCGCAGCGGCCCCGCTGCCACCTCCCGCCCTTGATGTCATTTCGGGTAGAGCACAGCCTGGGCCGCCCCCCCAGCACCCCGGCCCGCGCCGCTCACACCTAATTTGGCGAGGGGAAGCGGAGCCGGCCGCACACCGGGCGCCGGGGGCAGAGGCCTTTTAAGGCAGTCTGCCCGGGCCGGCGCTCGGACACACGCGTGAGCACAGGCGCCCACGCGGGGCTCGCTGCAGGGCTGCAGAGAGGTGCACAGGTGCTGTGCATGCACATGCGTGTGCACACAGGGCTCGCTGCATGCTAGGGGGCACACCGGGCTGCAGAGGGCTGCACGGCTGCTGTGCACACACACGCGTGTGCACACACATGTGCAGGCTGCCCCGTGGCACAGCCGTGTGTGCTGTGCACACCTGGCATGACTTGCATGGCGCAGCGTGGGGTGAGTGCCCACGGCAGGAGTCTGCGGCGCGGGAGAGACAAGCCAGGACACGGGCACCGCATGGCGCTGCCCGGCTGACGTCACGGCGCCCAGGGCCGCCAGATGCCCGGGATAACGTGGCGGGTCCTGGGCTGCGGTAGGGATGGTGCTGCCAGCCAGGCCCAGGTGCAGGGCGCTCCCGAACCCCAGGGTGCCCAGAGCCAGGATGGGAGCCGGGTGTCCCTGCCCTCCTCCCCCTCCCAGCCGTGCCCAGCCCTAGCCACAAGCCCAGGCGTCCAGGCCGCCCTGCCCTGCTCGGCCGGGCCCTCCAGGCCTTGGGCAGCGCCCAAAGCCCAGGCAGCGCCAGGGCCACTCCGTGTGCTGGGGCTGGCTGGAGGCCTGCACGGGGGTCACGGTGTCCCTGTGTGCCCACAGGCTGCCCTGGGCTGCGCCTGGCCCCACGCCGGGCAAACACCCTGCCAGGGCCTCGGCACCGCTGCAAATATTTGCCTTGGGTCACAGGGGCCAGCGCAGCGCGGGGCGACCCTGAGCGTGCCCAGAAACACCCCGACGGGGAGACCTGCTCCGTGTGCGCGGCTGGCCCCGCTCCCGGTGGCACCGCAGCCAGGCCCGCGGGGGCTCCCCGCTTTCCTGGGGGCCCCACGCTGTTCTGCACCATGGGGCAGCCCCCAGCCTGGGATGCCGCAGTCCCAGCGCTGACAGCTTGGCCACACTCCAGGTCGGCAATGGCGCAGCCAGCAAGTCCCTGACGGGCTGGGAACACCAGGAACACTGGGAACACCAGGAAGAGGGCCCGGACTCGGGAGTATCCCTACATCTGCACCCAGCGCAGGGGTATCAGTGACTGCTGCAGGTGCCAGGGGGCACCCGGCACCAGGCAGCTCCAAACCCAGGTGCAAAGGCTCGGCAGAGCGTGGGGGCAGCTTGGGCAGCGCCCGCGTGGGGCGGCGGCGGCAGCTGAGGCGGCGCTGCCGACACAGGGCCGGGATCCTGGAATTAAAAACATTCCAGGAACTGACTTTGAACCAGATAAAATAACAAGGCCGCAAGGAATGTCGCACCCCACCCCGCGGCGGCCACGGCCTCCGGCCCGGCCTCGCTGCGGCTCCCACGGCCGCCCCCGCACACGGGGGGGCCCCTCACGTCCCATGGGACTCGCACGCGGCCTGAGCGCAGCCTGGGCGCTCAGCGTCACGGGGCCCGGAGCCGCGGCGGCTGCCGCGAGCACCCAGGGAGCCCCGTGCACTCACGCGTGTGCAGCCGGGGTCCTGCCACGCACACCCGTGCAGTGGGCGCCGTGCCCGCGGTACTGCCCTGCGTGACGAGCGGAGCCCCCCGCGCTGCGCGTCCCGTGCGCGGCCTCCCGCGGGGCCGTCCCGCCGCCCCCCCGTGCGTGCCTGGCCGCTGAGCTCACTGCCTGCCCGGCGCTCCGGGGCGCCCGCCCGCTGCTGCCTCCCCAGCCACGTCCTGCTCCGGCTGGGGCCGCGCTGCACAGGACGGGGACTGGCCCCGCGGGTCAGGGCAGCCCCCCAAAGCACCGTGCTGTGCTCGGGACCTCTGCCCGGTGCTGGGGATAGGGGTTGTGCATGGGGCTGATCTGACCCCCCCACCTCCCTGCAGCAGGGAGTAGGCAGGGAGGGCTGTGCCAGGCTTAGCACTGGGGAGGCTGCAATGGAGACGCCACCCTGGGGGTAGTGGGACAGTGGCTGCACTGCTCATGCAGGTGACATCCATGGGGGCCCTGCCAGCCAGGGCACTGCCAGGAGGCACCGAGCTCCTGCCACGCTGCACGAGGAGGGCACGGGGCCACTGCTGCCCCTGCCACTGCTCTACCTTGGGCCACAATGGCTGGAGGGAGACAGCTCTGGAAGGGGGGACAAGGCCGCCCTAGGGCTGTCTGTGCCCCCCCTGCCGTGCGTGCCAGCTTGGCAAGCAGATGGGGCGCACGCCGGGCTATATATAGCGCACGGACCCACAGGTAGCAGCGATGCGTCAGCGCTGCAGTGACGCAGGCGTGAGCCCGGGGCCACCCGCGCCCGCCCCACGGCCTGGGGGCCGCCTCCCCCCGCCCTGCACGGCGCAAGCAGCCCAGGGGCCGGATCCTGTCACTCGGCATCACCGGGGGTGTGTGCATGTGTGTGTGCGTGCGTGCGCACGTGTGTGCACATGTATGCAGGCACCACTGCCAGCGTGTGGATGCACCTCCAAGTGTCACTGAGTGTCACTGTGTGTCACCGCGTGTCCCCCCACCCAGGCTACCCCGTGGGTGGCCCGTGCGTGTCCGAGTAGTGACTAAGCTGGGACCGCCCCCCCGGCGCCGCGCGTGTCGCAAGGCCCTTCCCGCGCCCCTTGTTCTGGGAACGGGGCCGCGGGAGCGCCCGGCCCTGCCGGGAAGATGAGACGGCGCCTCCGGCCGCCAGCGCAGCCCTGAGTGGGGCCTGTGGGGCCCATCCTAGTGGGCGGGGCACGATGACTGCCCCACGCAGTGCGGGAACGCAGTGGGATGAGCACCCCCAGTGCAGAGGAGCGTCCCCGTGCCCCGGGAACGGGCGCAGCTGGGAAGGCGCCGACGGGGCCATTGGGCCTGGGTCCCGCTGCGTCCCCTCCCCCTCCGTGCCCGCACGTCCGCTCCCCCGCGAGATCCGGGCCGGGCTTTGCCGCCCGCCGGGGGAACCGGAGGCCCACGCTCTGCTGCGCCCCGCAGCACGAGCCAGCGGCAAAGCTCGGCCCGGATCGCTGGGCGGCGGAGCGGGATTGCAGTCCTGCATGGGCGAGCGCTCGGCCACCGGTGCCAGACAGGGCTCCGAGGAGCGAGTAGCGAGGGCGAGGGGGCAAAGGGGACAGCAGACACCGCGGACACGCAGGGGACGCGCGGGCAGCGCGGCTCCGCTCCGCGCCGATCCGAGCCGGGCTTTGCGCGCCGCCCCGCGGGGCGCGCTCGGCCGCTTCATTCATGGCCGCGCCGCCCGCCGCGCGCGCCCGGCCCATTCATTCACAGCGGCGCGAGGGAGGCGCGTTGCCATGGCGACCGCCCCGGCTCCCGCGGCGCGGGCAGCGCGCGCCCCCCTCCCCTCCCAGCGCCTGCAGCGCGAGCGCCCGCCCGGGGGGAGCGCGGGTTTGGGGGAGCCCCCCCCCCGCTGCGGGGGGTCCTGCGGCTCCCCCGGCCCCACTGCGGGCTCGGCGGCCCCATGGCTGCAGGGTGACCGGGGGGGGGCAGCCTCCAGCCCTGCCCCATGGCTATGGGGTACCGGCAGCCATGCAGTCCCCCCAGGGGGAAGAGGCTACGAGCCGTGTGGCCAGCACAGGGGGTCTGGGTGCCAGGGGACGAGCTGCACGCAGGGACGCGGTGGGAAGGTGGGCGCATGCGGGGCTCGCTCATGCCCGGAGCAGGGCTGCATCGGGCCCCACACATGCGGCCAGCCCCTCTGTGCGCCCGCAGCGGCTGCGTCAGCCCCGCGCAAGCTGTGGGGCGTGCAGTGTGTCCGGGGCTGCCCTTGTGCGGCGCTGCGCACGCTGCCGATGCCCCCCCGGGCGGCCAGCACGCCTGGCCCGCGTCCTTGCGCGCCTGCCGGCTGACTCACAGCGCGCAGAGGAAGCGGTGACTCAGTGCCGCATTCCTGCCGCTCCCCCGGCTGCGCGCGGCCACGTGGCCCCTGGTCCCGCGTGCCCCCTCGGTGGCCACGGTCACAGACCCAGTGCAGGGCCAAGGATCAGGACGGGACGTCAGGGTGCGGGAGGAGCGGGTCGTGTGCACCAGGTGGCCACGGTGGCCCCGTGCTGCAGGATGCGCTGCAGGACGCGCTGCAGGACACGCTCCCGCATGCTCCAATGTGCCCAGCTGGTGGCTCCTGGCGGCTGCAGCGCCTCGTGCCCGGCTGGGCCCCCGAACTGCCCTCGGGCACATTCAGCCTCCTTGCGATCTGGGCCCTGGCTTCTGGTGCTTGTCCAGGGCCACCGCGTGCACATGTGCGCGGGGGCAGCGCAGGGCGCCCCACGGGGTGTGCGGGGCGCGGGAGCCCCTGTGCGTCAGCGCGGGGCGGAGGTGCTGCCCGGCGCCCGCCGTTCCCAGGCCCGCGCGCCAGCGCCGCTTTCGCAATGACTCGCAGCCGCCCGGCCCCGCGGCGCCCTTTCCTGCTGAGCTCGGGGCCCCGGTGCCCGCCCGGGCCCGCGTACAGCCCCTGCCCGGGGTGCTTGCGGTGGCGGATCCTCCGTGCTCCCTGGCTCGCACCTCGGCCGCGGATGGGGCACTGTGCGCGGCTGTGCTTGGGTGCACACAGGGGCACCCACCCCGTGCCGCTGGACGAGGTTTTGTTCCCGGGCTGTTTCTCCCAAGCCGGCCGGTCTCCATGGCCAGGAACAGGTGGGTGGACGATGGGGGCTGAGCGTCCCACACCTCCCTCGTCCCTCTGTGCGTGCGCTCGGCGTGTGCGGCGCCTGTGACTAAGTGTACTGTGAAAGTGCTGAGCTGGTGCGAACCCGGCGGCCCCGGCGCCTCCACTGCAGCCCTTCCTGGCAGCGGCGGCCGGGCGCTGCGTGGGCCGGCGCCCATCCCCGCAGCCTCGGGGCTCTGTTCCCACGCGCCCGCAGGCGCTGCAGGGCGCCCGGGCCCCTGGGAACGGTGGCAGCTCCCACTGCTGCCCACGAAGCAGCGCGCGGGGCTGCCAGTGCACGCTGGCTGCCAGCGCTGCTTCCCACCCCATGCGGGTGCTGCAGGCAAGGGCCGCATCGGCACGTGCTGAGGCAGCGGCGCAGCAGGAATAGCCCCAGCAGCAGCAGTCAGTGCCCGGTGCTTCCTTCCTGCCTCCCATTGCTACAGTCGGCAGCCCCGTGCGCACCGTCACCCCACGGC
>JAUBOD010000292.1:153462-164967 GCA_032353885.1 Nothura maculosa
GCGGGCATAGGAAGAGCACTTGGCTTGCTGTGCGGAGCCCAGAAAGGCGGGTTTCTTTTTTCTGCCCTTTTTTTTTTTCCTGACGATTTGCTTGTAAGGTCAGGATCTGCCAAGGTGAAAGAACGGACGATAGTCGTTGCGGGAGGTTTTTATCCATGCACTGTACAGAGCAGGAGGTGCTGTGAGCCCCACAAAACCCAGGGAGGGAAAAGAGGCAGAACATTGAACTGTGCACGGAGGATACGCAGTCCTGGGCAGCACGGCCCTCCGTCCTGGCCCTCCAGGAGCTTTTAGGCTGCCCAGGGCTCCCTGGAAGTGGAAATTCCACTTAAAAAGGTCGCCCCAGGGCAGCTCTGGTCCTGCGGGTCCCAGCAGCCCTGGGCACCCCAGCAGGTCGGGCGCTTTTGGCCAGGGCCCTTTGGGGCAGTTATTCCCGGGTGCTCCCCCAAATCACCCATTTATCCTCCAGCCCTGAGGGTACCCCTGAAAGCCAGGGGGATCCGAGGAGCTGCGGCACCTTCTCCTCCGATGCCTCCTCCCTTGCTTTCATGGAGCCCTCGGTCCAATGACCATGGCTCTTCCACATAAAAATTTACCTTTACTTAGCTGGCTTTTTGTATAAATCCTTCTTCTGATCTTTATTTTTCGCCTTATGCAATATAAAGGTGAATGGAAATAGCACTTCATCCACAGACAAATTTCCTTTGGAAATGTTGCTTAGTTTTTGGTTTTGTTTTTTTAAATTTAAAGGAGGCTTTGCAGGGGAGAATGAAGAGTGTTTTCTTTTTAAGTTGCACTGGGGAATAAAAGTAGAAAGGAAAGCAATGATCACAACTGTGCTGGCCCCGAACAATATCTTATTTTATTTTGTTGAGCACCAGAGCTAATTGAAGAAGGGATTCACACAACAATTTTTGCAATCTAAGGATGAGTAAACATTAAAGGGGCTGCCGTATGCATGGTGCATGCTAATAGCCATGCCCACGTCGCAGGGAGAAAATGTCCCTAAAATTAAATGGGACAGGAATGTCTCCGATGCTGCACTTCAGCGTTCCCTACCTGGCGGCGCCAGATCAAAGCCCATGTCCAAGGAATCCTGCTGAGCGGCTGCATCCCCGAGGCCTGGATGGGATGAAGTCCCTGCAGGAGAGGGATGCTGCTCCAGCCAGGTGCAAGTGCCGGAGGGGAGCACCCGGACACTTCTGTGGCCTTTGGGTCCCATTCGCTTCCCTGGGGTTTCTCATGGCTTCCGAGAGCCGCTTGCAGGGAATTAACAGTAGTTTTAATCAACGCAGCACCCCGAGGCTTGAGCCTACACAAGGCTGGAGGGCAGCGGGTCCCTCCTGCAGCCCGTGGCCCTGGGCCGGGCTCATTCCTGCCCTCGAACCGGACCCGAAGTTCCCCGGGCTCGCGGCCGAGGGCAGCGTCGCGGTTCGTGCACCCTGCGGCTCGTGCAGCCCGGCCAGCACCGCCCTCTCCCGCCAGGAAAACCAGCTCCTTCTGTTCCCTTTGGCCGTGGAGAGGCGGCCGGGCTGCGCTCCCAACAATCACGGGATGGAGCATTTAGTGCATTCCTGATATGGGCTGCTGGTTAATTGCTCTCCTTTAACAAAAATAACCTCGCGCAGTCGCAAGGAGCCTAAATGTTCCCTTGCTCCAGCTGAGCTCGGCCGCCCACTTCAGCAAGGGAGCTGGGAATCCCGCCCTGTGCTGCAATGTCCGGAGAGCGTCGGCCCTGGGACCGCGTCTCCGCATGGAGCGTTTCCTCGGCAGCTTCCTGGGCCTGCCAAGGCAAGTGGGAACCTTGTTGAATAACAGGAATATGCAAAGGAGAAAAAGGAAAAGCTGGAATAGCGAGTCGGTGCAGGAGCCCTTGCTCCAGCTTGGAGTCACTGGGAGCCTGCCAGTTCCAGCGCCGGTCCCAGGTATCTCGTGATCTCCTCTTTGCCAGTGTTATTTTAATCCTCTTTTCTGCCCCATCCAGCTCCCCCTCTGTGAGTGATGTGGAGAGGTGTTAGGTTTGTGCCCTCCGTGATCCACAGTGAATATCTGAGACATTGCTATTTTTTTTCCCCTAACGGCAGAGGTTTTATCCCCGTGATGACTTCGGCTCATCCGCAGCGGGTGCCTTGGCCCCTCAGCCGGCTCACGTACGTGCAGGGAAGCGTTTTCTGCATTATCAGGGGGAAGGAGAGTTGTGTGGCCTCAGCCACGGCTCCGCTTCCCTTCCGTGCTGCTGGGGCCAGCTCTTCTGCACCAGGATCGTCCCCATGTCCGTCCCCACTCGCATCCAGGTGCTCCCTCTGCTCCCGTCCCGTTCTGGGTCACATTTCCCATTGGGAAGCCCGGCTGCATGAGCACGTGCTGCAACAGGCCCTTCCTCCAAAGCACCTTTTTCCTAGGGGAAAATCATGCCGGGGGAGAGTTTTTTTCCCTTTCCAGAGGAGGGGCAGCTCCTCGCTGGTCTCTTTCCTGAAACCATGTGGGTTAGAGGCCCATCCCGGTGCTTCCGCGGGTCGCATTCCCAGGAAGGTTTTCCACCCCTTTCCACAGCCCTGCTCTCCACAGGCCCTTTGCTCTCCTCACCCTCCCCAGCTCCAAGGGGTTCTCCCAGCTTCAAAAGCCTTTGCTAATTACCCTAATGAGGTCAGGAGAGACCGGGCGCTTCTGTCTCTTAAAAGGGGGCTGGAAGGGAGGCAATATTGGTGCTGGTGCCACCACCACCGGGGCTGCACGAGCCGCTGCTTCCCCCCCACCTCCCCATCTCCAGCAGGAAAAAAAAGGAAATATGGACAGAAGGTCTCAAATGTATCAAACAGCTTTTAAAAAGAAATTCCTTTTGCCTGTCAAAAGAACAAACAGATACACCGAAAACTGTCAGAATTAGTGTTGGAGTAATTGCAGCAGCTCTCCAAGGTTAATGCTCCATTAGCGAGCAGCTCTCACGCAGCTAAAAGCCGGGACGAGACAGGTTGTCAAAGGCTTGCCGGAGATTAAAGAGCGGCGCTCGCGGCTCCGCGCTCCATCCGTGCTCCGCGCGCGGGGCTTGGGCGCGGGGGCGACGGCGCTGGAGCCGGGAGGTGCCTCCCGCTCCCGCTGCGCTTGGGATGAGACCCCAGCTGTAGGGAGGGATCTCCGATGCCTGGAAAGGCCCCGCTTGGAATCCTGCGTTTGCATTAAAATGCTCCTAAAGGGCCTTTAGTGCGGGCGGATGCTGTTTTTAAGGAGCATCCCCGGGGCAGCTCCAGGCTCCTCGATCCACAACGTTCCCGCTGCCCAGGGCAGAGCAGGGGCCTTGCAGGTCGCCAGTTAATTCTGCTCGAGCATCAGAGAGCATAGCGGGCTTTTATTGAGCAGGGCATCAGTTTTAAATTGGATTGGGGCCTGATTCCTCTCCCAGGCCAGTGCGGGGCTCATTTAAATAGAATTGACCTTGATTTTTTTTGCTTTCTTTTGTGTAAGCGAGGAATATTGTTCCTTGCTTCCAATAGCTCAGCACCCTCTGTGCCACCGGTGCCATTCCTGGGGGTTGGTTTCCTAGGCACGGACGTGGCGGCTGCATCACCCCTCGTGTCCCAGCGGGACTGGGACCTTCCAAGTGCCTCGGGCTCTCTGTGGCACAAAACGGAGCCTTTTCATCCTAAAATGTATGTATTTGCACCACTGAAAGTGGCACTTTAGGCTCCTGCAGCCCTGGGCGTGCAACGCCGAGGCCATTCCCGTTGCGACGTCCCTGCGCGCGAGCAAACGTGTGCGCGGGAGGCCCTGGTGCCGCTCCTCATCCAGACGGGAGCAAGCGCGGTCCGAGCCCCTGCATCCTGCTCTGTGCGAGGGCCGCGGGCAGCTGCTTCCCAGTGCCGGGATCCTCCCAGTGCGCAGAGCTCCCTGCCCGACTCCGGGCTCTGTTGTGCCGGGTGCCCCGTGTGGGTCCCCTCTGAGGCTGCAGCAGACTTCCATAACCACAAGTTCGGGAAGCTGGAAGTTAACTGGAGGAAAATGAGTTTGGAGCCAGTGCGAGGGGACTCTCCAAAAGAGCCGACACAGGCAGGGAAGAGGAACAATGTCATAATTAGAAAATTAAACCTTTCCTGTTCTTTTCTTCTCCTATCTTGATATAATTTGTAATGATTAGACCTAGGGTGCAGCAGAGCCAGACAATGCAAGTCTTCAGTACGGGAGCAAAACAAGACTCCTGCACAGACCCTGTCTCTTTATTAAGTTGATTTGCATTCATAATCTTCATTTGCCGTTATTATTTTTCCCCCTTGTGCTTAGTGAGTGATATTAGCATAAAGTCCCTTTTTTTCTTGTTTTCTATTCACGCTCAAGGTCAGAGACTTAGTGAGACACTAACGAAAACAATCTCTTCCTCAACCTCTTTTAATTCTTTGCAGAAACATGTCCTGGGGATTTTAACATAACAATTGCTGGTGAAGAGGCAGGAGGGGGGGAAAGACCTGAACAGAGAGCCCTTCTGTGCAGGAACAGGAGCTGCTCTACGGAGAGATGCAAATCGGAGCGACGCAGGGAAGGAGAGAGGGATCTCGGAGCGACACAGGGAAGGAGAGAGGGATCTCGGAGCGACACAGGGAAGGAAGAGAGGGATCTCGGAGCAACGCCGGTCCCGTCTGCTCCCATGTGTGGGGTGCACTGGGCTCCGGGCCGGTGGCTCTGTCACTTCTCATCTGCTCCGTGCCCCTGCAGCTCGGAGCTGGATCCTTGTGGAGCACCAGGGCTCTGTCGCTGCCCAGCCAGAGTGCCCCGATCCGGAGCAGGGCAGGGCGAACCCCTCGACCCTCCTGTCCCTGCCGCCCTGCGCCGCTTTGCTCTTTTCTCGTATTTATCTGTTTTTTAGGGCCCACAGTGTTGGTGTCTCTTTTCCCTTTGAGCGGGGAGGGAGGGCAGGAGGCGTCTGCCTCTTGGGGCGCTCAGTCGCGGTGACATCGTGGCTCGCAGCGTCCCCAAGCAGGAGGAGCGGGATGCAAGGACAGTGGTGGGGAAGGAGCTGAGGGGAGGAAGGGGCTGTGGGGAGAGGCAGAACCCAGGATAAATCCTCCTCCTCCCCCTGGGAATCGCCCATCCCTGGGGTCCCGGTGGCATCTGCACCAAGGGATGCTCCCGTTCCTGCCACACGGCACAGCAGGGCCACCATCCCTGGCCGATGCAGTGGGATGGGGGTTTGCACCGTCCTCTATCCTGGTCCCCGCTCCTTTCTCTTCATCTGGGCTCCCGGGGTGCCCGTGTTCCCCGGCTGGTGCTGATGTGAGGGTGAGGAGGAGGGCAGGGGAGGAAGGTGATGAGAAGAAGGGCAGGGGAGGAAGGTGATGCCAAGTTTTACTCAACACAGCAAAGTTTGTGCGCGTCCCCGCCGGGTGCCGGGGGGAGCCACCGGCTCCTGCGTCCTTAATTGAAGTCATTAAAGGCGCTGCTCTCTGTGTACTTCTCCCCAGTACCGCTTGCCCTGCCCGTTTGATCCGCAAGCACCAAAAGCAGCGCCCGGGGCGGTGACATCGGCATCGTGGCAGTCGCCATAGGAACGAGGGCCCCGTGGGCCCAGCTCCTGCGGCGGTGCCGGGCCGGCGTGTGAAGCGGCGCCAGGGAGGGCTGGGCGATGCGGCCCTGGCTCTGGCCCCGGCCCGCCGAGCACGGGCACAGAGGTCGGTGGTGTCAGCCCGGCCAGGTGCAGGTGATGGCTCCATTTTCTGTAGCGAAGCGGGGCTTGGGGAGTGCGGGGCTGGGCAGGATGCAGGTGGGGATGGGGATGGGGATGGGGAGGAGGATGGGGAGGAGGATGGGGAAGAGTGTGAGGATGGGGAGGAGGATGAGGATGAAGATGGAGCTGCCCCGTCAGGTTGGGGCTGGGGTTCAGTCCGCGGTGCTGCTGGTGTCACGCAGTCTTGCTGGCTGCTCCTGGTTTCCCAGTGTGAAATGGGGAAGGATACGGGCACCTTGACCCCTGGGCCCTTCTGTTGGCTGTGTCCCTTGGTGCCAGGGGCGCTGGGGGCTGTGCCTGTGCAGCTCCCTGCATCCCCCTGTTGCTGCCACCCTTCACTGCCCGCAGCTGGCCCACCACGTCCCTTTTCTCTCTTTGCCTCCCTGTGTTTTTGGACTGTCGCTCCGTTAGGGTGACAACCATGTGTGGGTGCCCTGGTCCCAGCCCCGCGAGGAGGCGGCTGCGGCGCCGGGTTTGGCGCTTGGGAGCGCGGGAGGCCTCGGCGCTGGAGCGAGCCGCATTCCCGCGCGCTGTGAGGAGCTCCCGGCCCGCGCCCAGGAAATATAATGAAGGCTCAAGGGACCATACCAGCTCCTTGGTTAAAAATGATGCTGTTATATTTAGACAAGGTAACGAGGGGCCCCTCTGGACAGAAAGGAATACAATTTTTTGTTTAATGACTCCATAATCTGATATAATATTGGGCCTGTAAGACATAATGAAGACCTGGGGGAGTTTGCATCTTTGCAGCATTAAAGGGCCGCGGCTGGGGGACGCAGACAGGTGGAGGCTTGAACTTTGATGCAGTCAAACCTGGTTTTCTCCGGATTTGTTTGACATGATTGAGAGGGAAGCCGTCGGCCGCAGCGAGAGCAGGACGTGGTTGCAGATGTGGAGGGGCCTGTAACGGCCCCGCAGCCGCTGGCGCTGTCTGCCCGCGCGCTCCGGGCTGGGGTGCGAGCGCCGGGTGACCTCGCACATGTGCAGGGCCGTCCCGCGCGCACGGATGCTGCGGGAAGCAGGAGGATGCTCGGCTGCCGGGAGCAACCGCTGCAGCCAGGACAGTGTCCTCAGTGATGGAGGGACCCAGGACGAGGGTCCCTGGACGCCCGCGGGCCCCTCGGGGCTCACACACATCCGTAGCCTCCGAGCGCCCAGAAACCCTGATCCCTCCCAGGCTGCAGCTCACGGATCCCTGGGCCGGAGCTGTGGGGAGCTCAGTAATGAATCCCTGTGGTGCTGGCCCAGAGCTGCCTTCAGGAGAGCTCCTGTGGTGCCTTCAGAGTCACTGCTCTTGATCCCATGGGGAGCTCCCCACAGCTCCCCAGCGCTTCCCGGGAAAGGCCTTTGCTTCCAGACGCAGCTTTCCCGCTCGCTCCGTGCGGCGCCGCTGGGGGCTCCAGCTCCACGTTGGGGACGGGGTTGCTGCAGTCACTCCTGCCCCTTGCTGAGCGCGGAGCCTCCAACCCAGCCGCGTGGACCTGCCCCCGCCGGCTCTGGGCTGCCTCTCTGCGCTGCCTCCCGCTTGCCTCAGTTTATTTAACTTCTTTCCCTAGGTGGAAAACAAAATAATGAAACCCTCCCTTGCAGCTGCGCCTTGCCGCAGCTCCGTGTCCGGGCTGTTTCACCTCAGGAGCTGCCAATCCGCGTGTGCGGAGCTGTCAGGGTCGAGGCGCTCCGAGGGCTGAGCCACACGGGGCAGCGCGTTGGTGCTGGCTGCTCCTCCGCCCTCGCCGCCCTTCGCTCTGTTGGCTCCAGCGCTTCGCCCGCTTCCCTGCCCTTTCCATATGCAGGAACCCTCGGAGCGCAGCCACCTCTGTGGGATGCCCGGCACCGCTGCGTCCCCGCTCTGCAGCTCTGGCCTCCACCCAACAGAGCCCCATTTGTCCCATGGCCTCTGGAGCTGCAGGATCTCCTGAATCTGCCCTTTGGATTGTCCCATGAGTGCGGGCTCCCCTCCGGGTACCATTGGCACGGGTTGCTTGGAGACGTCACGGCACAGGGGGGCCCAGCAGGTGCAGGGAGGCCGGTGACGGGTTCTGCCCTCGGGGCGACAGCGCCGTGGGGCACCAGCACTAGGGGGAAGTGTTGGCTAAGCCACGAGGCTGCGTGGCCACCGGCCCCGGGCTCCGTGCACCCTGCAGTGCTTCCATTGGCACCAGGCAGTCTGAGCCCTGAAATGTGTCCCCAGAACTTGGAGACCCCCCCAAAAAATTGAACTTTCACCCCTGTTACCCTAACTTGTGCTTTATGGCCACACGCAGTTACATGGAGCAGTTTTGCAATCTCCTTTGCAGCCCGTCACCTGCTCTGCTGTGACAGGGGTCCTGGGGCCTGTCCCATCACCAGCCTGGTCATCGTCCCTGCGACGCTTTTCACCAAGAGCCTCGTTCCTTGCTTTTCTCCCAGTGGTTGGAGCAGCAGCACTTTGGGTCCTCACCCTGGGTACCTCCGGAAGCGACAAAAGCCCGGGTTGTGTCCGGCCGAGCCGGAGGCAGAGGTGTCGCCGCCTGGTCTGCGGGATGCAGGTGGCAGGTGACGGTTCTGTAGAAATTTCCTGCCCTGCTCCGTGAAGGGGCTGCATTGTAATTAGCGTTTGCAAATTGCTTTGTGGGCTGCCGCTGCGCGAGGATGCACTGTGAAAACCGGGAGCTGGAGCAGGGCTGCCCAGTCCCAGCCATGTCCCCATGGAGCCAGGCCTGTGTTCCGGAGCTCTGGGATGCCCCTTCCCACTGGGAGCAGCGCTGGGCTCCGCAGCGGGCACCCCAGTCTGGGGATGCCTTATCCCAGCATCCCGGCAGCCGCCCCTGCGCCCTTTCCCGGTTTTTGGCCGGGACCGCGCGGCCTCGCAGCAAGGCTCCCTCGCGCTTGGCAATGCGCCGCGGTGCCTAATTACCCGGCTGCGGCGCCGCGTGCCGCTCGCCGCCCGCCGCGTGGCCACGTGCCAGCGCTGCCCGCGGAACCTGCCGGCGGCCGCCGCTAACGAGCGGCAGCAACGAGGCGGCCGTGGCGCAGCCGGGCACCGCTCTGCTCCCGCAGCCGGGTCACTTCATGCATTTGTCTCCATGCTCTGCTGGCGGCAGCCTGGGACTGCCTGGAAATTAGCCCTCAGTTTCCCGTGTGTGTCCACCCAAACAGCCAAGCTGCTCAACGGGACGATGTCCTAGCTGGGTGGCAGAGATGCGTCCACTCCGACTTTGCCGGTGCTCAGGTGCCCTGGGATTCCTGCTGCATCCCTTTCCCTTTTCAGTAGGAAAAGTTGCTTTGGATAGTAAATCTTTTCAATGATTTCCAGGCCAATGCAGCTAAAGTTAAGGAATTGGGTGGAAGTTTTTCCTTCCTGCAGCAGGCTGGAATTGCAAGTCTATAATGATTTAGGCAAGCAGGCATTAGAGTGACAGCAAGGGGAGCTCTACGGACAGTTTCCTTTGAGTCCAGCAAGAATCAGGGATAAAAAGGGCATTAGAGAAGAGGCTGGCACTGGGCACCGGGCAGGGAAGGGAGGAAGCCTGGACGCGCTGTAGAGCCCCAGCATCTCCGGCGGCACCGGCCAGCGGCTCCATGGGGCTCCAGGCACCTTGTGCTAGCCCGGCCAGGGAGCCGGGATGCTCCAGCACCAGGCACTGAGCAGCACCCCAAAACCAGAGCCTGTGAAAGCAGCACCCAGCGCTGCGGGCGCCAGGATGCTCTCCTACTGTCACGGCTCCTCAAACAACCAGAGAACTATGGAATTGATTAGTCTCCAGGGATATGGTGAAGCTTGATTAATTTAGTAATTATTATCTCAAGGCTTTTCACTCCACAAGGGCTTGATCCAAAACTCCTTGGAGGTGCTGGAGCAGCTCCAAGCACGGGGCCATCCGGCAGAGGCAGTGCCGGCTCCTTCCAGGACCAGGTAAATCCAGGCTGGAATTTCTCTTCTCGACACAGTGGCTGCCTGGTCCCAGGAGGCCACAAGGTCTCTGGAGGGAACCCAAGCACCCAGCAGCATCTCCGGCAGCATCGCGGGCCCTGACCGGCACATCCGTGTCCTGGCTCCGGCAGGGAGCCACCGCAGGCCCTGTCAACACGAGGAAAAGGCTTTTAGTGGCTTGGCTTGATAAATGAAAACAAATAAAGTTGATAGACAAGTGGACAGCTTTATGATAGCTTCACACTGACAGCAAGAAAGATTGGTTGTCGGTGCCTTGATAGAGAAATATCTCGATGGGAGTCGGGTAAAGAGATGGATAACCTTGGTGACAGAGGGGAGGCTGCTCGGCCGCCGTTATTCCAAATACTCTTGCCTTTATTTGTTTTGCCTTTCTGGGGAAGGGGAATGCTGAACACCCCAGTCCATTGAATTGTTCAAAATAGATTTGCTAAATAAATAATGCTGGTGATGCATATTTTATTTCTATCCCACCGCTCTGCGTGGAGCTCAAGGTGTTCTACAAGGCAGCGTCAGCTCCCTCTCCGGGCTAACAAACCCCAAACTAAAGCACATCAGATTGAGACAGATTTACAGGAGATTTAGAAGCTGAACCGTAAGGATGGGCAGCGCGCAGGGCTGCAGAAGTGCACGGCAACAGGGTCCAATGCTCATTGATCTTAATGGGCACCTTGTTGCTCTCTGAAATCCGCCTGGATGCAGATTTGCTTCCAGAGGCATCGGGGTGCTGAGAAGCACCTCACATGCCGCAGCAGTGGGTGCATGGGATGAAGGTGCCCAGGACTGTGCTCCGGCTTGGGGCTGGGTGCCGACTCACACCTTGAATGTGGAATCCCTGAGGGTTTGGTGCCTTCTTCCCAGCCCCCCAAGTGTGCAAGCATGGCACAGAGCCAAGGGCACAGTGCACAAGGGGCCTCGGATCCGGATACACGAGGAGCAGGGAGCCACAGTGCACAAGGACTAGGCACTCACGGTGCATGAGGACCAAGGAACCAGGGTGAATGAAGATCATGGATCCGCGATGCATGAGGACCAGGCAATCGCGGTGTGCATGGACCAGGGAACCATGGTGCACAAGGACTAGGGAGTTGTGGTGCATGAAGACCCTGGAATTGCACGAGGACCATGGAACTGCAGTGCAAGAAGACTACAGATCTGTGGTGCATGAGGACGTGGGAACCACAGTGCACAAGGACCAGGGATGTGCGGTGCACAAGGATCCAGAGCTCCTGTGCACGAGGAGCAGGAGCCCCATCACGGAGCTGGAGCTGCTGCCGCACGCGGGCCTGGCCAGCGACACGCAAGGACAAAGGGGCCGTGGTGGCCGCTGGTGAGGGCGGCTGTGCATGAGGGGCTGCGAAGGCGCCGTGCAACGAGCAGCAGCGTTTCCCATGAGCGCTGCAAAGGAAAGTGATGCCTTAATGCAAATTATTATTTAATTTTATCCCTGGATCGGAGGTGAAAAAAATGTATATGCATGGTGGAGAGGAGCTTGTGTTGCTCCTGCAACCGTGTCTGCCACGCTCCCCAGCGCCTGGCGCCGGGGGGGGCCGTCTCTGTCCCTGCCCTTGCCGCGTGCTGTCACTCCAGCAGCTTGCAGGTATATTTCCATTTCCACCCCAGTCTTGGCAAAGCAGATCCCCCTCTTTTGGAAGACACCCCAAAATCCGCCCTGTTGCAGCAGGACTCCCTCCCTGCACTCCGAAACACCCCCTCCTTTAAAGCATCCCCAAACCTCCCCCCTTGCAAAGTGATGCCCCCAACCTCGCCGTGAAGCCGCCCCCAAGCGCAAAGCACCTCCAGCCCCCCCCCCGCAACCCCTGCACCCCCCACCTTGGAAAAGTGGCCCCCGCTCCCCGCG
>JAUBOD010000292.1:174186-189318 GCA_032353885.1 Nothura maculosa
GCTTCATTCCCGACCGGCGTGGAGGCACCGCTGCCAGGCTGGAGGTGCAAGGAGAGGACTTGGGTCCCGGGAGCGATGCACTATGCGGGTCGGAGCGGCGTGTGCCCAGCAGGATGCGGGACACTTGCGGGATGCAGCCAGTGTTGTGCACCTGGAGTAGGTGCCGAACCGGCACTCGGACATGTCGGGAAGCTGGTGGGTCCTTCCCAAAGTGACCTCCTGATCTGCAGCACAATGGACCTCTGGCCATAGTGCATCGCTCGGTCCTGCCTTCTCCATTCCTGTCTGATGGAAATGGAGCTCCTTCCTGGCATTTGGGACCGAGCTTGGAGCAGGAACTGCAAGGTGAAAGGGAAAAGGAGAAGGAAAAGCCGCTGGTGCGAGTGGGGATGTTGGATTTAAGTCATGGGAAGCGATTAGCTCACGCTAAAGGCGCCCGGCTGTACCGATGGCTGTGGTGGTGGAGCCGGGAGCGCCGGGGCGGCTCCAGCGGCGTTCCCGAGGGCAGACGGCGCTCCAAGGGACTTTCCCTGTGTGAAGGCCACCTGCGGCCGCACAAACGAACCAAGTAATTGGCGACACGGAAACATTTTGTGCTCATTAAGCAGTGGGAAGCGTCAGGGGAGGATGCCCGGGCATTTTCTGCAGCGGCAGGAAGGCCGAGCCGGAAAGGCCCGTGAGGAAGGAGGAGATTTGGGGCAGGCTGAGCCACCCATTCCGCAGGATTTGGGTGGATTGGAGCTCTGTGGCAGCCGGCGCGGGGCCAAGGCTGGGGCGGGCAGCGCCCGGAGCGCGCGGCTGGAGCACGCGGCCGGGGACGTGCCACCGCTGCACTTAAAGTGACTTTATGATATTGTATCTGAGCAATTGCTGGCTATTATCTGGATCGATGCCGCATGATTGAGACAGCGGCTGATAATCCAGCCGGGCCCCTAATCGCTTTTAAACCACGACAGGTCCTTTCGGCCTTCGATTAAAAGGAAAAAGAAATATATATATATATAAACCAAACACACAGGACCACTCAATGTGTCCCCCATCCTCTCTGCAGGTGCTCGGAGCTCCGGTCCCACTCCAGACAATCCGGCTCGCTGCCCAGGGTGCCGCTTCCTTCCCGGTGACCTTTGGCGAGTGGCCTTCGAGCTTCGCAACAAGGGCAGCGGCTCCCTCGCCCCATGGAGGGGCTGGGATGCGTTAATGTTCCTGAAGTGCTTAAGAGGATTCATTAACACTGCGGCTCTGATGCTGTTTGGGCGATGTGAGCAGAGCATCTGCAGGGCGCTGACCTGTGAGGCCAGCGTGTTCCTCACGAGGCTGTGTTCCATGGCTTGTCCAATGGGATTCCTGCTGCTTCCCGTGCCCAGCGAGCGCGGCAGGTCCCCGGATCCCCTCTCGCTGCCGCCGCGGGTTGGAGGTGCCCATGCGAGCAGCGGAGCCCTGGCCGTGCGCC
The DNA here is from genome assembly GCA_032353885.1 of Nothura maculosa. Classification (NCBI taxonomy): domain Eukaryota; kingdom Metazoa; phylum Chordata; class Aves; order Tinamiformes; family Tinamidae; genus Nothura; species Nothura maculosa. The sequence continues at coordinate 175,637 of JAUBOD010000292.1, forward strand.
ACGGCCGCACTCTCCGCCCGCACCAACGGCAGCTCCCGCTTTTCTTGGCAGAGCCCGTGGCGGCTACAGCCAGCGGCACCCGCCGGACACAGAGTCACCCAGAGCATCCGGAGGCTCCACGAGCTGCGGGGGGGACTGGCCCGACGCAGGCAGCGTTTTGAGCGCGTGGGAAGCGTGTTTATTGGCAGGGAGTAGGTTTGCACAGGGGTTGGAGTAGACCTGGGCAGGGCGTGTGCCCGGGAATGCTGCCGGGCCGGCTCCAGCTTTGGAGCTAGCCCGAAAGGAGGGATGTGGGCGCAGGGCGCAGGTGTCCTGCACATGAGGGCTGGTTCCTAATGAGCACGCTGGGTCTCGAGGCCCATCCTGCCCTGGGTGGTGAGGCTGGGCAGTGTCTGCCAGCAGTTCCCCATTCCTGGTCCTGTGCACTTAACCATATCCCAACAGTTAAACCAGTGCTCACAGCAGCAATGGGCCCGTGAGCATCCACGAGCTCAGCGGTGCTTAACGAGCTGTCCAAAGGCCAGGCTGTGGGCAGGGCGCCTGCGGGGCTTCCCAGGGCTGGGACGTTGCCCTTGGCTCCCGTTAATTTCAGTGCCCCTCTCCAAAGAGTCCCGTGCTGCCGGGGTGTGGGATGGAGGCGAATGTGCCGGGATGTGGCCAGCAGCACAGGATTGTGTGCCGGGATGTGGCCAGCAGGACAGGGTTGTGGCCAGTGGCCTTGCGACCCTTCCCTAGCTCTGGCTTTTCCCAACAGGATGTGGAGGGCTGGGGCATGTGGCACATGGGATGCGGGATGTGCCTGTGCATCCGTCGGCGTCCAGCGCGCTGCGCAGAGCCAAGGAGAGCTGGTGGCCCAGCAAACATGAGCGAACCCTGAGAGCTGCCTGGGCCGGCGCAGGGCTGTTTGCGGAGCAGCACGTGCAGGGCTGGGAAGCAGATGCCCTTCATGTAAAATCCATCAGAAACCTGGGAGCCTTGGCCACGGCTTCGGGCAATCTCCATGTCCCTGCGGCTGTGACAGAGCTCGAGGCTCTGGGCGCAGAGTGTGGGGAGGTCACACTCCCCATGGGCTCCCTGCTGCAAAGCACATGGAATTGGGGCTGCCGGGGGGAAGCGCTTTCCAGAGCTGGAGGGGGACATATAGGCACAGTCCCTGCTTCATGTGCGGGGGCCTTATCCCTGTGGCCGTGCCCGGAGCTGCTGCCGCTGCTCCTGCCTTGCCTTGACCTTGGAGAAGCAAACAGGGCTGGTGCTCACACAGGGACTCGGCCCTGGACCCTGTGTGTCCAGCCCGAGATGACACCTCCACCTGGTCCCTTTGGAAATGCTGGGGCCCTCTCGAGCCCTCCGCCTTCCCAGTGCTGCCCAGCTCCTCCAGAGCGTGCGGGCCGAGCATCCCCACATCTCCCTGCTTGCCTGGCGCTTGGCGTCCTGCACCATCTCCAACCTCCTTCCCTTTCCAGACCTTGTTCCCTTTCCCCTTCCCCCTTAGGAAGCACGCAGGGAAGGGGAGAGATTTTAACCTTCTGCCTGGAACCAATTAACGGGTCTTTCCGCGGAGAGGAGCGCGCCGGCGCACCTTTGTGTGCGGCGAGCGGGGAAGAAAGCGGAGGCGGCCTTTGAAGGGGCTGGCGCTCCCTCCACTGGGACCTCTGGCTTTCAAAGCCCCTGGTATTTCTTTATTTTTAAATAGCCAAATTAAAGCGGCTCGTGCTTCCTTTCCTCCCTCTCCGCAAACCGTGCCGCAAGCACGTGGTTGTGGTGAATTGGGAATGGGAGCAGGAATGGGAATGGAGTGGGCTGATGGCTGTGCCCCAGCAGGGCCATTGCCGGGGTTTTGGGGGCAAAATGGGTCAATGCGGCACTCGCAGGGCCTGGCCAGAGCTGGGCTTGGGCGGCCAAGGGGGTGCTCCCGTGTGGTGGCGATGCTGGCGGGTCCCAGCGCAGCCTGTGCCGTGGTCCCAGCGCGTCGCCGCCTTGAACCCGGGCAGTGGCGCGGATGAGCGCGCGCCTTCAAAGGGCCCGCGCCCCCCCGCTCGCTGCAAAGGCGCCGGGACAAAGCACAGGAAGGATTTAAGGTGGTTTCCGCACAGACCTCAGTGTGGGATTGCTCAATGGAAGAGAAGGCTGTGGCGCGCGGGCCGCTTTCATCCCCGCGCTGCGCTGCGGCCGGGGGCAGCCGCAGCCCCCCGCCCCCCGCGCTCCTTTTTCTGCCTCTCTCCCTTTTTATATAGTCTCAGATTTATTTTTCCACAGTATAATTCTGAAAGACAGCGGAGTATGAATTATTCATTGACCCCTAGCTGCCTTTGCATACAATCCTGGCCAGGGGAGAGTGCCCGTGTCGAATGCATTTGAGCGCCGAGCTGCGCCCAAAGAGCCTTGCGAGCGAGTACTCAAGTTTAGGGGCGCCCTTGGTGCTTTCAGGGCTTCTCCCTCCCCGTTTTGGTGCCCTGGGACAACTCATTCCCTCTGTGGGCATCTGGTGCAGGAGGGGCTGCCTCTGGGATGTGGCACGATGGGCGCGGGGGCTCTAGGGAAGCTGGGGCGTGTGGGGCTCCGTGTCCTGCATCCCACATCCTGCTCCCAGTGTGTCACTCAAAGGCAGCGGCAGGAGCCAGCGCACAAATTCCTCCTAGGTCCAGGAAAAACAAAAATCTTTTCTCTTGATGTTCTTCTGTTCTCTGATGATCTTTTCGCCTGCCTCATGAAGAGGAGGGATTCCCCTGGAGCGCCCCCAGCTCTCTCCTTCCTCTCCCCCTTCTTCCCCCTTTCCCGGGGTCTGGGGGGTGCTGTGGGCCTTGGTGTCCTGGCCCGTGCAGGGCCCCGCGGGAAGGGGCCGGGAAGCACCTTTGGAAAGGGTTTAATCTGATTAGGCTCGGAGCGGGCAGACAAAGCGCAAGGCTAAGCTCTGGTGAAAGGCGCGGGCTCTTTGTGCCGGGGACGGGGGACCCCTGCGGATCGTGGCAAATTAGGTCAAATTGGGCTGCGGGAAGGAGTGAAGGAGGAAGAAAGGCAGGTGAAGAAGCAAGCGTGTTCCTGCTGGCCCTGTGACCCCGTCCCTCCAGCCGCCGGCCCTGCGCGCGTGGCCGGGAGGCTGCCCCGAGCAAGCCCTGCAAGGAGGGAGCCCAGGTTGCTCCATCAGCATCAATTGTTTGTTGCTGGGGCCGAGACGAGAGGCTCCGTGCTCCCTGCTGCCCATACAGGTGAGGTGCCCCGCGGGTGAGCTAACGGCCACAGAGAACGTGACCGTGGCCAGCATCCCTGGCTATCCTTGCTCCGGACGTCCCTGTGCTGCTCCGGGCCCTGGGAATCGCTGCCATCCAGGCCCTCTGTCTTGGGCCCATGCCAGGTCCTGCATCATCCTGTGGGCAGTGAGCAGAGCTGCGCCGGGACCTGGGACTGCAGCCCAGGGTCCCCCTTTCATTTCTATCCAATTGATCCCTCCGTGATCGATGCGTACTCGCAGTGGGGAGCAGTGAGCAATGGCTCTTTGGGAAGCCTGAATGGGTGCCAGCATCGATCCACAGCCGGAGCAGAGGCTCGTGGAGATCAATTAGGGGTGCTCATTAGCTGTGCCCAAAAGAGCCGTTATCTCCATGCGCCAGAGGGAGATCAGGCTCAGAAGGGTGCCCAGGAACACGGAGATGGATGGTCTTGAGGAGATGGAGGGTCTTCCCATTGACCATCCCTGTAGGGGCATCACTGTGAATGCAAGGGTGGCCAGGAGTGCCATGCTCTGGCATGCACGTGGTCCTGCTGTGGATGCAGGGATGGCCGGGAGCATCGTCCTCTGGGATGCACGCGGTCCTGCTATGGATGCAGGGCTGACTGGGACCATCATGCTCCAGGGTGCACGCAGTCCTGTCGTGGATGCAGGGATGGCCAGGAGCATCATGCTCCAGGATGCACACCAGGCAGAAACTGGCTGGAGGGAGCTGAGAGTGCGCTGAGGAATGCAGCATCCGTACGGGGTCTATCTGACTCTTGGGAAACCTGTCTGGAGAGCAGAGGAAAGCGGGACTGAGCTGGCACTGCGTGGAGAGGAAAGTGCTGCCTCGGCAGGAGCCACAGCATCGCGGGAAGGGAACATCAGGAGAGTTTCAAAAAAAATAAAAACACGGAGCCATTCCCCGATTACATCTGGTGAAGTGACAAATCTGCCAGGCAGGTGATTACGCCGCGTATGGACGTGCTCGACACGGATGCCGATGGGATTAAAGGGGACGGAGGAGGCGGGGGGAACTCGCCCTGTTAAACCAACACCTGATAAAGGAATAAGCCCGATGGAGGAAGAAATCGGCTGCGCTGCCAAGGTCGCGCAAGCGGGTGCGTGTGCGGGAGGGGCCCTTGGGCCGCGGCGCGCGCTCCGTGCACGCTCCGTGCGCGCTCCATGTACCCGGCATGCCCTCGGCTTGCCGCTGCCTTTCCAGGCACGTCCTGGGCATCCCCTCGGGACGGCGCAGAAAATTAACAGCAGTTCAGATCTGAGGAACTTTATGACACGTGTATGATAGGACTGAACCAGGGCGTAATTGAATGACGGATGAGCTTCCAAGAGCCACATTTCCAGGGAGTAATGAAAAATAGAACTGATATTGACTGAAGGAGCTTTAAGCAGCGGCTCGGCACGGCGCGGGATGAGCCGGCTGCCGGCGGGGGGAACGCATCAATACCGCGAGTAATAGCCCAGTTATTATAACTCTGGAAATGTCATTCAGGCCTAACCAGCGAACACAGACTATTAACCAGCCTTAAGCAGGAGGCACGTGGGACCGCAGGCCCCGTCGTTATTCCACTTTGGTTGGAGGCTCCTTGGCTGTTTCCTCCAGCGGGGCCGGTCCCAACGAGCCGCCCTCACCTTGACGTCCCTCTCGGGGGCCTGGGGCGTCCTGGGCGCTGCGGGACGTGGATGGGGTTTGGCTGCGGGTGCTCCCTGCCTTCCAGGCTAGCGAGCTGGCGGCCGGCAGCGCCGGGCTGCAGGACCGCAGCTCGCGGCGGCAGCGCCCAGCACGCTGCAGACCCCTGCGGGGTAATGAAAGCCTGTGGGGAGAGTATCGAGTGAACCTAAATGGATTTTCTCCATTAGCACAGACCTATCATCCCGTTATCAGCTCGCGAGCGCGCCGGCACGGCGGGTGCCGAGCGCGCTGGGAAGCGCGGACAGGGCTGGGAGCTGCTTCCCGCGGGACCGCCCTACACTGCGGCTCCTTCAGCCCCCCAGGGCTGGACAGAAGCCACGCGTGGGGTTTGGGCGCGGACTGGGCGCTCCCCCACAGCTCCCTCGCGCGCCGTGTCCCGCCAATCAAATTACGGCAGGCGCGAGAGCCAGCAAGCGCTCTGGCAAATCGCTCCCGCCGCTCGCGTGAAATTTCCTGCGAATTAGAGTGTTGCAAGGTTAAAAAGTCGCTGGAGGAACATGCGACCCCCCCGGTGCCGCCTGCAACCCGAGTGAGCAGCAAATGCAATAAGCCCAAATGAGCAGTGGCGCGAGGCGGGGGAAGCCGCTGCCCAGCGTCTTCCCCCCTGCTCTGCTCAGGAATGGAGCCACCGTGTCCGTGTCACATCCGCTAATGGGGCCTGAGCCGGGAAACAAATGTCTTGGTGCAGAGTGAGCACCGGGCGCCGAGCGTGGCCAGGATGCTGAGCGGAGCGGGACGGGAGCTGCACGCTGCGGCTGCTTTCGGGTGCCCTTGGAACATGGGGTGGAGGGGAGGCCGGGAGGCCATTGGTGCCGTGGCCCCTGCAGCGTGAGCGCGGCCCGCGCGGCCGTGCGCTGCACGCTAAGTGCCGGCTAAAGCGCTCTGCAAATTGGGGCTGCGGGCGCCTGTTCCAGGCAGACGAGGCGGCTTCACAGGGGTCCAGCTCTGCGGCTCTTTGTCACCCGCTGTCCTTGTCCTGCAGTGGGGACGGGCGGGGAGCGGTTTGGCCGCTCCCAGCATTGAGCAGCCCTGCAGGGCTGTTAGCTGCATTGCTGGGGCTCCCGCGCATGTTAACCTGGGTGCTCGTCGTGCCAGAGCACGTGTGGCAGCACGCACGTGGTCACGCATCACCCGTGTTGACACCGGCCCACAGGGCTCTGTGCCGGCTCCCCTCCCTGCTCCCTTCCTCCTGCATGCCCTCCTGCTCCTTGCCCTTCTCCCCGTCCCTTCCCAGCTCTCTGCGCCCTCGCGGCTCTCCAGGATCAGTGCCAGGAGACGAGGAAACGCGGCCACCGGCGCTAACGCAATTATCGTTACACTTTCCAGCCGCCACATCTCCGACAATGAATTTCTGATCTGATTCAATTTGCACAAATCCCGGCTGCACATACAAATGTCCCCGGCGCACTCGGAGCCGTAGGCCCACGCTGCCCGGCCCAAGGGGATTGGACCCTTTTGAGGCCGAGCAGGAGCTGGGGTGCAGCGGAGGCAGAGCAGGGATGCGATGGGTACTGAGCAGAGCGTGGGGAAGCGGTGCCTGTCTGGGCTTGGGAGCATGCGGGGCCGGACGGGGCAGCATGAGCAGGATTTGCCCCGTGGTGCATCCCCATGCAGGTTGGACACTGCGAGGATGGGCTGGGGGCGCCCTGTGACCGTGGAGTTTAACCTGCCCTCTTCTCTCCACGCCGGTGCCCGGGGGCACAGAGGCTGCTTTTATGTGCAAATGAGGCTTTTTTTTTTTTTTTTTTTTTTAATCTTTGCCAGCGGATGTGCCGTGTTTACATAACAGAGGGCCAGGTCCTCTGGAGAGGGGCGCGCAGTGCTGGCAGGAGATGTTAGGAAAGATCTAACATTTCTGATCTCTGCTTAGCCAGAGGCGCTGGAGGCAGCCGGGAGCACAGGGAAGGGCGGCCGCGTCCCCTTCCTGCAGCCGGCTCCCTGTGGGTGCCGCGAGGGGCCGGAGCGTCCCGAAATGCCAGCCAGGCCCAGGGCCAGGGAGCAGGGTCCTTCGGGGCCTCCTCCCGCACGTGCGGATGTCCCCGTGCAGCTGCTGCAGCAGCAGCCAGGAGCCCTGGGGAGATCTGGGCGGTTTGGTCCCCGTGTCCCCCATTGCCGTGTCACCCTCTCCAGTTCTCCTGGGCGCTGAGAACAAGAGAGGGACCCCAGCCACCAGGCTGCACATGTGAATCCGGGCTCTTTCCTCGCTGGCAGCACTGATTAGCCTCAGCGCCCACTAACGAGCTGCTGTGCTAATGAGGGCTGAGTGTTGCGAGCTGCAGCAGCTGGTGCAATTGCGGGAGCTTTGATGAGGGGCAAGGAGGGCGGCTGGGCTGTGGGGATGGTTGTGATGTCTGTGCCTGGAGTGGGGACTGGCCGGCAGCTTTTGGGGGACTTGTGGCAAGAGGTGGGTGTTTGGTGGCAGTCATGTGAGTACTGATGGAAATACCTTTTTTTTTTTTTTTTTTCATTTTCCCATGTTGGAGAGTGCAGAACTCCGTGAGACAGAAGCCCTATCCTGGCTGCAGCCGCTCGGCCTGAGCGCCTCATGCCCAAACCTGTGTGCTTCCCGCAGCCAGAGTCCTGCCAGGAAAGGGCTTTTCCAGAGGGAGACCACAAGCCCCCATGGGTGCTCAACACTGTGCTAAGCTCACAGGGAGGTGATGGCTCTTCCCTGGAAACTGTTCACGGCTCTTCCCTTTGCTTTAAGGCCCCAGAAAAGCCCAAGTTTCTTCTTTCACCCTTACTCTGGCAGCACCCCTGTCTCGGCCTCTGCCAGCCCTCGTTCCCTGTTGTGCGCACATTCTGCTTTTCCCAAAGGCTTTTTCCTCTTTCTTGTTGTGAGTTTGCAAGGCCTGGACAGGCCTTTCTGGAGGTGCGTGGGGCGGGAAGGCGCCGGCTCCACTTGCAGCTGTGGCCGGGATGCAGGAGCCTGCGTGGGGACTTTCAGGTTTCTTCCCACAGAGCCTCACTGCTCCTTAGGGAATTAATCCATGTGGTGCCTGTGGCTCTGAAGCCACTGGCTCCGCATAAAAGCCCATTAGGAGAGTTTTCCCATCCCATTCTCTTTGTAGCTCATCTCTGGCACCAAGGGCTGGTCCGCGCGACTCCGGCTCCAAATTAATATGTATGGTTGAGGGCACATCTTGTGAGATAAGTGTGTCGTCTGGAGAGCATTTGAGATGTGAGAACGGCTGAGTGCTTCTCCAGGCAAACGCGACCCAACGGAGATGGGATGCGCCGGGAACCGATTGGATTCTGCCTTATTATCGATCGCTGCAGCTGGCCCCGGGGTTATTTCGGCGTGAAGAGCCCCGCGGGCGCGCGGGCACTGCGGGGAGCTGGTGGTGCCGCCGCCGCGCCGGGCGCCGCGGGCTCTGCGGCCCTAGCTTTGCATTTAAACAAATCTGGTTCCTTTCTCTGCTCTAAAGGCTCCTCTGGGCCCGGAGGGGGCGGATTGCCGCTTCTTCCCGAGATCTGCAAACTGGCTGAAATAATAGCTCCGGGTGTAGCCATTTATCTGTGTGTCTATCTGCTCATGCATCCCATCTCATCTTCCTCTGTCACCCGCTCCTGTAATATCTCAGCATCTCCCTAAAGCAAAAGATGACAATAAAGTGTAAATGGGGAGTGTTGGCTCTGGAGCATAATGATGGCAATTTAGATGCCAGCCATAATTTTTCCCCCGTTGCCCCAGGTAACGGGAGCAGTTGTCTCCTGCGGGAGAGCCCCGATGAGGTTACCGCTGCTCTCCTGCCTCCGATCGGCACTGGCGCCTCCCCGCCTGTCACTGCCATTAGGGAGGAAGAGGAGGGAGGCTCTAGGGCCGAGGAGGGCCCCCCTCTGCATCCCTTGCTTGTTCTGGTTCCATCTGGATGCGCCTCCGGATCGGGGTCAGAACCACTCAGGACCATGGGGTTCAGTGGGACAGGATGTGGTTGGAGGCAGCAGTTTCCATGGGCACCGCTCTGGATGGGATGGGGATGGTGAATGCGGCTCTGGCTCCCTGTGGCCCCCGTCCCTGCTCCGATGCCGATTCCCGTGCTGATCCGCATGCTGATTTGCATACATTACCCACAATGCCCTGCTCGCCATGACCTCCACAGGCAGCCGGTGGCCATCACCACCCACCCAGCAGAAAGTTTGGGGTGAAAAAAGACATTTTCCTAGTTTTTTTTTTTTTCTTTTAAGAAAAAAGTGGGTTTGGGGTTTGTAGCTGGGCCCTGCAGGAGCCACCCTGGGCTGTGGGATGCGCTTGACCACAGCACAGGCTGCCCGGCGCTCCCATCAGAGCTCCCATTGGAGCGTTCCCACTCGGCACCATCCTGCCCCCTCTCCTGCTCCCTCTTTACTTTTTTAATTGGCCACGTTGCCTTTCCCACCACCCGCTCAGGAAACCTCATTAATGCACATCAAAAGGAGCCTTCAATGATTTATAAAGGTGCAGCAGTTTGGAGAAATTAAATAATTTAGGTGGCGTGCGGAGCAGCGCGGCGGCCCTGGCCCCGCGCACCTGGGGTGCTGGAGGGAGATGGGCTCTGGGGCAGGGAACCCTCTGCTTCCCTTTGGGATCATCCCAGCTGCAAACATGACAAACCGGGAGACAGGTCTTTCCCAATCTCATCCCTTGCTCGTGTGCTCCAGGGTGCTGCAGTTCTCTCCTGGGTGCAGCCTTGCCTGGATAGGTAGGGGAAAAAGGGCAAAGAAATGCTTTGCTTTGCTTTGCTTTTGTGGCAGGGATTGAAGCTGCAGCCCCGGGGCAGCGGGAGCAGGGTGGGATGAGGCTGCCGGTGCCATGACCGGCGCTCAGGCTGCTTCCCATTCACGGCCGAACTGGAGCAGAGCTCGCCCTCGGTGCCATCGGGCCGCGCTCGGAGCTGGGAGTGGTGCCTTGCTGGACGGGAGATTAGTGAAAAATCCTGGGATTTCGAGCCAGGCGGTGACCGAGTGGCTCCTTTCATCCGCTCCGAGCTCGCCGAGGTGACACCTTCAGCTGTTTCGCTGCAGTTGCAAACCCCATTTTGCAATAAAGCCCCATTGGGCTTCTGGCAGCGGCGAGGGCCAAGCCCTGCAGAAGCCGCCATGTGCTGCCGGTGCCGGGAATGGGAATTATGCCCTTCCCTTTGGCCTGACTGGGCTGTAGCACATGGAGTTTGCAGAGGAGCCGCGAGAGGCACCAGGAGAGGTGAGCAATGCCGGCAGCATTAGCACGGGGAGCCCTTCCTGCCACATTCCTGTGCATTGGGAAGAGCCTGATTCTCCATTCCCAGGGATATTAAATAAAACGGGGGGATAAGCTGTCGGGAACGACACTCATGAGCCGGGCCTGGGAGCTCGGAGCCGCTGGTACCCACGTGGCCCTGAGCAGCGGGCAGCTCCGCCAAGCCGCTTCATTAGCTCCAAAATTTTATTCCAGACAATTTCACTCCGATGGGTTCCTGCTCTTGTCATGCAAAAGCAGGACATTGCGGGGGGCATTTGTGGACAGAAGTAAAATGGTGACGGGAGCCAGGGCCGAGGCGGCGGCTGCGAGCGGAGCGCTGGGGCTGACGGGCTCGGAGCCCATGGAGCCGGCGCGAGCGCCGGGTGTTGGAGTACGTGCTGCGCCCTGCTGGGGCACCCTTGACAATCCCTGCATCCCGGCGGGGCACCTGGCACCTCCCGCATGTCCCGGCTCCAGAACAGAGAGGGGATGGAGATGGGAAGCGCCCCCGGGAGCAGAGCAGCCCCTCCCGCCCTGCAAGCTGAGTGTCTCCCACTGGGCATTCCCAGGGGACTGAAGACCCTGGGATTTGTCTTGTCTCGGCACGGGGTCTTAGGGGCCTCAAGATGCACCTGAGCAGGTGCCCGGTCCAATATATGGGTGCTGTGCCTGGGCACCATCCCCTGCACGTGAGTGTCCGCCACAACACACAGCAGCATGGCTCTTTATCCGAGTGCATCCCAATGGCTGGCGCTGTCTGTGCCCACGCGTGTCCGTGTGCCCGTCCCGTGCGGTGCCCGTGTGGCTCCGTGTGCCGCATGTCCTTGCAGCTCCGCGGCCACATGGGGGGCCTGGCGCGGGGTCCCCATGTCACTGCAGCTCCTTCCCCGCGGCAGGGGCGGCTCCGAACCCCGCGGGGCCGCGATGTGCTCAGCACAGCGTCGCGCCGAGCCGCCGTGAGGGAATATTTGATCAAGCAGAAATGTAATATTTATAGGAGGGGGGAGCCAGCAGGGGGGAGCGGCGGCATAAATAAAGATTCGCTAGCAGAGCAGCCAGGACGGACACGAGACAGAGACAAAGTCACCGCAAGCGGGGAGGGCATTCGGAGCCCCAGCTCTCTGGCACTCCCGGGAATGTGACCTCGGCCTCTGGCTCCTCTGCTTGCAAAATACCTCTGATAGAGCCAGGCTGGTACCCATGGCCAAGCCCTGTCCCGGGCCGTGCCCGTGTCCCGAGTCGTGCATACCCGTGTCCCGAGCCGTGCGCGTCCCGTGCCGTGCCCATGTCCCAAGCTGTGCCGTGCCGCAGGAGTGTGGCCGGGATGCTTTGTCATATTGCTGCATCCCTGTGGGCCGATTCCTACCTCTCTCCATCCCTAGCCCATGCCAGTCCGTCCAGAGCCACCTTGCCGGTGCCATCTGCCACCCTGTGCCCTGCTGCAGGGCTCTGTGCTCAGGGTGCTGCAGCAGCTTTGTATTGCTCCAGGTTGCAGCATTGCATGGCGTTGTGGGGCACTGTGGGCACTGGGTGACACTGTGGGCCCTGGGTGGCATCGCATAGGTCAGCACAGCGTGGCTTGGTGGCTCCCAGCCACAGTGGGTGTCACTGCCTCCCCCTCCCCATTGCAGCACTTTTTCTACCACACATAAACACAATTTCCAGTATTTTGGGGTTACCTGTTGCCTTAAAGGTGGCAGGTCTGGGGCGCGTGGGCGAGTGTGGGCAGTGCTCCTGGGGTGCCTTTGGCCAGGGTTCCGCAGCCGCCCGGAGGCTCCCGCTGCCCGCGGCGCCGCTCTGGGCTCCCGCGCGGCTGCTCTCACACCGCCGCCCCCGCCGGCGCGCGGCTCCAGTGCTGCCATTTATCACCACTAATCAGCTTTAATTCAGCAATTTGTCAGTCCAGCCAAGGCCCTTGGAGTTGGTGGATTTTTTTTTCCAAAAATAAAATTATTATTATTTTTCCCTTGATAAGCCCAAGCCCTTCTGTTGCGATTGTCTTTGCTTGGGCTTTAATAACAATCATTAAAATAAATATTTTTTTCAAATAACAATGAGTAAGGGAGAGAGGGGTGTGTTTTTTGTCCCTGCGTTGTTTTGTATGCGTTTGAAAACTGTTTCCCTGCAAATCGCAGCCCTTTGTGTGAATTTTGTGGTGTTACCTTGCCGGGGGCAGGGTTGGCTGCGCGGCGCGGAGGAGGCAGCGTCTGGCCCCGTGGGAGCGAGTGCGGGAACGCCCGGACGCGAGGCGGTTTCAGCAGCCCCATTTGGGGGTTTTGGCAGGTGGAGTGGGCAGGAGAATCGTGCTTGGGTGTCCCATGTGATGAGTTGGGCACATTCTGAGCCCCCTTCTCTGCTCCTGGGGGTGCTCAGGGCCTTGTGTCCTCACCCTGCCATGCTCCACCCCCCCGGCCCTGGTTCATGGATTTGCCGATGGTTCGAGGAGAACCAGCCCATGTGGGTACTGGAGCCCCTGTGCACTGCCATTCTCCCTGGCACTGGGATGAGCATGCAGGAGCGGGAAGGCGCCACTGCCTCGCAGGGAACCTTGCAGCCAGAGGCGGGAAGTGCCGGCGTGCTGTGGAGCCCTTTCCCAGCCCTGCTAATCCCTTAATCTCCCAGAAAATCAGGACCAAAAATGCAAATTCCAACAGGATTGTGGTGCTCCAGCCAAAAGCCTCGATGGCATCGCAGGGAATGATGATCCTGTGTCCTTGCTGCGGCTCCTGGCCTTGTCGCTGGCTGCAGTGCTGGGTGCCCGTGGTGCCAGGGGGATGCTGTGATCGCTGCACGCCATTGCACACTCACTGCACACTTGCTGCACTCACTCCATGCTCGCCCTGCACTCGCTGCACAGTCATTGCGCGCTTGCCATGCACTCGCCATGCACTTGCCGCACTTGCCGTGCACTCGCCGCGCTCACTCTGCGCTCCGCCCCGCAGGTTCCACGGCGGTGACTACACAGTGGAGGTGAGCATCAACGACTACCTGGACATCTACTGCCCGCACTACGAGGAGCCGCTGCCCGCCGAGCGCATGGAGCGCTACGTGCTCTACATGGTGAACGGCGAGGGCCACGCGGCCTGCGAGCACCGCCAGAAGGGCTTCAAGCGCTGGGAGTGCAACCGGCCCGCGGCGCCCGGCGGCCCCCTCAAGTTCTCCGAGAAGTTCCAGCTCTTCACCCCCTTCTCGCTGGGCTTCGAGTTCCGCCCGGGCCACGAGTACTACTACATCTGTGCGTGCGCATGGCAAAATGGGGCAGCAAAGGGCGAAGCAAGGAGAGGTGGCGACCCCGGCGCGGGGATGCTGCCAGCTGCCAGCACCACGCTACTCTGTAGCATTTCTCCCCTTTTTTCCTAAAGCATGCATTTTCAGCCCACTTAATTTGTTCCTTTTATCTACATTAAATTACCATTTTCCCCCTACTTCTCTCTCCCTGGAAAATGTCACTCATGAAATAACTGCGGCTCCGACTCCACCCTGCCTTGCCCAGCCCCTTTTTATTTTATTTTATTTTATTTTATTTTATTTTATTTTATTTTATTTTATTTTATTTTATT
>JAUBOD010000292.1:189418-199517 GCA_032353885.1 Nothura maculosa
CCTTGCCCAGCCCCTTTTTATTTTATTTTATTTTATTTTATTTTATTTTATTTTATTTTATTTTATTTTATTTTATTATTATTATTTTATTTTTAATGTTGTTAGGGCGAGATTACACAGAAGTAAATGGTGGAGCTGATCGTTGCTAACCCGGTTAGAATTCCCGTCATGCGGAACATTAGAAATTATGCCTCTTTGAGGAGCCCTATTTAGCAGACATGAAAGAAAAGAAATTACGTCCTGGCGGAGCTCGCAGATTGGAGCCCCATTAACCCATGGCCGCGGCCGGCTCGGGGCTGCAGCCGCCGCGCCGGCGTCTCCCGCCGTCGGGCGCGTTTCCCCGTTCGGGCATCGTGCAAAGGAGGAGAGAAGGGAGGATGTGGGAGATGCTAAGAAAGCAGAGGGAGCCCCAGCCCCAGAACTGTCCCCATACTGCTAGGATATCCCTGCCTCCCGCCTGCAGCTCCTGGAAAAAGAAAGAAAACAAAGTTCTTGGGGAAAAAAAAATATATACATATACATATATATATATATATATATTGCATCCTCTCCTCTTGTGAGGGGGCTCTGGCCAGGAGATTTATTGCAATTGCTCCCTTTATCTATCTCCTCCAACGAGCATGATTCTCATGCTGGGCTTTATCTCCATTTTGATTGCTACAGCCAAGGCGCGTGGCCTGTGTGCAGGGTGTGCATGGAGCGTGCAGGCTACATGGTGTGTCCTGTGTGCAGGGTGTGCATGGAGCGTGCAGGCTACATGGTGTGTCCTGTGTGCAGGGTGTGCATGGAGCGTGCATGCACATGCGGTGCACACCACACCCCCGTGCAATTCAGTATGAGCACCGAGAGGTTGAGCAAGGGGCTCTGGAGGCCGTGCAGGCGTTTAGGACAGTCTGTGCTCACACCGCTCTCCTTTCTGTTCCTCCACAGCTGCCTCTCCCCCCAACACTGTCGATCGGCCCTGCCTGAAGCTCAAGGTTTACGTGAGGCCAACAAGTAAGTGCAGGCACTGGGCGGCCTTGGGTGTGGGATGCGGGATGCTGCGCACTGCAGTAATGCAGGACCGCTCCGCCCTGAGGTGCACCGAGAGCACCCAGCCTCTGCTCACCCTCGGAGACTGCCAGGAACATCCCATGGGATCAGGGGAGGACGGGAGCTCCAGAGCCCCTTTGGGTCCCTTTCTGCGGGGTTGGGAGCAGTTTCCTCCACAGAGGTCTTGGCCGTGGGTGTTTGCCACTGCGAGTCCGATAGGAAAGAGGAAAAGCCGCTAGCGCTGCTCTCTGCACACTGGCTACTTGTCAGCACCGTATAACTCAGCTATTAAAAAAACAAATTAATAATTTTCTTCTCCTGTTAACGTGTAATTAGCAAATGGCAGCGGCTCTCCCAAGGGAAGGGCTGAGTGCCTGCGAAATGTCACCATTTACAAGGATATCTTTCTCTTTTTTTCATATTAATTCACGCAGCTTTAAAATAAGACCCAGTACAATGAAACCCCCTGTAAAGACTCATTCTGTTCAGTTCAGGTCTAGAGGAGAAGTCTCCTCCCGGTACGGCAGCATTCCCATAGCGCCGGGGGGTGCTGTGCTGGGTGCGGTGCTGCCGGAGAAGGGGCTGCATCCCACAGCCCCAGAGGCTCCAGCTGATCCCAGCCCTCGATGCCAATTCCCCCTGTGGCTCAGGGGCCAAAGAGGAGCTGCTGCCTAATCCCGTTTTGACAGCAGTGATCCTTGCTGCCTGGTCCCTTTAGCCAAGGCTTTTTCTTGGGAAACGTGCCCAGGCTGACGGGCTGCCGCTCGCAGAAGCGCGTCCGAGCTCACGTTGCACTCTCCTCCCGCAGACGACTCCCTGTACGAGTCTCCAGAGCCGATTTTCACCAGCAACAACTCGTGCCGCAGCCTGCGGATGCCGCCGGCCGTGCTCGCCATGGTGCCGGTCGCCTGGACGCTGCTGGGCTCGTAGCCCCGCGGAGGGGCCGCCCTGGAGCGTCGCGCTCGCCGCTCGCTCCACTCTGCTCTCCCACCCGCCGCGCCGGCCCAGGTCACCGCTGGATGCACCCGGCACGGCCCTAATCCCTGGGCAGCCTGGGAGCCCGGGCAGCCCCCGGAACAGCAGGAAGCCCCGGGTCGCCACAGGGACGGATGCTGCACACAGCCTGTGGGTGCCTTCCCGGCAGGATGGGGCTCGATGATGTTGCTTTCTACTCTCCTAGACCAAATTGAGTCCTTTTTGACGGATTTCTTTTTTATTTTGCTTCAATCTCTGCTGGTTTGGCTCCAGCTTGAGCGCTCTGAACTGACCAGCAAGGCAGGAGCCGCTCTCCATTTGCCAGTGACTGGAACGGGAGCTGGTGCCAGAGCCACACACAGAAGCCGGGGATGGTGCCGAGACTCCGGCACCGCCGGAGTGCTCCAGGTGGAGCGTGCCGAGCGCGTGCAGGCTGCCAGCCCTGCGGACATGGAGCTAGGATGGACGGATGGACACGGAGCAGCCCCCATGGACACGGGGTGGCGGCCGGCAGCATTCCCAATGTGCTCTCCGTGGAGCCTGGCAGAGCCCGGGGGCAGCGCCGGCCCCGCCGGCGGGGCGAGGCTCCCCCGGAGCCGGCTGGGAGCAGGACCCAGCTCCCTCTTCTGCTAGTGCATCCTGACCGCTGGATCTACCCCCGCAGAGGGCAGCCCCCAGGAGCCCCCAGGCTGCCAATGGGATGGGCTTCCCCTTTCCTCATCCACATTAAGAAAAATCCCACATGGAGGTGGATGCCAAGACGCAGCGGGAGTCAGTGCTTCCCTGTGGGGGTCCCGCAGCTCCTGGCCCTGCTCGCCTTAAAGTCCAGCGGCTCCACAGCAATGACCCTGCTCCGCCTGCAGCATCAGGCAATCCAGCCGGGAATGCCCCGTTGCAGGAAGACAGCAGATAAGGGTACGAACTCGAAGGAGACCTTTCCATGGACGCCGCTTCCATGCGCACAATGGAGCCTTCCCGTGCAGCCACCCCATCCCTGTAAATACAGCCAGCAGGCGCTATACTGTGACCTTTTTTTTTATGTATTGTTGAGAATGAATTTTATGGAAGGGGATTATTTTATTTCTATTTTATTTTTATTTTTAGACTAGGAAGCTGAAATCTTGCAATAACTCTCATCTCGACCATCCAAAAAATACAAAAAAAATAAAAAAATAAAACTTGCATTCTCTGCCATCCCCCCAGTCCTGTCCCGTCCCGTCTCCACCCATGTGTCTAGGCCAGGTTGTGGGAGGTGAAGGCAAGTGACAGCCCCGCGATGTCCCTGCCCTGCTGGGGCCCTGGGCCCCAATCCTGCTGGCCATGGTGCCCGTAGCAGTGGCAAAGCCTGGCCTTTGGTCTGTGTTTTATATATATATAGATTATATATATAAATATCTATATTGTGTACAGCGACTGTGAGAGAATTAAGACAAAAAGAAGAAAAAAAAAAAAAAAAAGTGAGGAAGTAAATGCTTGGGTGCCGCTGGGGGTGCCGGCGGGGGTGCGGGCGGGCGCGGGTTTGGGGTGGTTTGTGTGGTTTCGCCTGTGCTCATGGTCTCCGTGCAGCCCCGCTTCGTCTGTAGACTCGCCGCTGTGGTCCTCGACGTCGTGCTGATGCCAACCGCATCCCCCATCCCCGCTCTGGAGTCTGTATTTTTTTATAATAAAATAAAAGTAAATGTTGTGCGAGTGCCTTGCTTGGGAGACCTGCCTCTTCGCTGCCAGGCAGCTCTGCCGGGCACGTGCTTATGACGGGAAGCGCTTAATTGCCATCCTCACGCAGAACAGTGGCTAGCGAGGTAATTAACATGCAAATGGTGATGGCACTTTGCTATGGGAGGCAGCACTCGTGGCCGGACCGGAGCCCAGGTGCCCCCTGCGTGGGGCTGTGACCTGGCCTCCCTTTCCCTCGCCCTCCTGCTCCTCTGTTTCAGGCACTGATTTGGTTGTTTGTGGCTGGGGAGTTTTGGCAGAACTGGCCGGTGGGAGCATCCAGCCGGTGTTCCCTGCGCATGCCAGCGGCTCTGACCCGGTGCTGAGCTCCGCGCAGCGTCGTGGACGGGAAAAGAAGCCCTTTCTGGGCTTGTTCTGACAGTTTTGGTGGCCGGATTCATGGTTCTTTCAACATTTCGCCTTGGAAATAGATAAAAAAAAAAGCAAACTAGCAGGCATTTAGCTGAGACAGATCCTCATTAGTGATTAGTTAATGGAGTCTGGTGGATCTAAGGTCCTGAGGTGTTTGTTTAGCTCCTGCAGGTGGGTTGGAGCCCTGGGATGCGGTGAGTTGGGCTGGTAACGACCCAGCCGGGCGCGAGATTGTCTGGAGCGGCCGGGCGCACGTGAGGGTCGGAGCGCAGCACGGATGGCTGCCGATGTCTGAAATGGTTTTCACGGGCCCCAGCCTCCTCTAGCACCAATTTTACACCGCTGCTGTTCTCAGAATTGCGACGGGGATGGTACCAGACCTGCCGCTCCTTGGGCTCCAGCATCTGGGAGCGGGGAGGCTGGAGTCCCTCTCGATCACCATCTTTCATTCCAGGTATCCAGGACTGGAATCTTGGTGGCTCATGGGAACAAATCCTGCTCTGATCTCAGGAGCTCTGCCCATCCTGGAAGCGAGATGTGATCCGAGTGACGGCTGCGGATGGAGACAGGGTGAATAATGAGCCTGCTCCACAGGGCGAGTGATCCTGGTGGATCAGATGGATTTTCACTGGAGGGGGGGACCTTGATCCAGGCAGGTTCTCGCCAATTCACTCCTGCCTTGCGGGCTCTTCCCAGCCATGACTCCCACAGAACCAGGCAAATGAGGTGCAGGTTTGGTGCCATTTGCACCGTGCTTCACCTTGCGATTTGGCACCTCCAGCCTCGCTTTAAGGCTTTTTTACTTTTATTTCTTTTATTTTTTCCCTCCTTTCTGGCTTATTCCTTTCTCCTGCCGCTGCCGCGTCCATGAGCTCTGGGCTCGGGCTGCGGAGCCGGCGGCAGCCACGGGAGCCCCGCGCCGCGCCGGTATTAAGGGATTAGCGCGTTGTCTTGGCTCGCAATTGCAGATAAGTGCCGCGCTTGGTATTATCTTCTCAGGCTGCACTGCGAAGGATGACAAAGAGACAACACGGGTGTCATGGCCTTCAGCATATCATTAAGGGTAATTTGTCTTGCGGGGGGGAGAAGGGAGGGAAGGAGGAAGGGGGCGAGTGGAGGAGAGGAAAACCCAGCCGGGAGCAGCAGGATTAGAGTCGCAGAGGAGGCGATTAGGAGCGAGATGGGAAGGGGAGGTGGTGGAGGGGGTGTCCGTGGGGCCCTGGTGTCCATATCCCCCCAGAGCAGCGAGGCGGGGTGAGGCCTGGGTCTGGGCATGGAGCTGCATTTGGATACCCCCACCCCCCCCATTTGTACCCCAAATGAACCTCTTGGCCGCATTCCCTATTGGGACATGCAGCTGGACCTGGTTCCTGGACACAAGGAGTCCCAGGAGATCTGAGGAGAAATAAGAGTAATAGCAAAAATGGGCAAAGCCACTGGGACTGGCAAGGGAGGGGTCGTGGCCAGGGGGACCCCGAGCCCTTGGGGGTTTTGCGCAGCTGGTGCTGTGGGGCCCTGGCTCCATCCTCCCTATTCCATAATCCCATTTTTGAAGCGGGGATTAGGATCGATGCCGCGCTCCTAACGCCGCGGTAATGCCGCGCCGCCGGCGCCCACGTCCCGCTGAAACACTTAAGGCAGTTTAAGCGCATTTGTGCGCAGGAGGCGCTGAATGCGCAACGAGGGCTGCGGGCTGGCCCAGCGGAGCTGGGTGTCACTGCGGCCAGGATGCAGCAGCAAATAAAACAGTGGATGGGGACGCAGATGCTGCGAAAGACAGTCTGGACCGTCCGGCACCTGCAGCGGTTCCCCCGCATCCTTGGCCACAGGAACGTGCATGAGGGAGCCCCTCGTGCGGGCAGTTCCTGCAGACCCCTGCGAGTCCCCCCCTTGCAGGCTGCGCTGGCCTCGCTGCCAGCCGGGCCAGGCTGCGCAGAGCCCCCGGCCGGGTCCTGCCCACCCGGCACGGGGCCGGCGGCAGCGGGGAGCGTCGCGCGCACGGCTGAGGGGCTCCCGGGGAATAGAAACACAAATATTTCCATCCAGTGCTATAATTACGAATTAGAGCAAAGCTCTGTCTTTATTAGGTGCTAATAGAGATAAAGGGGGTTTGAAATGCAAGGCACAGCTATATAAATGCTAATTCACCCAGAGACCTTCCTCTCTCCCCAGACCACAGAGAATGGAGGTTTCGAGGCAACTTCTCTTCTTTTTTTTAACCTAGAAGAGCAAAGTCCAGGAAATCATCTAGGCCGCTTAGGTAACCGGCTTTGAGGAGCTGCTGTCCCCCTGCCCTCGGGCACGGGGGCTCAGCCAGGGCATCCAGGGGCATCCTGTGCCTGGAAGGGGAAGCAGCCACAGGCTTTGCCAGCCAAACTCCCCCTCCTGGTGGCCCCAGCACCCGGTCGGCTCTGCGGGGCTCCGCTCGCCTGGGCTCGCTTTGCTCCACGTGGCAGCAGCAGGGCCAGCGCTCGCTGCCCCCCACTCCCCAAAGCTGCTTTTCAATCTGCTGCAAGGAAATAAGGTGATGGGAGCCCACACATTGGGAAGGGAAGATATGGAGCATCTCTGGAGGAGCTGATCCCACTGTGGAGTGTGATTTCCCACCTCAGGTTGCTCTATGGTGCCAGGTGGGAAGCTGCAAGGAGAAGTGAGATAGGGGAGAGAGCTGAGCCTGGCCTCAAGGGGTGCCAATTGTGCCAGTGAGGAGACAGCCTGTGGTACCTGGAATTGTTTTCAATTAAAAATATCCTATAATAACCCCCAGAGGGGCTTTCCTTCCTTTTTTCCATCTCTTACGAAGAGCTTAGGGCTGCGTGCCAAATCAGACAGCGACAATTGGAGGGTTTGGGCTGGGAACCGTCCTCATGTGCAAAGCAAAGGGAAGGGAAACAGCGCGGGGCAGCGGGGCTACGACCCCCTGGTCCCTGCAGAGCTGCAGCACAGACGTGTGTGTTGGGTCGGGCTGTGATCCCCCCCTTGCACTGGCTCCATCAGGATGTCTGTGGATCCGCGCGGTTTGCAGGGATGGGAGCAAGGGGATGGCCATGGTGGTGTTTCCTCCTCTTTCCCAAGGAAAGCAGCCCTTGGAGTGGCCACACTCAGCCTGCGAGCCAGACTTTGATACAGGCCCAGCCCTCCCTCCGGCGTTAACGCAACCACCTCTATTTATTCTGCTCCTGTAACTGGAAAATTGATTTTCTTGCAACAAGCCGCTCATCTCTGAGCACAGAGCTCGAATGCCCCAGCAGCAGACACGGGCACTCCCGAGAGTTCCCTTCGTGCCTCATGCTTCCCACGGCCGAGCTGGGGCCGCCGACGGCACCTTGTGTCCTTGGGATGATGGTTATCAAGGAGCCGGGCACCAAGCACCGCTCGGGGTGCGAGACGGCCCCAGGCTATAATCGCTGGCTCCAAGCTGGGATCGATGGCTCCAGAGCTGCAGAAGGGGCTGGAGCCACCGCTGTGACCTTTGAGGAGGATCCCAGAGCTGCTCAGTCTCTCCTGACTTCCTTCCCAACCTGTGGATGCGGAGTTGCACTCAAACTCCATCCATCCCTGCTCCTGCACTGCAAAAGCGGCCTGTGCCATGGGATCTGCTCCGGCTCTTTCCAGGCGGGCAGGGGAAGGCGCCGGAGGCCCTGGACAGGGTCGGGGCAGAGGAGTAATGCGGGCAGCAGCGCTTTGTGCCCTGCTAAGCGCAGCCGCAGCACGGGCTTGCAAGCTGCAGGACCGCAGGGCCATGCAGGGCCGTGCTGCCCCATGCAGTGATTTGTCCGGGCGCGCAGGGCTGCGCTGCCCTGTTCAACAGGACCGTGCTCTGCTCCGCTTCCCGCTGCAGCTCAGGTGCGCTGCGATGCAAAGCACTTCCCATGCTTCTGAGCAGGCGCTGGGTGCAGCACAGCTCCGGCTCATCCTTTCCCAACAGGAATTCCCACTGGGCTTTCGGGAGGTCTATGCTCTTGCCCGGCCACTTTAAGGATGCCCAAAGAGGGAAAAGTGACAGCACTTTGGGGGCTCGGGAAGCACGTGCAGAGCTGTGTGCGCTGCGGGCACAAGAGAGACGGTGCCCAGAAAGTTACCGGGGCTGGGGGGAGGGAAGGGAAAAAGGAAAAAAAAAAAAGAAAAAGAAAAAAAAGGAAAAAAAAAGGCAAGGAAAGGAAAGTCCTGTGGTCTTTGGCCTTGTCAGCTCTCTGTCTGCTGTCACTCAGCCGCCGAATTCTCCTTCAAGTTGTCATAGCGAGGCGGGAGGGGATTACGGCGCGGCTCTGTCCAGAATCGATTCATGTGGAACGCGTGCTTGACTAGCGGAACCGCCGCGGCGCGCGGGAGCCGCTGAGACCCCCGATTTTCCCACCTTCCCCACACAATCTGGTATTGTCTGCCCGCAGCCCCCGCGATCCCCGCGCCCGGGCCGTGACTGACACTGCTTTGAGGCTCCACAGAGCGTTTTGAATTTCTAAAACCCCTCAGGAAGTCCCCGGGCGCCGTCGGCCATTGTCTCGTGCCTCCCTTCGCCTTTTTCCCTTTCCACCCCCTTCCATCCCCTCTTGGGTTTTTTCCTCCTTCCTCCCCCTAATTCCTGCCCCTAAGACTCCTAGCACTGTAAATATATATGTATTTTTCCTCACGTGTTTACACGTCAGCTCTCTCTGGAGCTACTCAGCAGATTTGCAAACATGATTGCGAAAAAAGAAAAGCCGCTAAAGCCCTAAAAGTTCTCAAATTTGCAAGCTGCCGTGGCGGGAAGAGCTCAGCTTATTTGCTTTTAATCAGTGGGCACCAGCCCGGGAAGTGCGGGCAGGAAAACACCGTCTGCTGGATCCATCGCTGTGCCGCATCTGTCCCCACCAGGCTGTTCTGCGGTGGGGCCCTCGGGGATTATCCCACAGGATTCAGCACGAGGAATTCCATGCCTGCAGCTCATTCCTGCAGAGCAATGAAGCGGGCGAAGCCCCAGGCTGCATTTTGCAGCAATTTGGGTCTTTTAGACCTTTTGCTCTGTGGGCTGGGGAGAGGGAAGGCGCTGGCAGGAGCCCAGGCATCCTGGGGTGGCCTCAGCACTCGATGTGTCCCCATAATGTGGTCCTGGTGACACTGTCCAGCCACCACTTCCCATTTCCAAACTGACCTTAAGGGAATGACCATTTTACTCTATTTGGGAATGACCAGCACAGACGAGTGGGCTGTGCTCTTTAATCTCCCCTATGAGAACAAGTTGTTGTGGGCACCCAGTGCCTGAAGCTTATACATATGAATTAGCACTGAGGAAATCGGCTCTTTTGCCTAAAGCTAAACACTATCTGACTCCCTCTCCAGCACCGCCTGACATTTCCAGAGTGCTTTTAGTCACATCTGTGGGAAGACAACTCATTTCTTAGCTAAAAAAGAAAAGAAGGAGAGATAGAGGAGGGAGAGGGGAGAAGCCCCAGCAGGAGGCAGGCGCTTCCTCGGCGGGGTGGCGGATGCCAGTGGCCTTGGGAGCTGCCGGAGGGAAGCGGAGGAGCTGACGCTCTGCCCTGGTTTGTGGATAAGAGGGGGCATCTGGGGGTCCTGCTCCCCCAGCCCCGGGGCTCCCATCGAATCCCACTCACATCCCACCCCACACCCATCTAATCCTGCCCTAATCCCACCCCACATCCCACTGCACGTCCACCCAATCCTGCCCAAATCCCACCCCACACTTGACTCCACGCCCATCTAATCCTGCCCTAATCCCACCCCATATCCCACTCCACGCCCATCTAATCCTGTCCTAATCCCAACCCGTATCCCACTCCACGCCCATTCTCACTCCAATCCCACCTAGTCCTACCTCACTCCCACCCTAATCCCGCCCAATTTCACCCCGATCCCATCCTAATCCTGCCCAATCCCGCCCCGCTCGGGCGCGGCGCATCCAGCGGGCGACGGCGCCACCGCGCGGCCGCGCCGGGAGCCGCCGCGCCAGCCCCGGGCACCGGGAGCGCCCGCCCGGTTCCGGCCGCCCCGGGGCCACCCCCCCGGG
>JAUBOD010000292.1:200639-217834 GCA_032353885.1 Nothura maculosa
TTCAGCCCGCCCGGTTCCAGCCCGCCCGGTTCCGCCCGCCCGATTTCGGCCCCGCCCGGTTCCGCCCCGCTCGGTTCCGGCCCGCCCGGTTCCGCCCGCCCGATTTCGCCCCGCCCGGTTCAGCCCGCCCGGTTCCAGCCCGCCCGGTTCCAAACAGCCCAGTTCCGCCCCGCCCGGTTCCTCCCGGCCCGCGCGGTACCGGCCCGGTCCGCCCGCGGTTCCGGTGCCTGCAGTGTTGGCGACATCCGTGTGGCGGCAGGGCCGAGCAGGCGGGAAAGAGGCCACGGAAGGGGGCCCAGTCCCATGTCCCTGGTTCCCGCTTCCCCATCCCACATCTCTGGTTCCTGCTTCCCCATCCCACATCCCTGGTTCCTGGTTCCTGCATCCCAGCCGCAGGAGCTCCTGCAGCCAAGCGGTGTGGATGAGGCCAGGGCAAAACTGCAGAGACCCTCCCCGGGGTCAGCCGGGATTGAGCAGGGAAGCGGCCAGTGGGGGGGATCCTTTTCCATGGAGATGGAGCCAGAGCTGAGCGGGGAGCACTCGGCTGGGCCTAGAGCTGTGGCAGCACCTTCTTTTTCATGCTTTTTCTCTGGGTGCTCTCGGCTGCTTCGGATCCTGGCCCCAGGGAAATACGCTGGAAATGCCCTGGAAGTGGGACAATTTGGGGAGATCCCTGTCCTGAGGCCCCTGAGGTCCCAAGGTCGGGACATTGGGGTGGAAAAGGCCCTGCAGGCCGGGCCGGTTGCTCTGGTTTTCACACAACCGCAGCGGGAATGAGAACCGCAAACCCGGATCAAGGAGAGACCTTCTTGCTGTGGCCGTGGGAATGCGATAGGAAACAGAATTCCTGCCCTCCCCTGTGCCCTGGTCCTTCCAGCAGAGGCAGCGCTGCTAACGGGACCCATGCAGGCCAAGCTGGGCGGTTTTATCATTTAAATCACTTTTTTTTTTAAATTTGTCTTCTGCTTACTCCCAAGTTCAAGTGCTTTCAAGGAGGAAAAAAAGAGGAGGGAAAAAAAAAAGGATACTCCATCTCATCATTTACATCGGCACCTTCTATACATTCGCTATCGTTCAGCACCAACCTCAACAGCAGATGATAATAGGATTGTAAACTTTTGAAGTTAATAGGAAAATTATAGTGCTTCCGTGTATTATTATAATGCAATAAGCTGCCACATAGTGTCTCTCACCCTGCAGGGTATCACGGCTTGTCACCCAGCCTAGGAAGGTAATGATTAAAGCCCCATGAAATTCGCAGTGTCACAAAAGTCTTAAGAACCATGAAATTCTCTGTTTTCCATTAAAAAATGCATTTTTGACGTATTTTTAAGAGAGACCTGTTAATTCTGGATTTGCTTCATTGGCACAAAGGGCTTGTGTGGACCAGCTCACTCTTAAATATATATATGTGTGTGTGTGTGTGTATAAAATGCATATATATGTATATGTATGCAACACAAGAAATGCTGTTTCTTTCATGCTTCCTGAGCAGCATCCAAGGGATGGCCTGAGAGCCCCAGGGCCGCTTGTAGGCGCTGGAGCTGGGAATGTTCCCCTAGCAGCGGGAGGGGGGAGATAGAAGGAAACAGCTCAGAAAGGGAGACTCCCCCCGGCTGCTCCTGCCTCCGCTCCAGCCTCCCGGGCCAGCGGCCGAGGGACGGCGGCCGTTTTGTCAGAAACGTTGGGTTTTATGGGCAGGAAAAGCTGAATTGTGGGGGCGGAACGGGCCAGTTTGCTCTGCAGATCGGGGTGTTTTAGAGGGATTTTGGGGGCCTGGTGCTCTCCTTCCTGCAGTGCCCAGGACTGCAGCCCCTTTCCCCCATTTTCCCTCATTTTTCCCATTTTTCCCATCTCCCGCTGGGGCCTGCAGCTCGCCAAGGGCTGGGCTCTTGGTGCCGCTGGACGCGGCAGCTGTGGAGAGGGATGTTCCCCACTTGCAGCAAGACCGTGCCTATTAATAAATGGAATTAAGATTAAAGCTTAAAAGATGAAAACCGCGCATTTCGGCGGGAAAAGCGGCCTCGCGGAGCCGTTACCGGACCCGCCCCGTTGCCTCGGAAACAGCTTGCGTCACGCCGCGCCATGACGTCACCGCCTCAGGAAGTGACACCCCGCTGACCCCGCCCCCGAGGAAGCCATGAGGAAGAAGCCCCCTCGCGCGCGAGGAGGAGGGAGAGAGCGGAGCACTCCGATTGGCTGTCCGCGCGGGGGCGTGTCCTGCCGCGGGGAGGGGGAGCGGCCGCTGATTGGCTGCGCCGTCGCTGGGGGGGCGGGCAGCGCGTGCGCGGCGCGGCGGGTGGGCAATGGAGGGAGGCGGCGGGGCGGCTGCGCCCGCCTCGCGCTCGGTAAACAAGGGCTGGGGCCGCCCCTGCCCCCTTCCCGTGAGGTGACCGGGAGGGGCCGGCCTGACCCGAGCCGTGGGAGTGGGGGGGGGGACGAGACCCTCCGCCCTCGTGCCCGGGGGATACGAGGCCCAGGCGGGACAGGGCGGGAGGGAAAGGGGCCGCCGCGTGCGGGCTCGTGTCCCGGCGCCGGTAACGGTCGTTCTCGCCGTCTCTTGCCCGCAGGAGCAACGCGCAGGGTGCCGGCGGAGCCTGCGCCCTTGTGAGTACGCGAGAGGTTTGCTCGGAAAGGCCCGAAGGGAAGCGGCTTTCGCGTTGGGAGCCCCGTGGGAGCGGCGCGAGGGCCGCGCTCGCCAGACCCGTGCGAGTTGTGGGTGCGAAAGAGCCCGTGCGAGCGGCGCTAGCAGGGGCTGCTCCCGCCGCGGCCTCCTCGTGCTGCTCCGTTCGCGGGGACGAGGGCCCAGGCGCTGCGGGGGGCAACTGTCTCACACGTGCGACACCCCTATAACCTCCCGTGTCCCCAGGATTGCTCCAAAAGGGGCGGCTTTGGGCAACTTTGGGGAGACTCTTGAGTCTTGAGTCTCTTGTCTTTGTCTTCAGAGCGTGCCGAAGAGCAACTCGCTTCGGAGTGTATTTCCTCCATGAAACACAGTCATGACAGATCCAGAGTATGTTCTCTGCAAGTGGAAGAGCCGGCTGTGGCCAGCAAGGGTAAGAGATGGACAAACACGGGAACGTTTTTGTGCAGTTAGCCCAGAAAGGAATGAAGCGGAATAAGAACAGCAGAGTTATGCTTGTGAGAAGGGGTAATCATTGGTTATTATGTATGTGAGCAGACACACCTGGGACTGCCCTATATAAAGCAGTTGTTAACAGCTTAAGTGAGTTACTCCAATTATAGGCAGTGAGCATTTGAAAGCAACTACTCTAAGTAAATACTTGTGTATTTCTAAACAGAGGTTAACCTGTAGAGTTACTAATAATGAAACCAGATGTTATAGGGTGATGATTCGTTACATGCAATGTATATTAAAAATCTTTAGTCATATCTATCCTTAAGTCTGACTGACTTGACCAAGGATTTTAACTGCATTTCTTTCCTTTTTAATGTAGGTTTTGGCAAAGATTGGAGTTCCTGGAAAACCATCTGTAACTAATGAAAAGGAAACTTCGTTTAAAGTTGAAATAATTGGCTTGGAAGAACAGTTAAGTGTCTTTGTCGTTGCCTCATTCTTATGTTGTTAGGTACTAAAAATTACTCTAATCCCTGCATCTGAATATGTGTGTGAATTGACATTGCTGACTACAAAATGATTAGATGGCTAACTCAAAACACAGTACCTTTCTAGAACTGAGCATAATGTCGTCTGGTGGGACATTACTCGGGTTGTGAGTTTTTTTGTTTTTATTTTTTTGCTTTTTTAAATTTTGCTTTCTAAAAGGGGATTTTGGAGGAGAAATATTGTAAGCTTTATTGCCAGAAGAAAGTAATATTATATTGTAAAGAAACTGTCATGGCATTAAAATGTTAATCAGCGTTGTTGCATTTTCAGGATCAATGTCAGCTGTGCAAATACTGAACCATTGAAGGAGGATCATATAGAAAGTATTGCCTCTAAGTTAGGTGAGGATATGTCAAAATGTTTGCTTTTTGGTGTGCAAAACACAAAAATGAAGGAGATAGTGTATAATATTTTTACACTTGCCTTGTGTATTTCTTTAAGTTTTGCTTTTTCATTCTATCCATTGACTTTGGAAAGCCATTAAAACATTATCAAAGCTATTTGTACTCTGTGCATTGGGAAGAAGGTTGAAGAAAGCTTTGAATACTTGCATGAAAATAAGAGAAATGCATTGAAGCTTGCAGTTTTTATCTTTCTGTATCCTGTGCCTTTAAAAATCATTGCTACTTTAAGTACTGAATTCTGTCTTATACTAAAAGAAGTACTGTAAATATGACTTCTTATGTCTTGTATCCAAAGAATGGTTGTTGCTTATTCTTTTCCAGCAGATGAGGGGAAGAATTTTAGTGAGGCTGTAGAAGAATTGAAATATCGCCGTTCTCTTAAAATCGCCTTAGATATTCTGAATCAAAATGACTCCGCCAGGCAAGTCCCACCCTTGGAAGAGGAACCAAGTGCACAATTATCCCTGCAGTGCAGTACAAGATCTCGCTCATCTACTCCCGTAACTACTCATCAGTCACTCCTAACTGAAGAGTTGGAGTTTGAGACTCCCAAGAAGAAAAGACAACTAAAAAACAGCCCCAACCTGAAAACGGATATAAAAAAACGAAAATTGATGCATTCTTTTGTTTTGGAAGAGAGTGCTAAAGCACACAAAGGTAGAACAAATCCTTTGGAATATAGGACTAGCAACTTGGGAAATGTAACAGACTTGGAGAGTGTAAAAAGGACAGAGTCAAAGCCACAAACAAAGCAGAAAAACATCAAGCCCAGGCAGCTGCCAAAGTCCCAGACAAAAAGTAAATTCTCCCTTCAGACAAAGGAGAAGAAAAGTAAGCAAGAAAATAAAAAGCCAAGAGGTGCAGGATCACCCCTGCCATGTATTAAAGACTTTCCAAAAGATCAAGTGCCCCAACTTACTGAGGAATGTAATCCCGTGTCCGTGTCCTGCGAGTCCAGCACAGCAGGGCCTGCCAGGCGAAGGGCAAACACCAAAGGTCAGATGAGAAGGACAGCACGGGATTCCTGTACACGTGCCCAGGATGACTTGGAGAGCTGCATCAGTAACGAGAGTGAAAATCTAGCAAAGAAACTAGATGGAAGGAAAAAGCCAGTGAATTTAAAATGCAGAAAACGGGACGTGGAGGTGGGTCCGTCTCCTAGCGGGAAAAGGAAAAGCAGAAATGGCCCTGAGTTTTCACCTGGGTCGTCAAACTGTGGAAATCTTTCTGATAGTTTCCTGCCTAAGCTTACAGAGGAGGAAAACAAGAATACTTCATACATACTTAGGAATAAAGTAGAGGACTTTCAGCTGCCTGACTTTGAGGAAGATGAAGGTGAGCATACATCTTGGAGAAGGGAAAGCAAGCAAGCCCATTCTTGTTCCTTTTCTTTTCTCTTGATACACAAGTGTGATCTCATTCCTGACTCAAGCCAGGGAGTTTCTCCTGCTTCAGTTTTATGTGTTGAATTCATTTGTAGGTGTCTTGTTTCCTTTCAGGCTGTTTCTATGGATTTGCTGCTTCCCGTCATAACCTTGGGGACTGCCCAATTTCTTATCTTCTAGGAAAGCAAATCTGTAGTAGCACAACTGAATTCGTATCATTAGCCTTTACCTAGGCAAAGAATCTGGAAGGCCTCCTGTATCATGCAACAGCCTTATGTTACAGTAATTCACATTCTCATGGGCAACTTTCATATTTTTGCATCTCACGTGGTGTAAATCTGATCCTTTTAATCGTTTATACCTTTGCTCATGACTGCTGTTTGCTGCTTTTGGCAGGGTTGGAATCTTCTGATATGTCTTCAGAGATAGGTTCCCCAGAGAATCTCTCTCTCCTCTCGACTCTGGTAGATGAGGAAGAGGAGGAAGATGAAGAACTTCCTAGTATTCTATCTCATCAAGGTAAGGCATGAGTGTACTTGTTTTAGACTTAAAAGGAATACTTCTAGTGTGGAGGTGGGTTGAGAAGTCAGGGTGAGTTAACTGTCTTGTATCTCTTCTTTGCAGATAGAGGATTTCAACTTTTCTGTTGCTTTTTTGTTACAGAGCCACAGTCAATTGAAGAAGGGATTTTGGTCTGGTGCAAATTACGGAGATATCCATATTGGCCAGCAGTGGTAAGAGCAGCTTTCTGCCTTTATAGAAACCATAAGAAGTCTAAAAGTGAAGAGCAATTTAACTAAAGAGACTTTATCCCTTCAACAGGTGAAAAAAGTGAGGCGGAAACACAGGAAGGCAAATGTGCTGTTGATAGAAGGGAATACGAATGGCAAGACAAAGGGGTAAGTGTGGAGTTTGCTTAGGTTCCAAATCTTGGGTTTCTGTTGGGCAGTCTTCTACATTTTCTTCTTGGAACTGAGAGAGATGGTCTTAAAGCTGTGGTTTGGAGGTCTGGGCTGTTTTTTTTCGCCAAGCTGCTGATTGGGATAGTCTGCATTTTGGCAAAATTATGTATTTTATATGAGCAATACCAAAAGGGCTGGGTTCTGCATACTTCATGTGTGTGGTGGCCAAACTCAGAACACAGTAAAAAGAAAATGTGGACCCACCTCTGTTTTATTTTTGTTTGTTTGTTTTAAACAGCTATTTATGATTCTATTAAAAACAAACAAACAAAAAAAAACCCCTGAACTTTAGCTTGTCACGAAAACTAACACTACTGGCAGTTCCATTGTTGCATTGCTTGTGAAACCTAATTTTCAGGGAGATGCAGGAAATAAAGGAGCTAAGTTGTATGTCTGTGTTTATTTGCTGATTGAATTTCTTTGTTCCATTAAGTTTTTCAGTGCCTCTTAGGAATCTCAAGCACTTTGACTGTGAAGAAAAGCAGGACTTAATAGTAAGTACTGCCAGTATGATACACATATAAACCTGGAGGGCGTGGAGAGGAAAACGTTTATAGAATACCCAACTTCCTTGACCAGAGGAGCATAGTGTTGCTCTGTTTCCTGTTAGTGACCTAGACCTAAAACCTCTGTATGTTACTTTTTTTTTTAATGTAAATGACTTGTATTTTAGGATCAAGCCAAAGAAGCTTACAGCCGAGAAATCGAGTGGTGCATTCGATTGATTTCTGACTATCGAATTAGAGTAGGTAAGCACACAAGTTAGACAACATTATCCCATCTGATTGAGATGGGGGGGAAAAAAAGAAGGTAACATCAAGGCTGTCGGTTTTGTTGCGAGGACTTAAACTGATAAACCTGTTTTGGGCTTTTTAGGTTGTCATTCTTTTACGGGATCCTTCTTGGAATATTTTGCTGATGATATCAGTAAGTGATCAATTCATGGTGAGGTTCTCTTGTGTTCTCCTTTTAGTAAATAAGCTGATGAATGTGTGTTGATATGAATTAGAAACAGTGAGTAGATACTGTTCAAATTACATGCTATTATTATACTCTAGGATGACAAAAGTTAAATACTAATTATTAAATATGATACTTGAATTAAATAATTATTTCAGTTTGCAGTGAGCTCAATTCAGAGCTCCTTTCACAATTTTCATTTCTTATTGCCTTTTAGAACTACATAGATGTGCATTAGGTCCCCTATAGTAGAGAGGCGAGGGATGGGGGGATGAGACTTCTCTCCCTATCAAGAAAGTCTCTTATTCTACATGTATGTAAATGCATATGATTGTGGCTTTTCTTTCAGGCTATCCAGTTAGAAAGGAGGGTATTCAGGGTTTAGTCCAAATGCCCTTTACAAATGTAGCAGAAGAGCTTGAAGAATCTTCACCAGAAACTTCACCTAGCAAGCCCTCCAAGAAACTGCTTCCTGATAGAACAAGGGCTGCTAGAGACAAGGCTAATGAAAAAATAGTGGAATTTATAGTGAAGAGCAAGGGAGCAGAAGAGCATCTCCTGGCTATCTTGAAAAGCAGAAAGCAATCCCGATGGCTGAAAGAATTCTTGAATTCCAGTCAGTACGTGACCTGTGTTGAAACTTATTTAGAGGATGAAAAGCAATTAGATCTTGTAGTAAACTACTTGAAGCAAGTGTATCATGAAATAGACACCAGAAATCTGCATCGAATAAATGGAGATGGAATCAAGTTTATTTCGGATGTCCTTTTGCCTGAAGTAAGTAAGTAAAAGTAGTAAATTATCAGTAAATAACACTGGCTGACTTCCTGTCCTCAAGAGTTGAGTGATGTTTGAGCAGGGCTGGTGTATATTGAGGGCTACCCACCAATATGAGGCATAAGCTTGACAGAGTTTAAGAGTTTTTGGTTGTTTTAAAGGGGGACTGATTGCTTTCTGTTATGATTATTATATGTTATGTTATTTTATGTTATGTTATATGTTATGATTATTATTGCTGAACCTTTTTGTTAGAGTTCTTGGAGGTTTGTGGGTCCTTGTTTGTCTTCTCTTCTTAGTTGTAGTTTTGCAGACTTAATTTCATTGGTAGGGCCTAGGTGAGCTTTTTTCTTTTTATTTGTTTTGTAGAAATAAGGTTATTAAGAGTAATTCAATGTGATTTTTAAAATGTTTTCCTGAATATATGAAAAGTTAGTATTTTTTTTGTTGGAGAGCTTTAAGTGTGCAGTGAACAGTTTCATGCAGGTTTTCTAACCTGGTTGAAGAATCAAAATCATTTTGGTTTACAACAAAAATTTACTAACCTGCTGAAACCACTTCAAACAATTGTATTTGTCATTTAGTCTTTGTTTCACCATATCAGTGAACCAAAAATCCTCTTCTAGGCCATCATTTATGCAATTTCTGCTGTGGATGACATAGATTACAAGAAGGCAGAAGAGAAATACATAAAAGGACCTTCTGTGAGCAAAAGGTATCTTTTACTTTTGATATTTTCATTTGCTATTCCTAAGGAAAAGTATGAGAGAGAGGTGCCCTTTGAAGTCAGTACTTCCTTTTCTCTGCAAGATATACATTCCTTTTGTGAAGTAATTAAACATGGGAAGATTCCTACTGAGTTATATTAACACACTACATCCTTCTTAACGTAAGGTTATTTTCACTGCAGAACTTCTTATATATGTATCTGTTTTTAGGGAGAGAGAAATATTTGATGAAGAAATTTTAGGAAGAAAGAAGCGAGAGACTGAACTAGCATCTGAAGAGAGCAAATAAGTAGTCGTAAGTGCTTCCTGAGTCTACAGTGGCACTGGATGTATATAATGGAGAAGTGGTTATCTGTATAAAATGTGGGATTTTTACTTTTTTATGTCAGAATGTAAATAGCCTTCGAAAGATGTAACAAATGATTATAATGCTACATTGCCCTAAGAGAAGATACAATTTTATGTTCATTCCTTGCTTTAAATTTTGCCTAGTGGGGCTGCATTTTACTTTCTTCTTTTCTTGCCATGCTGAATTTTCTGTAAAGGACAATTTAAAAGGCAGTTTATAAACCTGTAGTAACACTATGACACTGTAACTGCCAGCCAGTTATGGTCAGCCTCTTGCTGTGCTTGTAACAAGAGTTGCCAGGAGAACAGCAAAGGTTTTGCAAAACTACACAATGGAACTCTTGTATTAAATTTTCTTTTATGCTTTTTATTATTTTTATTTTTATTTGTGGCCAAATAGCTCTGACAAACAAAGGTCAGCAGTCATTAAACATGTGCTGGTAAATTATATAGCAATGCATTCCTTGGTAACTGTACTGCTACTGGATATGCGGTCTGGAGATCTTTGCAAAGGGTGGATTATTCTTACTATACCTGTGCTTGAAAATGGGAAATAAAACTGGTACCTAGTGATAAACCTAAGTCACCAAGGATTTTGTGTTTTTTGTTTTTGATGGGACAACTGAAATTCAGTGGAGGAGTCTAGTTCATCCTTTAAAACAATCAAAAAGCTTAATATTTGCCCTTAAAGTTTGAACAGTCTTGAGTACAGTTTTTAAAAATACTGTATTTATTGATATCACAGCTCCCTGTTCTGTTTTGTCCAACTTATTCGGGCCCTGTTCCCTGCCAGGCTTTTGTGGGAAGTTGCTTCCCGCAAACCTGCAGCGTGATTTATAACTATGCACCAGGAAAGGGACAGGGACGTGTTCACATTTGCTACAGTCAACCGCTGAGCTCTTTACTTGTGTGACAGCACCATGATTCGATTTACAAGTAGTAAAATTAAAGGTTTGACAAGAATTTAAATGAGAAAATATATAAATGGTGTATTGATTCTGATATAATACTAATTTGATATTATTTAATCTTAGTAACACTGTAGCGTGTATTGAGTCTTAATGCTCCTGACTCCATATCGTAGAGACCAGCAACATTCCTGAGCTTTGTTAAAGTTAAACCTGGGCCTTGGCTTGTGCTGTTTCACCAAGGCTCTGACTATGGTTTTGCAGCACGGGGAAGCCCTTAAAGGCTTTGAGCCTTTAAAAGCTCTTTGGGCTCCTCGGGGTGGCCCCTGGGACCTGCTGCTCACCTTCCTCGGGTGTGCGGTTTGTTGAAGAGTTAGTTGGCACTTGAAGCTCTTCATAGATTGGCGGTGACCAAAAAAAAAAAAGCGGCATCTGCCGAAACCCGGGATCGAACCAGGGACCTTTAGATCTTCAGTCTAACGCTCTCCCAACTGAGCTATTTCGGCCGCTGTGGCGCCTCCCCGCCCCGCTTGGCTGCGGCTTGGGGCGGCCCCGGGGCCGGCGCCGGCGCGTGCGCGGCGGGGAGCGGAGCGCGGCGGAGGTGGCGGGGGGCGGCGCGGTCTCTGTGGCGCAATCGGTTAGCGCGTTCGGCTGTTAACCGAAAGGTTGGTGGTTCGAGCCCACCCAGGGACGGGGCCGGTCGTTTTTTTCCCGCCGCACGAGGCTCGGACTGCTTTTAGCGGAGGCGCCGGAACCCTCGTCTCGGCGCTCGCGTTGCCGCCCGGCGCGCGACGGCGCCGCACGGGCGCGCCCGGAGCTCTGAGACGGCCGGACCGGCGCGCAGAGGTTGCCTGAAGGGCTGTGGGCGACGAACATGGCGGCGCTGGCCGGTGAGCGGGAGCGGAACCGGAACCGGGAGCGGGGCGCGCGGACGCGCGTGGGGCCCGCGCCGCTCAGCCGGGCCGCGCTCTCTTGCAGGTCTTGGCGTGGGCCGGCGCGGGACGCAGGCCGTGCGGTGAGGCTGCGGGGCGGGCCGGGGCCGGCTCCTCCGCGTCACCTTCCCCCTCTCCGTGTCCCTTTGAGCCGGGCCGGGGGAGGTGCGGGAGGCTGCCCCGGGCTCTCCTCCCGTTTCCCTCCCGTTTTCTTGCCACCCTTGGGCACCCAGCGCATTCGTCTCGTCCCCAGGCCCTGCGCGGTGGCGGCTCTTCGCTCCCGGCTGCTCCACCAGACGCCGGCAGCCGATGGTGCCGACAGGTGAGAGCCCGGGGGGGATTCCCTGCGGCTGCAGCTCCGAATGATCCCTGGCCACAGCTCTTCCTGCGTGGAACCGCACGAGCTGCTTCTGACGTCGTCCGTCGTTGGGGCTAGTGGCTCTCGTCAGCGTGTGGCCCTGGGGCTGAGCCCCCCGGCTCCTTGTGTGGTGTGGGCACAGGGAAACGGGCCCTTCTGGGGCAGCGAGTTACGGAGGTGTCCCCAGCGCGCGGTGCCCAGCAGGGCGCAGTCCCAGCGGAGCAGGGGGGGGTCGCAGCTCCTTGCAGCTCCTGCGCTGTGTTCTGCCATCGCCCTCAGTCCCTGCAGGCTGGTAACGCTGTGCATGTTGTGTGGTTGCTTCCAGCCCTGTCCCAGTGCCACAGAAAAGCTCAGCTGTTGTCCAGAAGAAGTCCTATGTCCCGACTAGCAAGGGCGAGTATATTGTCACCAAGCTCGATGACCTCATCAACTGGGCACGAAGGGTAAGTCCCTGAGAGCGGCCTGGGCAGCGAGAAGAGACGGTATCAGGTGCTGAGGTGCTCATGGGGGATAAATATGGGCCTCCTGCTCCCAAGGATAAAAGTAGGTTCCACATTCTTCAAGCTTTGCAGGGAAAAAGAGAGTCTTGGCCAGAGGTTGACATGAGCGCATGCGTGGGAGAGAAATGCTCCATTCAGCACCGCTGCAAAGCGGCCCGGGCTGCTCATCCGCACAGGGCAGTCCTTTGGCAACGAGCGAGCGGCGCCCTCGGCTTCACGTGGCCCTTGCTACGAGTGGCTGCCCTGAGCTGAGGTTCCTCTCGTGTCGCTGCCGCCTTGTCCCACTGCCCTTCGTGTGCTCCGCGTGCGCTCGGTGCCTCCAGGGCTGCAGGCGCACACACCTCTTCACACACCCCAGGGATTTGCTCCCTCGAGCCGTGGCTTTTGCCCTCCCATTATTGGTAATCGCCACTTTCATTTATGCTGCTTTGATTAAACAGAGCTGAAAACGTCTCCCTCCCATTTTGTTCCCATTCCTGTGCAATCCCAGCTGAGAGCAGCTTGTTCTGTGAGTTACGTGTGCAGGGTGGCTCCTGCTCCGCGCGTTCTCACCTCTCAGCCAGCCGTGTCCCGCTGCAGAGCTCCCTGTGGCCCATGACGTTTGGCCTGGCGTGCTGCGCGGTGGAAATGATGCACATGGCAGCTCCTCGCTACGACATGGACCGATTCGGGGTGGTGTTTCGCGCCAGCCCTCGGCAAGCCGACGTCATGATCGTGGCCGGCACGCTGACAAACAAGATGGCCCCAGCCCTTCGGAAGGTAGGAGCTGTGCAGGGGGCTTGGAGCGCGGCCGCGCACAGCGGGCACCCGTGCAAAGCCGTTTGAAACGTCCCGCAGGTCTACGACCAGATGCCTGAGCCTCGCTACGTGGTCTCCATGGGGAGGTGAGTGCCAGCACCCCCCTCTCCGTGGGAGAAAACTGGTGTCGCTGCTAGAGGGGGGTGTTGGAGGGAGGGAAACTCATTTCCCATTTGTGTTTCCAGCTCCTTAAATTGTATAAAGGAGCTTTCTTCTAACTAAGATGTAGAGATTCTCCTTCAGTTAGGGCGAGGTGGATGCGAGAATAATGTCTGCCACGTTGGTGCTCTTCAAACTAAATTCTTCCCAATAAAAGATACTGGCATTTTTACAGCTGTCAGAGTCCAGACAAGCAGATATTCCCAGAATCTCAGGATCTGCATTTTGGCCTTCATCTGTTACTATAAAATCTAGCTCTCACGTGGCCTCTTTTCTCACAGCATCTTGGATGTTGGGTTATTGTTTCCTTTGGCTCCTGTTAATCTTTCACCCCAGGCTGCTGAGCTACATTTAAATACAGCTGTACTGAAACATCTGTCTGTCTGTCTGCAAGAAATTGTCTGTCTGTTGCAGCTGCGCCAATGGCGGGGGTTACTACCACTACTCGTACTCGGTGGTGCGGGGATGCGACCGCATTGTACCCGTGGACATCTACGTGCCAGGTATCACATCTAGTGCCCAGGCACTAACTGGGGGCAGAGCGGGAGCGAAGGAGCTTTGTGTGTTTGGATGGTGGGTTTGAGAAGCAGAGGGAGAACGTGAACCCCAGATCACAGAACAGCTGAGGTTGGAAGGGACCTTTAGAGATCATCTCGTCCGACCCAGAGCACAAATTGCAGATGTTTCAATAAGTTCTGCCTGGGGTTTCTGGTAAGCAAGTGAAATTCTTTTAGTGATTCTAGTAGCTGGTAGCTCTTGCATATAGTGTAGGGCTATGGTTTAGTCAACCAGGGAGACTTTTCTTGTCTCCAGCAGGATACTATTCTGCTGAAAATACAAAGCATTTCTGTGATTTATAAAAACCCTAAAAAAACCCACTGTCACTGCAGCATTCTTATGGACTCTTACAGGGTTAAAATCCATTAATTGGCAGTTCTGTTTCTGGTGACTATGATTTAATACAGCTGGCAGCCTTATAGGCTCCCTTTTTCTTATTTTCTCTTAGGTTGCCCGCCTACTGCTGAAGCTTTGCTATACGGAATCCTGCAGCTTCAGAAGAAGATTAAGCGGGAGAAGAAGATTCAGATCTGGTACAGGAAATAGCAACTTATTTATGACCTGCTCACAGACTGTCTACCTGGGCACCTGCTTGTCGTCTTACGCACAATAAATCTGTATTCTTCACAAGCCTTCCAATAAAACTATCTAAGATGCTCTTCTGTTTTTAATAATTAGGTAACTAAAGAAGTGTTTTGACTTCTTTAGTAAAGATTTGATGATTGAAAAACAGAATAAGACTAATAATTATGCTCTAGAATCCACAGTACAGTAGGAACAAATTGGCAGGAAAGCTTGGCACGGGCTGTGTCACAGGCTGGTGTTTGGTACTCCACACTGCCCCAGACAAGGAACAGCTGCTGCAGAATCACGTGCACTTGGGAAGGCAGAAATGAAGAGCATGGAAACAGCAGTTGTGTATTTCATTGCATTTTAATGGCATTTTCTATCTCCTGGGCACAGAGGAAAAACAACATCCATACGCTATTAGACTGCAAGAAGGTCATCAAAATTAGAAATTCTTAAATTGGGCAGTTGATTAACTGATATAGAGGGAGATAAGCCGGAGGCGCAAGGGCTCTGTTAGGTCAGCCAGGGGGTTTCGGGGCCTCTCCTTTGAGACAGGCATTGCCCAAAACGGTGCCATCATTTCCAGAGAGGTCCTGTGACCGAGGGGGTTGTGCAGCGGCCTGAGGGCTCCAGTGGAGGAGCAGGGAGCCCTGGGGCTGCAGCACTGCCCTGTCTGCAGGAGTCCTTGGGCTCAGGAGGGCCCCAAAGCCTGGGCATCTTAGCCCTGCGCTTCCAGCACTCTCCCTGGCGCTGCGAGCGCTGGATAAACCACTTTGAACCTCGGCCCCACGAGGGAGGCGCGAGCGTTTTCTCCCGTGCCGTGTAAAGGATTTGCTGCGGGCGCCAGCATCTCCTCGCAGCCGTGGCCAGACCCGGGCTGCTCAGTGCTTCACGATGGACGGCGTGATCATCTTGTGGAAGGAGTAGTACCTGCAGTCCCGCGGTGGCACCAGCTCCATGACGGCCGTGCTGATGTTCTCCCTCCTGAAGCCGGCCTCCAGCAGCTGCGGCACCTGGGTCTCCTGCAGGGAGGGGAGGCCAGAGGCAGCGGTGAGCGGCCACGGGAGCCCCCTGGCCACCACCACCGCGTCCTCACCTCAAACATGGTCTCGATGTCGCTGTATCGCGTCTTCAGCAGCTCGCCCCAGGACGTGAGGTTGCAGTAGGTGAGGACGCCGCCGGGCCGCAGCAAGCGGAAAGCATGGTCCTGCCGGCGAGCCCGCACGGGCGATGCCCCCGTTGCAACAGGGCGCCCGACCAAAGTCTCTGTCTTTTCCGTCTTTTTTTGTTTGGTTTTGCTCCCCTCCCCACGCCACCCTTGGATGCCGTGTGGCAGCTTTACCTTGATGAAGGAGAACTGGTGCGTATGCCACGTGTCAGCCGAGAGCGGGTAGGTGTCGTAGAGGATCCCTGCAGGACAGCAGCAATGCCAGAATGGGGCTTTTGTTCTGGCTTTATAGCTTGTGATGGTGCCTGGGCTGTGGCGGGGGAGCTGAGGCCGTGGGTGCCCCACGGGTCCTCTGTCCCCTCACTCACCACTGAAGTGTCCATCCGGCAGCGTCGGTGCCACCTCCTCCCACATCCCCTTCAATGGCACAACCTATGAGGGCACACCGAGAGGGGACAGGATGATGTGAGGGGACACTGTGAGGGCATCGGTGAGGCAAGAGGACGTGGCAAGGCAAGAGGATGGGACGTGGCGAGGTGCGGGGACACCAAGGGGGCAGGTGAGGTGAGGGGACACGGTCAGGGAGCGTAGCGAGGGGCTGCGTGAGGCAGAAACACAGCAAAGGGACACAGAGAGGTGAGAGGACACAAAGAGGGGATGCAGTGAGGCGGGGTAGCCCAGGTGACACCCCTACCTTGTGCGGCTGCGCGGGAGCCCAGTCCTGCAGGCGCTGGAAGACGCCCTCGTTGCACTCAATGATCCAATGCTCGGCGATGCGGAGCCGCTGCAGCTCGGAGGCGGCGATGGCCATGCCGAAGCCGACCTCGAGCACGCGGCCGCCTGCGCGGGGCGGCCAGTCACCCCTGCGCCCTGCGGGGGCACCACTGCCGCCCAGCGCCCCCTGCTCCCTGTTCCCACGGGATTCCCGTCCATGCGGCACCTTTGGCAGCGGCAGCGGCCGCCAGCGCATGCATGTAGGGTGTCTCCCAGCGCTCCATCACCGGCTTGCCCAGGATCTCCAGGTGCGTGTCCGGCGCATTGTAGGCAGCTGCCGCCGCCGTCCAGGCAGCCGAGCAGTCCTCACCCTCAATGAAGATCGGAGCAGCCGCCGGGGAGCTCATGGCCATGCGGTGCCGTGGGGAGAAAGTCCGCAGCGCTGCCCTCCGCCCTGGGCCTTTATATAGCCCCGCTGGAAAGCGCTGAGTGAGCAGCGGGGCCCGCGGAGGGGACAGATCCCGTTTCGGCCCCGCCGGAGGGGGTGGGGGACATTCCCTGCAGTCACACATGGGGCTGGGGACATTCCCTGCGGAGCTGCGTGCTCTGCGTGCTGCAGAGCTGTGCGCCGGGGCCGTGACGGGCTGCAAGGGGGGAGATCTTTGCTCACAGGTGCGAGCAGCGCTGCGCTCAGCCAGGGCAAGCAGACACATGGCGGTGCATGGCCAGGACAGCATGCACGGCTCGGTGCACGCTGAGTAGCACATGCACGGGGCTGCACATGCATGGGGGAGCATGTGGGGTGCTGTGCTCGCTGCTGGCCCCGCCAGGACACACGCACGAGGCCGCACGTGGCCTGCAGGGCGCGCGTGGGGCTGCGCGTGGGGCTGCACGTGGGGCGGGCACAGCCGGGACGCATGCACAGGGCTGGGCACGGCGGGACGGGGTGCAGGGCCCTGCGCACGGCTGCGCCCAGCCGGGACAGCCTGGCCCGTGCTGTGCTCGGCTCTGTGCCCGGTGCTGTGCTCGGTTCTGTGTCTGGTTCTGTGCTCGGCTCTATAACCGGTTCTGTGCCTGGTGCTGTACCCGGCTCTGTGTCCGATTCTGTGCCCGGTGCTGAGCTCGGCTCTATAACCGGTTCCGTACCCGGCGCTGTGTCCCGTTCTGCGCCTGCGCAGTCCCCGGCGGGGCCGCTCGGAGTATCCGCGCGCTCCCGAACTGCCTTTCCCGAGGTGCCCCGCGCGCGCCCCGCCCCGCGGGCGCGGAGACCCCGTAGCGGGGCAGGTGCGCGCGCAGCGGCGGTTGGCGGCGCCGTCGGCAGCGCGGGCGGGAGGCGGC
>JAUBOD010000292.1:218541-260292 GCA_032353885.1 Nothura maculosa
CCCGCCGCCCCTCCCGGGGGTCCCGCGCGCCCTCCCCGCGGGGAGGCCCCGGCGGCGGGAGGGGCCGCGGCCCGCACGGGGGTCGCGGCAGGACAAAGAACGCCCCCCCCCACACCCTCCCCGGGTTTTGGGGTTTATTTGAGCAGAAATGGCTCAGTATCCAGTTTAAAACTCCTCGAGGGTGTGGTGGGTATCACTCGGCGGTGTTTTCCTAAAACCCGCTGATCTTTAATCTCTAAAAACATAAACTTGGCTCTGTAGAACCCAAAAGAGCAAGGGGAAACCCTCAGGGACG
Source organism: Nothura maculosa (assembly GCA_032353885.1). NCBI lineage: Eukaryota > Metazoa > Chordata > Aves > Tinamiformes > Tinamidae > Nothura > Nothura maculosa. The sequence continues at coordinate 218,837 of JAUBOD010000292.1, forward strand.
GGCACTGGCCATGTAAGTGCCAGAATGGCAAATAATTCGTTGTGTAACGTAAGGAGTAAGTTTGAGCACTGCAGCCGGTCACCTTAGTGAGCGCACTGCCTGTGCCAGGCCCGTGCTTGTCCTGACCGGCAGCGAGCGCCGCTTCTCCGCCATCCCCAAAGTGCAAGGGCTGAGAGAACGGGTGGGAAACTAAACCGTTAGTAGGGCCAATGAATAGAGTATGGGACACACTCAGTAAAGTAGTTTTTGCTCTGAAAGAAGCATTATTTCTCATCCTGGGCCTCGATGATTCACTTGTGTCTCGGGCGATGCGCCACGGGCACGCTCTGTGCTGGTGCTCGAGGCTTGAAGGTGAGTGCAGACTGCAGGGTGCTGAGCGCAGGCTCCTGTGCACCCTCCTCCAGGACACCGCGGCTGCAGCGCTTGCCCTGGGCTGCACACTGCCCAGGTTGGAGTTATTATCACGGGCAAAGGGGCTGGATTGAAGCCAGGATGTTAATTTTGTTTTTTTTTTCCTTCTTCAGAAATGCTTAGACAGGGGAAGTGGAGAATAAACTGCAGTTTTATTTTAGGCAACTGCCAGTTCCTGTGAGGAAAGCTCTGCTTTAAAAGTTGCTGCAAGATACAAATGCTAAACTTGATAAGTAATTACCAATTTGACTCATTTAAAAAAAAAGTGTTTTCTATGCATAGGCTATCAGCTAATTTTTTTTCAAAAAAAATTATCAGGCTATAAGCCTTGCTGTGTTAAGGTGATTTGGTAGATTTTAGGTAAAATGAACAAACATTGTTCATTTTAATTAATTACTGACCTATTGTGAATTAAAGAAAATAGTCCTGAAAATGACTTTCAGGATTGTCGTACAGGATGGTATATGCATATGAACAGAAGCAGTGTATTTATGGATAGCTGCAGTGGTTGACGGTAGGAAACCCTGTATTTTTGTTTACTTGACTGTAGCTAGTGGGGCTACAAATAATAATGGAATTGGGAGGTTTGGATGAACATTAGCTGCAGAGTGCTTTCTTACAGGCAGCTTGATGTTCTGTCAGAACAGCAGCTCATATTTTAAATTGATCTAATGTACCAAACTGACAAATTTTGTTTAAAAAACAAAACCAACATATAGTTGATCAAGAAAACCTCTAACCCATGAACTGCATGAGAAAGTTAATTTAGTGCTATACTGAATATAAGATTATAAAGAAACAAAACTATTTTTGCAGAACTTACTGTTCCCTCAAACTGATAGCACAAGAAAGAACAGACTTTTGCGTGTGTCCTGTGTGCAGGGATGGAATATGAGACAGGGATGGTTTGGAGGCTCCGTGGGGATATCTGTGCTGGATGCAGAGCACTCTTCCATTTTCTTGCTGTTGGTAGAAAATGGCTTGATGCTGAAAATATATTGGTGCTGAATAGGCTCCTGTCCCAAGCAGCATCTTTACTAGCAGGCAGGAGCTGAGGGGATTTTCCTGCCTTAGGAAAAACTTCTAATTGGGAAACGTGCAAGTGGAAAAATCCTTGATGCAACTTGCAAGGTTTCTGTTGCAGTTTGGGAATGGAAATGGTCATGTGGGGCCTGGGCATTTTAATCTGCATTAAGTAAGGCTGCTTTTGGAAAGAGGTGGGTGATAATGGCTTATATGCTCTGCTTGTGCTATTATTGGATGCATTATGCTAATACAAGAGTAGATACAGCCAGTGTCTCGTACAACAATACAAAAATTATACTATCCATTGCATATTATCACTGAAATTACTTTCTGTGCTGCTGAAGAGGATCTTCTGAGGATCTGTGCTTAACAGCTGGTCTTTTTTTTTTTTTTTTTTCTTTTTTTTTTGTAAGATGAGACATATCAGCTATCAAGAAGTGACTTAGAAAATTCACATAGACAGAGCAAGACTCTTTTGTATCATGTAATATTACATCTAGTCCCCCATTTTCTTCTTATATAGTAAATATGTGCTCTTCAAGGCATAGTTTTATTCATTGCTGCTTGTTGCATTACGGTCCTTATATAGCAAAAATTCCAGAAAAATGAATCAAAATGAAAAAGGGCTACCGATTTCTTCTTTAACATGCTCTGCTCCTATTTGCAAGGCTTTTACTTGACCAAATCTCAGTTAATTGGCCCTAGTTATGCTGACTGCTTTCCTTGGGTAGCTGCTCTTAGGGGAGTGGCCATTACTGCCCTTAGCTGGTGCTTCTCACCTGGCTTTTCTCAAAAGTTAAGTTTATTTTTCATTGGGATTGTACTTTTGTGTCTGTGAATGAGAAAGGGAGCACCTTAATTGCTCCCTCTAAGGCAGGTGTTTTCTCACCCTCAGCTCAGTTGCAGTTTGGCTCTGTCTGAAGGAGAGTAGAAGACAAAAGCAGAAAAAAAAACAATAGACTGAATCTCTCAAAGATAAACGATATTTGTATATACAGACCTCTGTAACTCTTAAGAGCTTTCAAGTTGGTGCTTAGGCCTCCAAAGTAAGTAGGGGCTTTTAAGTTGGTCCTCCTTACTAAAAAGAGCCAAATGTTGAGGTACCTTTGAACTATCCTTTAATTATAGAACACATCAGGGTGTGCCAAAACTTCCATGCATGGTAAGTTGATAAAGATTTGCAAAGCAGCCAGGCTAGCATCTTACTGCTCATCTTGGAAGCGCTTATCCAGCCCTGTGGCATGTCCTAACATGATCCAGGACTTCATGTTTAGGCTTCTAGAAGGGTGTATTGACTTCAGATTTGTCCCAAGCATGCTATGTGTTTCAGGCTTTTCCATAACTCACTAGTGTATTTAGGGACGTTTCTGAACTAGGGACTATTAAGGTTTCTTGAGTAGTCACTAAGTTAATGCTGTTCTGTTATTCTGTGTCTGCCTCACAAGTTTTCATATCATTTTAGGCTTGGTTTCACTTTCATTTAACTAGAAGATGACAGTAAACAAAAATGAATCTGATTACTTCTTCTTGATGACTGAAAAAAACAACATACAGAAGGAGAGGATGAAGTTTTATTCTTGTTTCATTTAACAATTTGAGGACTTTGCCTTATCGGACACTGATGCTCTTTGTTTATTTCTTTGTTAAAAATACTTCTTCATGTAATTTTGCTCCCTCAGATACCTAGGAATAAGAACTTTGAGGAACTTATGCCTTTCTGATGTCTGTCTTATTACAAGAAATGTTTTTATTATTTTATTAAAAGCGTACAATCCTCCGTTCATGTTTGTGGTGCATAAAATGAATGCATTAGTTTTATGTGAATCTTAGTGAAACAGAAGGTAGTTGTCTCAAAGAATAGTGTCTTTCTAGTGAAGAATAGGCCTTACAGAATAATTTTGAGGCTTCAGGACTTCCAGGGTTATTCAGAATAGCTGATTTCTTTGTTACATAAAATGATGTGTCTTCTGCTTAGCACCCTATTCACCCTATTCAACCTTCAATTGCAGAAAACTATTTGTGGGTGGCTTGGACTGGAGTACAACACAAGGTAAGCTGTGTATTCTGTAGTCATTTAGCCAATCCTTTATGAAGAAAAAAATATTCTATGTATATTTAGCTTTTCATTGAATAATACAGTTGTCAGAAAAGGGAAATGTGGGTAAGAGTATTACTTTTCCATTCTTTTAAAATAAATTACTGTGAATTAATACAGAATGTCATTTTTGTATATGTATTTTCAGATAGTGAAGATTTTGTCAGCTTACTAAGAATTGACCACTGTTAGGACATTGATTTACTAGAAGGTTATTTTTTTCTTGTCTGAATGGAACTAAAGGAGTATATGAAATTTGTTTAGAGGAGGTAAAATGAATAATTTTTAAAAGATAATTTTGGATTTGTATAACTATTTGCTTGTATTTTACTTTATAGTTAGGAACATAGTCTGGTAAAGTTAGTATCTGTTTCTGCTTAATACATCTTTGCTTGTTTGTGTGTTCTTCAACAGAAACTCTTCGTAGCTACTTCTCCCAGTATGGAGAAGTTGTAGACTGTGTAATAATGAAAGACAAAACGACAAACCAGTCTCGAGGATTTGGATTTGTCAAATTTAAAGACCCTAACTGTGTTGGAACAGTACTGGCCAGCAGACCTCATACGTTAGATGGCCGAAATGTAAGTTGTTTGTAGTATGGTTGTTGTTTGGTTGGGTAGTGATTTTAACTGCTTCAAAGATCTGTTTTAAAGTATAGCTTTTTATTTGTGGCTTTGATAAAGTAAAAGTTGCCTGACTGTTGTAATATATGGGGATGGTTTTTATCAGAGAGTTCAATTTTAGCATGCCTTTATTTGGCTACTTTAAAGATAACTTTATAGATCAAAAGATTCTGGGTGCTCAGATTTGACCACACTACAACTTTTTCCAGATTGACCCAAAGCCATGTACACCTAGGGGGATGCAACCAGAAAGGACACGGCCGAAGGAAGGATGGGTAAGGAAAAATACTTTTGTTGTATAGAACCTAAATATGAGGTCATCCAAATATTGTTCCTCGTTCTCCAGCCTTCTCAAGGAAAGTGTCTATGTTATAGCCAAAACCACTGAAGTTCTGAATTTTAAGCAAGCAGTTTCCTCACTTTAACTATAATATGCTTCAAGTCTGGAGATTATTCTTTCCTTCACCTCAGTCAATTTAAGTGTAAAATAAATGAGGAAATCAACTTTGCCTTACTGATTATTTTTCTCCTCTTTAATTTAGCAGAAAGGATCCAGGAGCGATAACAATAAATCAAATAAAATTTTTGTTGGTGGGATTCCTCATAACTGTGGCGAGACTGAGCTCAGGGAATACTTCAAGAAATTCGGAGTGGTGAGTCATTCAGAAGCATGGCAGTTATCAAGAGGCTTTCACTCCCTGCTGCCTTTTCTCAGACTTTGTAAAACTGTCAACTTTTGGTTTAATTTATACAAACTACCATAATGACATATTGAAGTGTTTTGTGATAAAGTGTTGTAACCATTCATCATCCTGAGGTATCTCTTGCTGTTCCTCAAAATCTATTGTTCTGATGCCTGTAACTTAACTTGGCATCTTCTGTCCCCTCTAGTTTTAAGTCGGCCTGATTCTCTTATTCTGTTCCCATCTTGTGAAGGGAGAGAGGGCCCTCTTTGCTTCATTTGGCTTTGGGAATAGTTATTACTCTTTCAAATTATTCCTAATTTACAGGTCTGCAATTATGACAGCCTTTTGCTGAATTTTTGCCATAGTAAATACTCAGTGCACATTTGTCTAAGATCTTCTTAAATCAGTGTTGTACTTACATTTGATTGATGATCTTAAACAAACAGACAAACAAAAAAAACCCGAAAAGCAGTGGCTAATCATTTTCTTTTAGTTTGATAATCTGCTACAGACTGAATGTTATAAGTAAAAATGGGAAGCATGTTCCACAGTTGTGGAGCATAATTTCTAAAGGCTCTTCCTCACAGACTTATGGCTTTCCAATTCTGACCCCTGGATAGCTTGGGAGATACAGGGTTAAGTTCCACCAGTTAGAGAAGGCAATGACCCTTAAGTGCCTTTAAAAGTAAGTAGTAGAACTTAATAGTATAGAAATTAGGAGGTCACTGTAGGGTTCTTAATGAGCTGTGTTCATTCAGGTCTCTCTGAGGAAGCAGGAGATCTTAGATGTTCTGTGGCCTCAGAGTGGCTCTTCCACCTCTGTGAACATGAAAGGCTGTTGAGCTGTTTTAAGGTTGCCTTTGAAATAGACATGGCATCTCTCTTTTTGTTTACATTATAGCTCATAAGCGTACGTTTTGAAAACACTTTAGCACTTTCTCGAATATTAGACTCAAAACAGAACTTGCGAGAAGCTCTGCTGATATAATAATCAGTATTGAATAATGTGTCCTTGTGGTTTTCTATGGGCTATAGTGCGAGTATGACAACCTTAATGCTAGATTAAAATCTGAAGTGTGATGAGACCTTAAAAAAGCAAACACGTGGCAATGTTTGAGGCTTTTTAAAATAGATGAACTCGGGGAGCACCGTTTTCAATTTATTTCCACTGTGCTATGACAGACTGATATTGATGGCTACATCGAGCATTCAATTGCCCTTTGTGAATAATGTAGGAAAACAGCCTGTAATAACTGCTTATAACACTCCCCTGGTAGCATAGTTAGTAGAATTTCTCTTTTCTCTTCCAGGTCACTGAAGTTGTAATGATCTATGACGCAGAGAAACAGAGGCCCCGAGGTAAAGGCTGATCTAGTTTGTCCTTGAAATTTCTTCATACTCTCCTATAGTCAGATGGCAAACTATTTCACACCATCAGAAAAGGTAGATTTTTTTTTTTCTGTGTTGCCTCAGGAAAAAGAGTATTTCACTGGGCAAATACCACTTCAAGTAGAGACTTCTCATCTACAGCTTCAGTTGGTATCTGTGCATTTAAAGTCAGATGCTTCATGTTCATTTTTGTTTATTTGATGGTTCTTAGCTGAATGAAATTGGATACTTGAGCCACTCTTGTGGTTTTGAGATACTGCTGTGGGGGGAAATCAGCAAACTGACTTTCCTCCTGTTCCACATGCAAGGTATGGTAATGTTGCGTAGCGGGTGGGTCCAGTTCAGAATGCTTCTAAATGTAACGTTAGAGCAGAATCCATTCATAATGCTTTTTGTTTTGGTTAAATGACTTCACTTGAAATTGAAGAAAAACACTTAACCTTATATAAAATTGCTTTTGACATGTATATTTTGAATGAGACCTCTAGTGCCTGTATGGGAGACTGCCTTTTTTGTTTTGTTTTGTTTTTAAAGAGGGAAAAACATCACTAGGCTGTTTCACTAGGATATTCATTCAGGTCTGTCACCTTTGGCCAAAATATGAAGCAAGTTTCATGTCATCCACCTTTCATTGCATCAGTCATCTCTTTGACAATTAAGAGGCAATATTTCTAAAAGCACATGAAGCTTAGTTACAGTGACCACCTTGTAGCATGTTCTACATGCTAGAGAATAGTTTGCCATCTGAACTTTCATTTCTCCTCTGACTCCATTATTAAGAATATATTCTCCACTTCATATTTATTAAGCTATTAAGTTTTAGTTTTATTTTTTAGACATACATTTTTAGTGACATATTTAAGTGTTTCATAGTAAAGTATGGTAATGTTAAGTAAGCTTTTTTTTTCTCTTTTCTCTCTGTGAATTGTTTGACTGTCATTAACGATATCTCTCTAGATTTCTTCTCTCTAGGTGATAATTTATCACAGAGGTACAGGCCAGTTCCACAGTCAGAGGAGGGACGGGCTTTGTCTTTTATTGGAGTGTAAACGAAGTTTAAATATATTTGTTTTTTTGTTTGTTTGCTTCCTTGCCTTAGCTATCTTAATACTCTTTCAAGAGGTATCTTCTATTTAAGCAGAACATAAATTCATCCATTTAAATGTCTTGGGGAATTTCATTTTAAATGGAGGCAGTGGAGACCAAGATAAGTGCATCTGAACATAATTTGTGGCTTAGGTTTTGAAATATTTCAGTAATTTTTGCATCATCTGTATCTTTGCAATACTTATCCTGACCTTGCAGCCTCTGAGCAAAAGGTACTAAAATATCATGCCTCATCTGAATTGATGCCTTCTGTTTAAAGCTGTTCTAAAATATATATGCTGCAAAGTCTCTGGTCCACAAAAATTGTAGTTTCAAGCGGAAATGACAGATGTGTTTCAGTTTGAAAACCTGTCTGTCTTTACTCATTGAAGTGTGCAATGTACTGCAGAAGATTCTCCTTTTATTCCTCTGACTTCTTAAACAGTGGTCTCGAATCCCATTCCTTTGTTTTTGTTCTATGAGACTCCTTTTCATCCCATGGTAACTAGCCAGCAGCTCCAATCGTGGCTTTGCTAGTCTCTGAGAAAGCTAGGAAGAATTTCTGGTTTACACCAGAACTCTTGTTTGTGCATCCCAGAGGACATTTTATCTTGCGTTCTTCCTGCTCTGCATCCTGTATAGAGTGCTGTTCAGTCTATACAAAAGTCCTCTGAATGTAATGCCTTCAGTGATGTCTTATTGAATTGTGGAAGTCTGTATCACTGTCGTTTTCCACTGGAAGCATTCTGATTTTTGCCGCCTTCTGTAATCTTCACCATCCTTACATTTTGAACAGATGTACTGCATGTTGTTTTACTAGTTTGCTAATAAGAGAAGAGCAAAACCAACTCTCTCACTAATCCGTAGTAGCATTTTTCTTTGCTAGGACGCTGGGAAGCAGATCCTCAGCCAGTGTCGGAGCTGCCTTGTTAACTCTTGGGGTGACCTTGTATCTTCAGTGCCCTGCCTTGTCTTTACTTACTCACAATCCTTCACCTACTCCTGTTAGCTCTCCTGCCAACTATATTTACTGAAAATTATTTCTGAGTTCAAGTGAAAGTGCAGCGGAACTTTTTGCTCCTTAAAAGAAGCCCCAGCTTTGTTTGTTGCAGTCTTTGCTTTTCATGATTTCTGTTCTTGGCTAAGCCAACCACAACGAAATAATTTACAGATTTTTGGTGAGTTCTGGTCCTCCTATTATCTCCAGTCCAGTTTCATCTATTCAGTTTACTTCTAAATGCAATCTGTTACTCTAGTCTTCAAAAAAGTTTTTGTCCTTCAAAAGAATAAAACTATTGGATGATATACTTTGTCACTAATACAGAATTTAAAATTTGTGAAATTTCTCATTTCTGGAATTTTACTGTGCATTGTATTGATTTATTCACTGTTCCTTATCTTGAGGTGCCTGGCCCTTTTTTACACATTTTTTTTCTTTACTGGCTTCCTCAGTGTTCTCTTTCCTTCTCCCTTTCCAAATTACTACCTAATAGTTCAGTCTACTCTCCTTGAATTTTCTCTGCAAAAAGCTAAAGGAGCAACCTTCATATAGCTGATATCCATCAGTTTTCTTCCCCTTTTTAGACAGAATGCTGTAATACTAAGTGTGTGTGTTTTAATATTAATACTTTTCTTTTTGCTCTAATACTTAAAATTCTACTTAACCTCAGACAAATATATTGTGATGAAAGGCTGCCCTCGGTTATGAGGCTGCTTTCATCACAGATCAACAAAACTTCGTTTATACTGCCAGTCTCTTGTGTGTGGGAAATGCTAAGTTTTTTCCTTTTTATTTTATTTTAGTGATGTCTTTTGCTCTTGTTGCTGACAGCAGAATTTGACCTGCTGGAATTCATTTTGGCCTGTATCTTTGTGTATTTTTTTTATATATAAACCTTCTCTACAATAGGCCTCTTTATGCTTACCCAACCCAGTTGGATAAGCTTAGAGAGACACTAACTGTTATAGATACTGTATTTCTGTTTAACGCTTTAGAGCAATATATGGCTGCTGTCAGCACTAGCTGCAAAGCAAAATGCAAACCAAGGGGGAAATCTTGGGTTTCAGAAAAGCAGAAATGCATCCATGTTCCATATGCTTTTGATGCCGCACTTCTTTTTTTCTTTCTAATTTTATTGCTCTACCCTTAGTTAATCTAAAGAATGGCACAGTTTATGTACTGCATGATTCCTACCTTTCCTGGGATATGATTATTCCAGCAGCGATGAGTGGTTGATGGCATGAACCAGCCTCAGTGTTCTGTGAAGTTAACTCCTATTTTGCCACTCTCTCGGCAGTGTCAGCAGCTACAACCTACTGCAGTGGTTCTCAAAGCATGCCCATGAAAACGTGACCTAGTCACGAGCCTTGCTCTTATTTCCAGCATCCTCCTCGGCCATCGTTCCCCACTGTCCTGTAAAAAGGCACTTGGTGATAGGAACCACTGAGTTGCCATCACTGAGGCTACTCAGAAATGACAAGGAAATGGAGCACCCTTGGGGATCTGGAACAACTGATACCGATGTCTCAGGCAAAAAGAAGGGGTCTGGAAAGTATACATACGTATTGAAGAGAAAAGCAGCAGGAGGGAGGAGAAATAAAATAGATAGAGAGAGATAACAGTAAAAATTGTATGCTATATAAGCAACGTTTGCTTATTTGCCAGAGGATAACGTGTTTGGAAGCAGTAATGTCCTTCCATAAGTGCTTTCTCTAACAAATGTAAAAGACTTGAGAACCCCTGATGTAAGTTGTTAGTTTCTGAAGCTTCTCATTCATCCATGGAGTGGTAAAAATTTTCATGCTTTAACAGCTCCATTTCAAAAATAACTCTTATTTTCCAAGGTAATATCCCCTAATTGATAGAGCGGGGTGAGGGATGGGAGGAAGTTGCTTTGCAGCTTTGGGTAACAGGGATAGAATAGGTTTTTCTTGGTATCCTAATTCTGAGTTGAAGACAGGTGTAGCAAAATTGCTTGGCTTTAATCTGCTGTCCCCAGATACCTTGTTTTTATTCGTGTGGTACAGTTACAACTGTACTAGCATTTTTTTTCCATCTCCTGATAGGTGGGTTAGGAATAAAATCAAGCCAAAAGAAATAACCAGTTCAGTTTGCAGGTTGCATGTGTGAAACCAAGATGGGGCATTATTTGCCTAATTATGGAAGATATCCATTAAATTTTTTTCAGACTGACCCTTTTTTTTTTTTTTTTTTTTTTTTTTTTTTTTTAAATTTAACACAAGTCTTGGTTATGTGAAACCCCTGCTTGAACCCTTGGTCCGCCCCTAATACTGTTCATCATCCTGTTTTGTGTCACAACACCCTGCTACCTTGATTCACTCTTCGTCGTTGGCTAGGTTTTGGATTTATTACTTTCGAGGACGAACAATCAGTGGACCAGGCTGTCAACATGCATTTTCACGACATCATGGGCAAAAAAGTGTGTAGTTGTAGTTTTATTTTACCTTAAGAACGAACCAAGTCTTGGGCAAATGGCAATTTCACTGGTGAACAAAGCTTAGTTAAGCGGGAGGGAGTGTAAATCCAAATTCAAAGCTTTGCCTGTGAAGATGGGGAAAGTCTTCTGAGTTTGCTTAAAACAAGTGAGAGAAGCAGTTAGCTTGTGCCTTGGCTTAGAGGGGACCTGGAACTTGAACGCCCGAGAACTCAGGCTGAGAGGTTGGTGGGGTTTGCTTTGTTTCCCCCCTCAAGACTTGGGGAGGCCTTGTGCTACAGACCTGGGGGCTGCACTGGTAGAGCACAAGTCACTCGTGTGATGAGCACTGTCGTGTGCTGTTCAAGTGCAAGGAGAGAAGCGAGTTGTTGTAGCTTTTTGAAACTCTGAATCCCAGTGAAATCTGAGTTGTTCAAGGCTTGGTTTAAGATACCACTCCTTCAGATGTGTATTTGATATTCAAATTTTGAGGCTATTTGAGACAATCCTATAATTTTATATTTAAAAAAGAAAAAAAAAAACGTCATGAAGGATTGGTTTAAAAAAAAAATGGGTCACTTACTGTGAGACTTTGATACAAACCCACGTACTCTATATAGTATTTAACCACAATGCAGTTAAGTGACCTCTGGTTGTTTCATCTTCATACTGTGTTGTCAGCAAATGGATGTTTGATAGGGATATATTTGTGCTTGCTTTGATATTACTCAGCAAGGAACATGGTTATACCTGTGGAAAAAAAAATAAAAGCAAGAGTAAATTGTTGGAGGACATGTAAGTTTTATATAAGAAAAATGATAACTTCTGAAAGAAAAATTAACTACTGGAAATTCTGGTAAAATTTAAGGCCTTACAACCTTACAGCTTATCCAGAATTTTAAAATAAGCAATAAAACTGTTAAGCTTAAAGTGAAGATACTTCAAGGAAACCCAAGAATACTGTTAGTTTGCCTAAATTCTGGCAATGTAAATTTTTTGCTTTCTCTGCTAGTCTTTATATCTTATAAGTATTTACTTAGCTTATAACATTATTGAAATGTTCTTTTGCGTATCAATGCAGTTTGTCTGGTTACTTATTCAAAACATAATGCTTTTTATTTTTCTAAACATGTTTTGGGAGTGAGGGATGGGCTGCTTAGTAAATGGGAATAAAGCGAAGGAAACCGTGTGCCCATGTCATCAAGATCCCCAGTGTGTATTCTTGATCACCAGTGTTTTCCTTCGGGGCAGCTGAGTGCTCCCACCTGTGTGTAGATGCACTGACAGGAGCAAGTTTACCTTTGTATGGGTATGAACACATCTCGTGTACATCCCCAGATCGTGACATTCTGTTAAATTGGCAAGAGATGATGGAAGGGAGAGGCTGTCCCAGACCCCCGGAGCAGGGGCCGGCGCGGCCGCTCCGAGCCCGGAGCGCTCCTGCCAAGCGCTCCCTCTCCAGCTGCCGCTTCTCCCAGTGCTCCAGGGCTGCTGCCCAGTCTCTGGTGTGTCCCAAACAATCTCAGTACCAAAGTGAAACAGAGGTTTTTTGTTGCTTTTGTTCTCTTTTATTCTTACTGATAATGACCAAGTGAAGAGGAGGGGGGGAAAAAAGGTAGAAATATGCAGCATTTTCTCAGGTACGAGAAATGGACAACATCTTTTGTTGTTGTTAATTGCATTTTAAGTAGGTGTAGAAATTTAGCCTTAGTGCTGTGAATATTGCATAATGATTTTCCAGTGTTCAGTTTGGCAGTTCCCGGATTCCAAATGTGCACTGAAAAATTAATGGTTTCATGTAGATTAATGAACTTCTGATATTCCACTCTCTCCATTGACTAATGCTGCCAACTTTTAAAACGCTATCTCTTGCTTTTTGGTAATTAAAAAGGTATTGCTGAAATGAATCCGTATGTTGTTAAAAGAGGGGAAAAATTAAAATTGCAGGGAGGACTCTGCTTTTGTAAGCAATAACTGAATTCCCTCAAGGCAAATGTGTTAAGACTCATTAATTCGAGTCCTTTGAAAAATTCCCTTGGTTCCTCTCTAGAAGGGCCTTCAGCTGACAGAGATTTGGTTACTGTCAGGTCTAATGTCCTTGGGGCATCTGCAGTGGGGTGGGGGTGAGGGCTTTGTCCTTGCCTTGTGCCTATTTCCTGTTTGTTCTCTGACATGAATGGTTTTTTAAAACATGGCAGGAAGAATTCTGAATACTTTATTTTTTCCATACTACTCAGGCCCCCATTGATGACTGGGATTTATTTTCTTTGTACTCTGGCAGCCATTAAAATTAATCGTAAAATAAAAAAGCCTTTAATTCAGCATGCATGAGTGCTGAGAGTGTTTCATTAAATCAGAAACTGGATTTTTGAGAGGTTTATGTTGAATGTGCAGCTTATTTTAAGTAGGTCAAATGCACTTACTCGATGGCTTGGAACACTAGGACATTTTATCTTTGAATAAAATAAGTTAAGCACTGTGGCTTACTAATTTTAAAAACAGGAGGGCTTTTGTCACTGACTTAACACAGTATGAAGATTTGCTTCTTATTGACTCAACTGTCCATTTTTATTACTTGCATGTTTGTTTACTTTTTTGTTAGATGTAATGTAAGATTCTCTTATCACATCCATTCCCTCTGACATTGTTTGAGTTAATTGAGATTCTTTAAGCGTTAGCCTGGGGAAGGTAAGTCTTTATCTTCCATTAGACATTTAAATAAAATCTAAGTAAAAGAAAAAAAACAAAAAACAAAAAACAAAATGTGTGTTTCTCAGGTATGAGCAGAATTGAAATTGTAGTTAGATGGGGTGGGTTTAAACTGTAACTTTGAAAACGAACCCCAAACCTCTTTTGAATGGTTAAAGCATTAGTACCCTTTTTCAGAGCATGCTCTTTACTCAGAAGATTTTCTATGGAAAACGTCATCTTTGCAATTCCTGCCTTAAACATTAAATATTTGCAAATATATGAAAGATTTTGTCTTTTGGGTTTTTTTTTTTTTTTTTTTTAGTGAAGAGCTGTTGTAAGAGGGTACTGCTGTTTTAAGATTAAAGCAAACAAATAATGTACTGTGATGGAGCATAAATGATTTGTAGGATGTGTTTTGTTTCAAATACCTCGATAGTAGACATGTAATGTCTTACCATCATATATATTGTACCTGAGAAACATTTTAAATTACTGGCCTTAAGTTTAATAATTAAGTATTTAGACATAAGACATAAGATGCTAAGTATAGACTTAAGCATAATTAAGGGTGTGTGTGAAGGGAAGGGGGGTATATTAACCTACATCATTTCTCCTAAATGGTAACTCTGTTTAGGTGGAGGTGAAACGTGCAGAGCCTCGTGATAGCAAAAGCCAAACTCCAGGGCCACCAGGTGCCAGTCAGTGGGGAAGCAGGATCATGCCAAGTGCTGCCAATGGCTGGGCAGGCCAACCTCCTCCTACCTGGCAGCAGGGATACAGCCCTCAAGGTACTTTCTTCACACATCTCAGAACTGCTATCCAAAGAGATTCTTGTCTTTAAAACCTAAAGAGAGTTTGATTTTACTATATCTGTTATATATCTGATGTATATCTGATTCTATCTATGCTATCACTGTGCTAGATTATTCATAGCAGCACTCAAATTCTGTGCATCAGCTCTTCCAAGGCCTGCTGAGACTGTTCCTTCACTTCTTTTTTTTCCCCATAAAAAAACCTTGTTACATAGGGCAGAAGTTGGTGGGTTGGACTCAGTCTGGCAGGTGTCCCAGAAAGTGTTTTACCCCTTCTGTTTGCTTCTACCTTTCCCTGGTCTAATCTGCGTGTTTTCCAGTAATACGGAGGTGGTATTGAGAAAGCTGTGACTGCAGCTGTGGGAAGGTGACCCCACTACACACCCACACCCCCCGGAACCATAATTACATTTTTCTTATGAAACGTGAGGTTTCACTGATTTGCAGTGAGTTTCAGAGGTCTACAAGTAGGATGTGAAATGGATGAGAAAAAATGGGGATCTTGTCTTTGAATTTTAGTGCTCAATATAGTCTGGAAAAATAACAAGCAGTTGTGGTGCAGGCGAGCGCTTATTGCATAATTTTCTTGTTTTAGCTTGAGTCCTTCAGGACTGAAAGGAACAGCCAATTGTTTTGGTTTTGATTGCAATAAGCACTGCCCCCTCTCCCCCAAGATTCTGAAGACAGGCCTGGGTTGTTAATTTAGGGAGAAATAAGCGAGTAAATAGGAGTGAACATTAGAGTAGAACTTGCCTCTGCTGATACCTGAGAAATTCTCACCCATGGAGGGGAAGGGGGCGTCACTGCTTCATCTGTGGCTACAGTAACTGATGCCCCAGCAGAGGGGCTGCCTGTTTCCCCATAGTGCTTATTAACTTGAAAGCTGCAGCTGAGGCTTTGACATTCCGCACAGATGTGCTAGTCTGCAGCTGCACAAATTGAGAAACTAGATATTTCAGTGTGGTTATTTGCAGAGAAAATGATAGCCAATCTGTGAGAAACATTAATGTAAAACTTAAATGCATTTCTATCTTAATGCTACAACAAATACAAAATGAGATTTTTTTGTGGTTCAAAAACTAAATGATAAAGCTGATGCATTAAAAATGCTTTGGTAATAGTAGTGTCTTGCCGTTCTTAGTCTTTGGGCATTTTGTATGTTATTACAGTTTTTTCATGTATGGTGTGTTTGCAGTTCTTGAACATTGTATCTGATTTGACTTTGGGAATTACCACATTTTATGCATTATTTGGTGAATGATTAAGATTGTTTTCAGAAGAGCATATACATGATTTCCTGGGACTATAAGAAATAAATCCAGAAAGGGACACAGGGAGCCTCTCTCTAGAGTGAGCTCAATCTTTGCTAAACCATTCCTGATTGATAATAGAGTGGCAGTGCTAGCATAAATTAATTTTTTGTTCTGTTCTAGGGATGTGGGTGCCAGCTGGACAGGCAATTGGTAAGTAGGCTGTGCAGGATTGCTTTAATAGACAAAATAATCCTACTGAGTGAGGGTGTAGTTTGTTTCAGAATTCTTAGTGATTTGTGAATTTCTGTAATTTGTCCCGAAAGAATAAGAAAAAGGCAGGGTTTTTTTTTTTCTTAATGAATTGGTAGAAAGATGAAAGACATCCCGTGTTGCCAACTGCATTAATTTGGTATCCAGGAATTACATTCTCAACTGAAATTACTTACAGTAGGGATACTGATAAGACAAGTATTTCCCACAGTAAAAGTTTGTGGGAGGCTCAGAGTGTGTCCGAAGTGCACCAGCTTTGCCTTACCTGGGGAATGTCTCCTGAACAACTAACTGCGATTGAGCTACTTTAGTTCTTGTATTCTCCTCGTTTCCTAGGTGGATATGGACCACCTCCTCCAGGAAGAGGAGCTCCTCCACCACCACCACCATTTACCTCATACATAGTCTCTACACCTCCTGGAGGATTCCCCCCTCCACAAGGATTTCCACAGGGCTATGGTACCCCTCCACCGTTCAGTAAGTGACTGTCGGTTCAAGTACGATGCATTGCTGAACTCCTTTTGCCTCTGCCCATTTCTCTTGGCTTTTTCCTTCTTTTTGTCTTCCTGTAGATGCTTTGACTAGATGGGGTATTCTGAGCTATAGCCAAATATCGGTGTTTTTGTCAGTTACTCGGGTTACTTCTCTCTCTGGTGCAATAATAATTTGTTACACTCTCTAGTTTAAATCTGCATTGCTAAGAGAATGTAGGTTTATTGTGTACTCCTGTTATGACATCTGTGAGAGAAGTTGAGGTTATTGTACAGTGACCAGGGCTAGACACAGAGAGGGATTTTCAGAGAAGCTTAAGGAATTAAGGTCGTAACTGGTACTGGAAACCTAAATAGGATTTGAGCATCTTTCTCCTCAGACTGTCTTACAAAAAGGCTAGTCACAAACCTGGTCTAAGAAAGAATATATCACCAAAATACTCAAGAGTTGCTGGTTCTGTTGGAATGAAACCATTTGTTAGGATATCTCCCTTTGCTGCCTCAGCTCTCTGTGAGTCCCCGTCATGTCTGTTGATCTCTCTCATAGCACAAAATTGGATGCCTGCTGTCTGGGTGTCCCTGCTTGAGCGGGATGGAGTTGGACTAGATGATCTCTAGAGGCTCCTTCCATCCTGAGCCGTTCTGGGATTCTGTGACAGTGCTACGTGATCACATGCTGTTTTCTCCTGCTTCAGGTTTTGGTTACGGTGCTCCACCTCCTCCACCTGACCAGTTTGCCCCGCCTGGAGTACCCCCGCCACCTGCCACTCCAGGGGCAGCACCACTAGCTTTTCCACCACCGCCACCACCATCTCAGGCAACTCAGGACATGAGCAAACCCCCAACTGCTCAGCCAGAATTCCCCTATAGTCAGTTTGGTAAGTGACTGCATATAAAATAAACTCAGCTTGACTCCTCTCCCCTTCCTGCTTTTCTTTTATCATAATACTTGGGTAGAAAGTCAGCATTTAGGAACAGTTTACTAATGCTGAAGGCACATATATAAAGGATGAAAATGACAGCCACCGGCTCTCACGTAATGCTTAAAATCAGCTAGTGTTGTGGCCGGAGGCTATTTTCTTCACCGCAAGGTACTGCTTGTTTCCTGTGAAAAGGTCTTTAGTGACTTGTGCAGTGGTAGGATAAGTCACTGATCTGCACTTTCTCTGTATGTATACTTAAGACTATTTTCTGTAGTAGCTTCATGGAGCTAGTAGTCAACTTTTTCAATTAACTGAGTTTGTACAGCTTGATGAATAAAGTCCATATAGTAGAACAGAATTGATAGGAAAGCAGTACAGGGTAGCTGAAACAACTGCTAAGAACCCAAGCTGCCAGCTTTTTCTCCTGGTTTACCTGTCTACCTCAAGTTGTAGTTTTGTCGGAGATATTATAATGTTTTGACAGTACTTTTTTGTGCAGGCAGATCATGTTTATATAGCTAATAGAAGGCAGTGTAGCTAGACAGACTACTGAAAAAATAGAAGTTGCAAGACAGGTATTTGTGCTCCTGAATAAAATTTCTGCTTCCTCCTTACAAAATATTGGGAGTTGTCATCCTGCTTTTCCACCCAGTCCTGCTCTAAGCAGCATTTTGCAAGCAGCTGTTTGTGGCCTCCTCCCCTTTTTGAAGGCCTTGTAATTGGTTATTTTTATGAAGTCAGCTTCTAGATGCGGTAGGCCCATAGTTTAAGACTCTGCTGTTCCTGCACCTGAATGAGTTCCCCAGTTCTGTTAGTGCATGCCTTATTGCTTCCTTTAAAGTGCCTGCCAAAACTGTTATGAAATGAACACTTTGTAAAGTTATTTGAATAGATATTATTTATAGTTTTAAAAAAAAAAGATTTTTAAAAAATGATTACCTTTTAAGGTATATTCATAAAGCAAACAAATGTTCTTACGTTGATGGATTAGAAATGTTTTAAATTTGGTTGCATTATAAACACAGTTGCTGTCATAGAAAGTTTTGCCATTGTGATTCAGGAGGAGATTTTTCTTGTTTTGCCAGAACATGTCTCTCTGCATTTTTTTTTTTTTTTTTTTTTTTAAGAAGGGTGGACCCAATAAATAAAATACGAACCAGTACACGATTGTTTAAACTCACCAGGTAGCCAAGGTTCTGGGTGGGATTCAAGTTTAAAACGGATCTGGTGTTCAGAATTTTTTTTTTAAGTTGGATTCCAGTATATGACGTGTGTAGTACCACTTGCCTTTTGCATATTTGAGTAGCCATATATCCTAGTGAAGTGTTTTTTACTTTCACTCATAGTACTGGGGAGGGAGGTGGGAGGGGAGGAAGAGAAGTCTAGCAGTACGTTGTGAGGGAGGAGGTATAGAAGGTTAGCTGTTAGTACTGTCAGTGGACTTAGCTTCTCACTTCAGGAATGCTTTCCTAGCCTGAAAATATGAGCAAGAGTGCTAATTGGGATAGAAATACTTAATATATTCTCTATTTTAACAGAATTGTCAACATGTTTATAAAGCTACATGTAAAATCTTTTAAACTTTTTTAAAGAGCTTCAGCACTTCATGTGTTTGCAAATTACTTAGCAGCATTGCTGTACAAACAACAGTCTAGTTTATCTGCATGTATTTACATAAATGCATAAAACTTAGACTTTAAATGGGCTCTGAGTTATCTAATCATTGTGGCATTTTCAGATTTGTCCTGGCTTGACAGCATCTTAAATGCTGCTATGTTTACAGCTAGGATGAATGTAAACACTAGTAAATTAAACACTAACACGGGTGTGTCTCCCTCACCCCAAAAATTATCTCTGTACAGGGCTCTCTTGGGGTTCGTCACCCTGGTCTCCTCATTTCTTACTAGGGCTGGGTACCTATTCTCAAGACCCTTCAGGCTACGCGCCAATACTTTGTTTACACTCTTATGGTCAGGCTGAGCAGTGAGAGATCTAGGTAGGTGGTGCCTATTTACAACCAATGCTCTTAATATATCTGCATTTGGGTAACTAACTTGTGTTTCTTGCAGGGTCTCTTCTTTTAAGAGGGTGGGGGGAAGAAATGTGGCTCAAATGTTTACTTTTGCCAGTAAGGGCGATATGATATGGTTCTGTGTATTAGTTAGATGGCTGAAGTGAAAACTTTTGACTAAAATATAAATGATATTGCTGTTAACTCCCTAAGTTGTTGCATTAGCAAGGTTTTATCTTTTGTAATCAAACTGAATTCGGTTTCCATCAATAAAGTGTAATGGTCGGCACAGCTTGTTTAGAAAGCAGAGCGCTCTGTGACAGCAGGTGAGCTGCTTCCCTGTGGGAAGTGCTGGTGTCATGTAAGAACTATAAGAGGAGGTATGAAGACAGCAAGGGAATACATATTAAATTTGTGCTTGTGGAGATTTATACTGTGGGTTTGCTTTTTGATAAGCATGTTGAAAGCTCTGGTTTCCACTACTATATGCTGTAGCACTGCAGTGTACAATAATTTGATTTTTTTTTTCCCCCTCACTCTGAGCCTTGCCCCTTGCTATACAATTAAATTGTATTTTTGGTTGCTTCCTTATCTTTGCATGAAAAAAAGACTGGATTAGCATTTTGAGCTAATAGAAGAAGCCCGTGATAGATGTCCTTTAAGGCTCATTAGTGGTAGCAATTCCCAAGAGACAGGCCGAGCTTGAAATTGAAATATTGAAGACATGCTAAGAGACTTTGTTTTGGATTAAGAGAGTTAAACCTGCTTAAGCCTGCACAGAGGGGTACAGAGCTGCAGAAACATACTTAGTAATTAGGTTTCTTAATACTGTTTTTTATAGAAGCAGCTTGCACTGATGACACTATTATGAGTAAGAGGTGTATTTAATTAAAGGCAATTTTATTAAATGTCTTAGTTTCTCAGTGTTCTTACTACCCATCTAGTTGTCTTTCATATTGGTGGCAAGAATTGCAGCCAGTCTTTCATCTTCATCTTTTTTCTTTTTTTTTTCCCCCTATCCCTCAGTTGTCCCAGATCTGGTCTTTGCTGTGGGTTGTGTTGCAGCATGATAGTCACAGCCTTGCTGAACAGGCAGAAGGACAGTTCAGGACAGGCAGACAGGGGATGGAAGTCTTCTGTTTCCTGTAAAAGAAGGAAAATGGGAGAGTTGTTGATTTACAGCATACAGTAGCACAAACTTTGAGATCTCTTTTGATCTAAATCCCTTTTAGATTTAAAACTGACAGAAACCTGGTGCGTTTTGTCCTAGTAGTAGACACCTGGGAGAATGGCAGCTGCGTATTTATTCCTGCTAACCTTTGCTAGGATAGAAGCAGTGGCCCTTTTCTGCAGTAGCAATAGAGGGGTGAGGCTTTGTCATCAGTTTATATGAACTTGCCGCAAGTGCATTGAGTCTGTGCCATGGAATTAAGCTTCAGGGGAGGAACATTGCTGCTTTCTAATGACCACTTGGGGTCACAGCTTCTGTTACAAAGCAGGAAGGGGATGCAGTATTTGCAACCTTCTGGATACTGCTCTACCACTTTGACCCCCGTTGTATTTCAGTTCAGATTTTGGCAACTGAGTTTTTCCAGAAAGAGAGGCTGAGTAGTTAATAGATATTCAGGAAGCAGTGCTCTTTAAAAGGAAGCTTAAGAATGCCTTCCTCAGGGTGTCCCTTTGGTAAAGGACATTCTGGCCTCCCAGGGAAGATGTTGAAAATGACAGTGGCGAGTCAGAGGCGAATACATCTGCCCAGTTAGTGTGAGGTGCTGTTAGTGTGTTAGTTTTAGTAGCTGTGGGGTTTGCAGGAAAGCATCTGTGTTGCATCTTCATCTCAGCTGAAATTGCCACGGCTGTTTTTTAGCAGAAAAGCCTGCTATTTGGAGTGGGTTGACAGATAACTAGCAAACCACTCCGTATAAGCATCTGAACAGCGGGAATATGATAGTTTAACTACCAGCCTAGGTAAGATTTTTATCAAAAGTGAAACCTATCATTCTTGATACCCGTTCAGTACTTCTGCTTATTACCAATTTCTTTGTGAATGCAGATAACTGCAAGAACTGAAAGCAGCTGCTTATCTTGACATGTATTTCCTAAGGCTGTGCATGGTGGGGAGGGAGTGGAGCTTGAATTTGTGCCTCTGCTGTTGCCTGTGTGCAGATGATAACGACAGCTGACGCTGCTGCCTTTTCCCCCTTCTCCCCAGGATACGGACAAGACTTGAGTGGTTTTGGACAAGGTTTCTCTGATCCCAGCCAGCAACCCCCTCCCTACGGAGGCCCCTCGGTGCAACCATCAAGTGGCCCACCTGCCGGAGGAAGTGGTTTTGGACGAGGACAGAACCATAATGTGCAAGGATTTCACCCCTACAGGCGCTAGCAGGTGCTGGCAATCAGGGAATTCTGTCCACACAGGGATATCTGGTACCAGCTGAACCCAGGAATCCCAGACTTCTGAACTTGTGACAATCACATACTTGATGGAAGAAAACCTAACAACATTTTTGGGGGGTGGGGGAGATGGCTTCTCAAGGCAAAGCTGAGGGTGTTTGAACTGCAGTTTTTAAATATTTTCCTTTCTCTAACCCATCAGCACAAATAAAGAAAATGTCACTGGTTCAAACTACAGGGTTTTAAAAATGTCTTCAGCTTTAATTCAAAACTTCAGGTTTCTTTTTTTTTTTTTTTTGAAATTATTTTTCCTGAGCCTTTGTTTTACCGTATATTGTAAACTTTTATGTTTAAAGAAAAAAAATATATACATTTACAGATTGTGAAATTTTTAAGAGAAATTTTCTACTATGTATGCTGGCTTATTTTTTAATTTAAAACAGGGTTTCCGTTAGCACTGTTGGAAGTGAGGGTAAGTTGCAACCCCCCTTGCTCCTGACATGAGTTGGTGGGGTGGATGGTTCAGAAACTCTGGGAGTTGAAAGAAGTCTACTGAGTGTATTTTGCTTTTGTTAGCTGCTGGTATAGAACTGGTAACAAGGCAGGTACAAACTTGTTGACGCACAGAGTCACTTACGAAGCACAGCGTTAGGTCTGTGCTTCAAACGCTTTAAAATCCTCTGTGGATTTCATTAGGGGTTAACGGAGGCCTTGTTAAGATGTAGATTTCCCTCAGGCAAAAAAGGTTTAGGTGCATTTTGCACTAACCAGTGATTACCCCTGGTTTGAATAAAGAGAAGTACATTTGGATTAGAAACACAAGACTGTCTCCATTTTATTTTTTTTTCTTTTTACCAAAAAAAAAGTTCCTTTTGGATTTCAGTTTCCATGTGAAATCAGTTGGCAGCCCTGAAAATCATGCCTTGTAACAGCAGGCTTTGCAACAGGATCTGGCCTTTGAACCAGTGCTGCTCTTCATCTGACCTTGGATCTTCAAGGCACCTTAAACTGTATTCTACAAGAGGGACGTGAGGGTGCTAATGGGAGAAGTTCACCTCCAGGTGAACATCTTTTCATCTTCCTCACCTTGGAAATGGAAGTGATTTTGCTCTTGCTTAGTGTTTACCCGAGAACCACATTCTTGACTTCTGTTTGTGGGTACAGTAAGACAGTGCCCTCACCAACTCAGATGCACGATCTAGTTGACTCTCCAGGAATGTGTAGCGTATTAATTATTTTGAGACTAGCTCCTAAAGGGGCTAGTTGAAGTCTTCAACTGCACTTGCTCAGTGCTCCTTGAAAGTCGAGATCTGTTGGGATTTACCACCCGTAACTTGCTCTTAGACCATGAATGAGGGGTTGGTTTTCTTTGCAGCAACTCCTTGATCAGGATTGTTCCAGTTTCGCTTTCTGCAAATCCTTTGGGGCCCTTTTATGCTCGCTCTGGGGAGCTGCAGTTTCCTTCCAGTCCCTGCGCTTCCCTAGCGTGGGGCTGTTGCGTTGACTTTCCCCATTGGCTTTGTTTCCTGATACATTGCTGTGTGAAATACAGTGTGGGCCACAGCTGCAGTGCCTGATGTGGCCCTTGAGAGCCACCACATGGAAGTGGAGCCACTCGCTGCCTTCACCTTGTAGCTCTGCAAGGCGTGGGCCAGAGAAGGCGGCTTGGGGGCAGAAGCAGCTTTTCCAGGTGCAGGTGGAGCATGAGGCCCTTAGAGCTGGGCCGAGCCCAGGACACGCCAGCACTTGCCCCCTGTTCCTTAGCCATGCGCGGGGAAGGGGCTGGCCCCGCTGGATGGACAGGGAGGACACAGGGCCTGGGCTGTCCTTGCTTGCAGCACAAGGTGTCGTGTGTGGGGGGCGGCTCAAGGGTGATGCTGCCCGAGCTCTGGGCGTGGGGCAGCGGCGCGGGGGACAGTTGGGCCGCTCTCCTGTCCGTCCCGCCGTGGGCAGGGTCAGATCAAGCGGAGGCTCCTGCGCCTTTAAGGGGCAGTGAGGGCGGAAGGGCCGCGCCCATGCTGTCTTGGGCAGGTTTTGCCGTCACTTCCGCCCTTCTTTCTCCCCGCTCTCGCGAGAACTGCCGCTTCCGCCAGGAGCTCCCCCCTTTTCGAGGAGCCGCATCCAAGATGGTGGGTGTAGGCGGCGGGGCCGCCACTTCCCATCCGCCTCCATCCTCCGCGCCTGCGGCCCCGCCGCGGCTCGCGCCGCTGCCCATGGCGCGGCCGGCGCCTCCCCTTCCCCGCGGCGGCCGCATGACAGCGGGCGGGCGGCGCGATGGGCCGCCATGGCGGCCGCGGGCGGGCTAGGCGTCCCGGGCTGCGGGGCAGGGGCGCGGCGGGGCCCGGCGTGACCCCCGCTCCGTCCCGCTGCAGGCGGAGGTGGAGCAGAAGAAGAAGCGGACGTTCCGCAAGTTCACGTACCGCGGCGTGGACCTGGACCAGCTGCTCGACATGTCCTAGTGAGCGCGCGGGGCTGGCGGGGGGAGGCCGGGGCCTGCGGCCGGCGCGCGGGGCGAGCGGGCGGCCCAGAGCGCGCCTGAGCCCTCCCTCCCGCCGCAGCGAGCAGCTCATGCAGCTCTACAGCGCGCGGCAGCGGCGGCGCCTCAACCGCGGCCTGCGCCGCAAGCAGCACTCGCTGCTCAAGCGGCTGCGCAAGGCCAAGAAGGAGGCGCCGCCCATGGAGAAGCCCGAGGTGGTGAAGACCCATCTGCGCGACATGATCATCCTGCCCGAGATGGTGGGCAGCATGGTGGGCGTCTACAACGGCAAGACCTTCAACCAGGTGGAGATCAAGGTGAGGCGCTGCCCTTTCGAGGCACCGCTGCTACGCAGGCCTTTCGTGTGTGGTGCATGGGAGCCCGTTGTGGGGCTCTCTGCGGCAGCACCTGCACTGCGGGGCCTGCAGCAGCCCCCGGGCCACCTCCACGCGCCCGCCGCGGCCCTGGGCAGCAGCTGCGGCTCGGGGAGGCCGCGCTTGCTGCTTGCTCGCCGCGCACACCCCAGCCTGCTGCTCTCGCGACAGAGTCACATTTCAGCAGCAAGGGGAGCACTCGCAGCTCCTGGGTGTGGAATAACCTGCAGTGCCACCTGATCCCGCTGCTGTTATTGAATAGCCCCTTCTTCATGGGATCTGGTTGCAGCTGATACTTGAGCTGGCCCGGGAAGGTGCTGGGGGATCCCAGGGCTGCATCCACTCCCCTTGAGCCTGCAGAGCTGGCTGGGACGGGGCAGCATCAGCTCCGGGCAGGTGTCTCATCCCTCGTGACCTCACTGATTGTGTGCACAGTGGTCCCAGGGGGGCTGGAGAGCAGCCAGAAGAGCGGCCACGGGTGGTGCCAGCACCCAGGATGCCCCTGTGCAGCGCTGGCTGCTGGAACGCAGCCACGTCCTCCTGCTCACGCTCCATTCCCTTGCAGCCCGAGATGATCGGCCACTACCTGGGCGAGTTCTCCATCACGTACAAGCCGGTGAAGCACGGCCGCCCCGGCATCGGTGCCACCCACTCGTCCCGCTTCATCCCCCTCAAGTGAGGAGGCCTTTTCTAGGTGTAAATAAAGACCATTTACCAAACGTCTCTGCTGTGTGTGGGTGCTGCATGGGGAGCCACAAGGAGCAGTGGAAGGCACCACTCTGGGGCTCAGAGCAGGGTTTTCCATGTGCGTGCTGGCTTCTGGGGGGCCCTTTCTGGTATTCCCCCTTCCCGGGAATGGGACAGTGGAACCTGTGCCTTGTGTTGGGGGGTTCACAGGGGCAATGGGGACCCTCATGCAGGAGCCGCTGCAGCTTAGGAGCTTCTGTGGCCACTTCCCGTGGGAAACGGGAGCATCTCCCAAGCCGGCGGGTGCTGATGAATGGGCACTGTCCCTGTTCCCTCAGTGCCCCCTGTGGCCACGTCGCTCGAGGGGAGCCGGCAGGACCCCCCGGGGGTGCCCCCGAGCAGGGGCCCTACAGGGGGCGGCCTCCGACTCCCCGCCCCGCGGCAGCGCCCAGCAGCGCGGGCCGTGGGCACCGGGGCAGCCCCCAGGGCCCCGTGCTGCGCTGCTGGGGCCAGGGCGGGCGGCAGCCCCGGGGAAGGGGCGTGAGCCGGGCCCCAAAGCGCCCACGGGCTGCGGGGCTGCGCGGCGGGGCCGCAGCCCCCCCGGGTGCGGGGCTTGGGGGGCACAACCCGAGGGGGCTGCTGCCCATAGAGCGCGGCCGGGGAGGGGGGGGTTGCTCTCGGTGCCGCCGCGTCCCGCCCGCTGCCACCGAACGGCGACGGCCCCGCCCGGGCTGGGACCACCCCGCGGGAGCGGCGAGGGGCGGCGGCTGCTCGGGGCCGCGGCGCGGATGGGGCTGCCCGCGCTGCTCGCCTTCCTGCACGCCGCCTTCTTCGGCGATGAGGTACCGGCTACTGGGGCGCCCGCCGCCGCGGCGGGGGGGCTGCGGGGGGGGGTGATTTCCCTGCCCCCTCGCCCGTCTCCTTTATTCCATTCTTCCCGTCGCTGCAGAGCGGCGGGGGCTGCGGCGGGAGGGGGGCGCCGCCGGGGGAGCTCCCCGGTGCCGGGGGGCGGCAGGGCCCTGCCCTGGATGGGGGGGCACGGGCGGGGGGAGCCGCCGGGATGCGCGGATGCTGCGGCGGGGGGGGTGGGATGCGACCGCACTGGGCCCGGTGCTGCGGGGGGGGGCGGGTTGCGAGACCCTCCGCGCGGCACCTGCCGCCCGCAACGGGCCCGGCTCCATCCCTGTGGGTCCCACTGAACCCCCCCCCGAAAGCTGCCCCCACCAAAGCTGCCCCCATCCGCATCGCCGCCGCCTTTGCAGACCCCGCCGGGGCCATCACCCCTCCCCGAGGCTTCAGGGCTGCTGCCGTAGTGCGACTCCCCCCTCGAGCCCCCCCGGGGCAGCCCGAGGCAGGGAACATTTCCCCGCGCCGCAGCCCCGGCCCCTCTGCACGGCCCGTGATGCCGCTGGGTGGGAGGACACAGGGGACGCCTGGAGATCGCCCCCCATCCCGGGCCCTGCCGCAGCCCCGCGTTTGTCTGCGGGCGCCGGGACGTCGGGGCAGGAGCCTGGGCGTGGGGGGCCAGCGATGAGGGGTACGTGTGTGCCCATGCGTGTGCTCGTGCCCACTCAGTGTGTGCTCGTGCACGCCCGTGCGCATGGCTCCCCGGGGGCAGCTTGGCTCTGCCCGGGGCTCTCCTGGGCCGCCGCGAGCCGCCGGGTCAATTAGCCGCGCTGGTGACAACACGCTGTTTGTTTAACGTCCCCGGGGGCGCAGGGACCGCAGATGTGGCTGCTGCGTCGTGGTCCCGGGTGGGCACTGCAGGGATAGGAGTGGCTGCGGTACCCAGGGCTGCTGGCAGGGGTTGCCGAGCCCCTGCAGTGCTGCCGGCTGCGCAAGGGGCAGTGCATGGGCAGCGCCCTGCAATGGGCACTGCAAGGGCAGGGTGCTGCAAAGGGCATTGCAGAGGAAGAGCCCGACAGGCCAGGCAGTGCAATGGGCACCGTGGCGTGGTGCAATGGGTGGTGCAGGAGGTGACAGTGCAGTGGGCAGTGCAGATGCTGCTTCTCCACCCTGGTCTCCTGCAGCATCTGCCTCTCTGGGACCTTCCTGGCCAGATCCAGGTCCTCAGGAACCCCCTAGATGGGAGTGCAGCAGCAGAGACTCCTGCTCGGGAGCCAGCGTGGCGGGGGGTAGTGGAGGGGAAGGGATACCACATCTGCCGGCACCACAGCCCCGGCTCCCCCTTCACGACTCTGTCTAGACATTTCGCAACTGCAGGTGTCTTTGTGGCAGCCCCTCCCTGTGGGCTGCAGTGCCCAGCGCCGCCCCAGACCTCCCTGCAAGGGAGCCTGGAGTCTGGGAGCTGAGCCACCTCCTTGTCCCCACACACGGTTTAGTCCCCGGTCCAAGGCAGGAGGTGATGGGGGAACTGGACCAGGGGGACAAGCGCCGCCGCCGCAGGGATGCGCTTGGTGATCCAGGACTATGCGGCACCGCCTCGCTCGGCACCACCCGCAGGGGCTGTAGCCATGGCAACAGGAACGGAGATAGGCCGCATCCTGAATCCCAGCCTGCATCCACATCCTGCCCTCCAGCCTGCATCCTGCATCCCGTACTGTGCCTCCCACATCTTCATCCAGCATCCCATATTGTGTATCCTGACTCCCATTTTGTGTACCCTCCATCCCTTCTCTCTGCATCTCAGATGGGGAGGGCAAGTGACAGGACATGGGGAGATTTTGGGGAGACTGTTGAAAGCTGCTGCTGCTGCAGCCCCTGAGCACTGGTGTCTGGGGACAGACAAAGGCAGCGTTGCGTCACCACAGCTATATGCATCATGCACACCCCCATGCGCGAGCACGCACATGCGTGCACGCATGCGGACACACGTATGGGCACGCGTGCACACGGCTGCACGCCTGCACCGACATGCACTGCGCGTATACGTGAGCGTGCGCACGGCCTGTGCGCCCAGCTCACGCACACACAGCCCCACGAAGCAGCGAGGGGGCCCTGCCGCTGCTCTGGTGCGCTCAGGCCCCTGTCCCCGTCCCCCCCATGTGTGTTGGTGCCGGCGCCAGGGGCTGCGGTGCCTGAGCGGCCCGGAGGGGGTTGCGGCCGGGGGATGCCGGCAGCACTGGGGGGCTGGGATTGGGGATGGGGAGGCACTATGAGGGCCAGGGCTCCTCCGGGAAGAATCCTAGTGGCCCCCATGGTGGGAGGGCATAAGGGAAGGGGAGAATTGGAAGGGCTGAGAAGACAAAAGGGAGACAAAGGGGAAGGGAAGGAAGACGGGAGCCACTGGCAGGGAGGGAGACTTGGCCAGGGACAGCAGCACCTCCCCCATGCCAGGGACATGCAGCGTGTGAGGCTGCACTGGGGGGTGGGCCAGGCACGGCCCAGGCATCCGGGCGCCCACATTGACCTCCGCAGGCCACGGAGGTGCTGAAGATGTCTGGCTCCATCGCCTCCTACGAGCAGCTCGTGCGGCAGGTGGAGGCGCTCAAGAAGGAGAACAGCCACCTGCGACGCGAGCTGCAGGATAACTCACACCACCTCTCCAAGCTCGAGAATGAGACCTCAGACATGAAGGTGAGGCTGGAGCCAGGGTCCACCTGGGATGCCCCTTCTGCCCCTGGTGTCCCCCTCTGACAAGTCCCTCTGGGTTTCAGGAGGTCCTGAAGCACCTGCAGGGCAAGTTGGAGCAGGAGGCCCGGGTCATGGTGTCCTCGGGGCAGACGGAGGTCCTGGAGCAGCTCAAAGGTGCGGGGCAGTGCCCTGGCCCCAGCCCCAGGCCCATTGCTCCTTCCCGCTGCCTCCTGTCACTGCCACCTCCATCTCCAGCCCTGCAGATGGACATCTCCAGCCTCTACAACCTCAAGTTCCCGACGGCCACGCTGGCGCCAGAGCTGGCCGAGGAGATGCTGCTGCCTGCGCCACGGGGCAAGGACGGCACCGGGGACCCAGGCCGGGCCACCCTGAGTTTCCTCGAGGAGCTGGACCGTGAGAGGTCACCTGGCTTGTCCCCATGGCGGGGACGCTTGTGCTGGGGCCGTGCCCGCCAGGACGCCCCCCACTGACGGGCACTGTCCTGCATGTCCAGGTGCTTCTTGCTGGGCGAGATGGAGAAGGAGGAGAAGGAGAAGGGCTGGTACTACACGCAGTTGCAGAGCCTGTCCAAGCGCCTGGACGAGCTGCCGCACATGGAAACGGTGAGTGGGGACAGTTGCGGTGCCCGACTCGGCCCGGTGCCCCATGACACCTCCTCCTTGCCCCGCAGTTCTCCATGCAGATGGATCTCATCCGGCAGCAGCTGGAGTTCGAGGTGCAGCACATCCGTGCGCTCATGGAGGAGCGCTTTGGCACGGCCGATGAGATGGTGCAGCGGGCGCAGGTCAGTCCCCTCCTCCTGCCCCTGTCCCCTGTGTCCTGGATAATCCCCATCCCTGTGCACCTTCATCCCCATCTGTCCTGGTCCCGTGCACCCTTGCATGCAGTGCTGCCTGCCCAGAGGATTCCCTATCTCCAGTGCTTTGCACCCTGTGCCCTCGCACCTGGGTGCCCTGCTGTCCTCATCCCTGTGCGTGCTTGTCCCCAACCCTCCCCATCCCTGCGTGCGCTTGTCGCCAGCTCAGGGCTGGGCATCCCCAGCGTGCACTGATGCCCGCTCTGTGCGTGCAGATCCGGGCGTCGCGGCTGGAGCAGATCGACAAGGAGCTCATGGAGGCGCAGGACAAGGTGCAGCAGTCGGAGCCGCAGGTACCGGGGCTGAGCTCGGTGCTGCCGGAGCCGCCGGCCGGCCCCTCGGTGGCCTCGAGCGCGGCTTTGTGCAGCGCGGGCACCATGAAATGGGCAGTTGCCATGGAGACCAGAAGTAGGCCACAGCGCAGCGGGCGGCGCCGCGCGGCATCTGCCAGTGCCCCGAGCCGGCGGGCGGCACCACCGGCCCCCGGCGCAGCCCCCGTGCTGCCACGGCCTCGCTGGCGCCCCTGCGTCCAGCATGGCCCCTCCTTTGCCCCATCAGCGTCTCACGCTGCGCAGCCCTCCATCTCCTCCACATCCTGCACAGCTTCTCCATCATCCCTGTGCCTGCAGGGCCTCTCAATTGCCCCCTGGTCCTTCTCTGTGGTCTGCTGGTCCTGCACATCCGCTTCGTCATGTGCGTGTCCTACACAGCCCCTCCATCGTCCCATCAGCACAATATCCCTCCAGCATCTCTCTGTCTCCAGTGCTGCTCTCCCCAGGTCCCTCCTTTCCCTGGGTCCCTCAGTCACCCCCACCCGGCCCTGCCATCACCTCTGCTCACCCTCCCACACCAGCTCAGATGCCGTCCCCACGTTCCATCTACTCTCTGTGTCCCCGCTCTGTCCTTCCCTGCCATGGCCCTGTGGTAGCCTCGGCTGCTCAGCCCCCTTCCAGCTTAAAAATCTCACAGTGGCATCTGGGGAAGGGGTCACTGCAGCGCAGGGGGCCGTGCACGTCCCCCCATTGTGGTCATGCTGCCATGTGGCCCCACTCGCCCTGTCCGCAGCTCTGCGCAAAGCTGCCGGGCCTGGAGGAGGACGGCGACCTCGACCTGCCCACCCACCCCGACGATGGCAGCAGCAGCCTGGGCAGCAGCAAGGTAGGAGCTGTCTCCCCGTCCCCGCGCCCGCCGCGGTCTCGTCCCCGTTAACGCTGGCTCCTCGCTGCAGGTGGAGGTTGTCTTCTGGCTCCTGTCCATGCTGGCGACACGGGACAAGGAGGACATGTCACGCACGCTGCTGGCCATGTCGAGCTCGCAGGAGAGCTGCCTGGCCATGCGCAAGTCAGGCTGCCTGCCCTTGCTCATCCAGATCCTGCACGACTCAGACCACGAGCCGGGGCCACCCGAGAGCCCCGCGGGGTCCAAGGACGCCCGCATGCGCGCCAACGCTGCCCTGCACAACATTGTCTTCTCGCAGCCCGACGAGGGCCAGGCCAAGAAGGAGATGCGGGTGCTGCATGTGCTCGAGCAGATCCGCTCCTACTCGGAGACCTGCTGGGACTGGCTGCAGATGCAAGGCCGTGAGGGGAGCAAGGGACCCGAGGGCGGAGCGGGTATGAGGCGCATGTCGTCACGCGCGTGGGCGCTGGGTGGCACTGTGCAGTGCAGGGCTGGCACAGGAGCAGCGGGGCCCTGCCCAGCCCTGTGAGCTCAGCGTCCCCTCTGCTCCCCCCACAGCTCCCGTGCCCATCGAGCCCCAGATCTGCCAGGCCACCTGTGCTATCATGAAGCTCTCCTTCGATGAGGAGTACCGACGTGCCATGAACGAGCTGGGTGAGCTCCGGTGCTGCATGGCACCACGGGTGGCTGATGTCTCCCCTGTCCCCCAGCGTGAGTGGCAGCGGGGAGCTCCCGTGTCACACATGACCCGTGTCACCCCGCAGGTGGACTGCAGGCAGTGGCTGAGCTGCTGCAGGTGGACTATGAGATGCACAGGATGACGAGCGACCCGCTGAACCTGGCACTGCGGCGCTATGCGGGCATGGCCCTCACCAACCTCACCTTTGGAGATGTGGTCAACAAGGTGCGGTGGGGACAGGGGGTTACAGTGGGGCCATGGTGATGCTTGCGCTTACCGAGCTGTCCTTCCCGCAGGCCACGCTCTGCTCCCGCCGTGGCTGCATGGAGGCCATCGTGGCCCAGCTGGCCTCGGACAGCGAGGAGCTGCACCAGGTTGGCAAATGGCGACGAGGACGGGCTGTGCATCCCTGGGGACACCCTGGGGACACCGTGCCAGGCTGCCTGGCACAGTCGTGGGCCCATGGGCTGCTCTGCCCTGCCAGGTGGTCTCCAGCATCCTGAGGAACCTGTCGTGGCGCGCGGACATCAACAGCAAGAAGGTGCTGCGGGAGGTGGGCAGCGTGGCCGGGCTCACACAGTGTGCGCTGCATGCCACCAAGGTGAGGATGGTCCCCCTGCCCCGCGCGCCCCACGGCCGCAGCGCAGGGGCTGACGCGGAGCTGTCCCCGGGCAGGAGTCGACGCTCAAGAGCGTGCTCAGCGCGCTCTGGAACCTCTCGGCACACAGCACGGAGAACAAAGCCGCCATCTGCGTGGTGGAGGGCGCCCTGGGCTTCCTGGTGAGCACCCTCACCTACAAATGCCAGAGCAACTCGCTGGCCATCATCGAGAGCGGCGGCGGCATCCTCCGCAACGTCTCCAGCCTCATTGCCACACGCGAGGACTACCGGTGAGGGCACAACGAGATGTCCTGTGGCCAGCAAGGCCACCCAAGGATGCTTCTGGGGGTCCATCCTGGCTCATGCCATGTGTGCTCCCTCCTGCCCTCTGCTGCAAGGGGTACAGCTGGCTTGGAGCCCTGGGAGAAGGGAGGGGACGTGGGCTCCATGGGGACATGCCAACCATCTCCCTGCCCACGGCGGCACAGGGACATGGGTGTCCTGTCAGGCTGTGGCTTGGCCCCCATGTCCTCCCTTGCCATGGGGCTCACAACCGGGGTGTCTCACAGGCAGGTGCTCCGGGACCACAACTGCCTGCAGACGTTGCTGCAGCACCTGCGTTCGCACAGCCTCACCATCGTGAGCAATGCCTGCGGCACGCTCTGGAACCTCTCGGCGCGCAGCCCCAAGGACCAGGAGCTGCTCTGGGACCTGGGGGCCGTCAGCATGCTGCGCAACCTCATCCACTCCAAGCACAAGATGATCGCCATGGGCAGCGCTGCTGCCCTCCGCAACCTGCTCACCAATCGGCCCCCCAAGTACAAGGATACGGCTGTCATCTCCCCGGGCTCCTGCATGCCCTCCCTCTATGTGCGCAAGCAGAAGGCTTTGGAGGCCGAGCTGGATGCAAAGCACTTGGCTGAGACCTTTGACACCATGGAGAAGCAGAGCCTGAAGAGCCAGAGTGCGAAGAAGCCGCTGCGGCACATGGAGAGCCTGGTGAAGGACTACGCCTCTGACTCGGGCTGCTTTGACGATGATGAAGTGCCCAATGTCTCGAGCGGCATGGAGGCGGCAAATGCATCCGTCCTCTCCATGTTCCTCAACTCCTCTTTCCTCCAAGGCCAGGCTCTGCCCCGAGCTCTTGCTCAAAGGAGATGCCCGGAGCCGGAAAAGGACACGGGCAGCAAGCCGGCCGAGCCCAAGAAGCCACTGTTACCAGAGGACGACGTCTCGCTGGCCGCCGAGAAGCTGGCCAACAAGATCTCCAGCACAGTGGCCAAGATCGACAAGCTGGTGGAAGACATCTCCACCATGCACACATCCTCAGATGACAGCTTCAGCCTCAGCTCAGAGGACCACTGCCTTGACTGGCAGTACGGGGCCGAGGAGGCACGCGAGGCGCGTGCCCAGTCCTGCTCGCCCTGCCGCCTCTCGGACACCAGCGGCTTTGCCAAGCGGGAGAGCCTGAATCGCGTGCGGGCGCTGCTACGTCTGAAGACGGCCTACACCAGCCTGTCCAACGACAGCCTCAACAGCGGCAGCACCAGCGACGGCTACTGCACCAAGGAGCACATGAAGCCCTGTACCCGCGCACCCTTCCTCGACTATCGCGAGGAGCTGCAGTGCTACCAGAAGCGGCCCAGTAGGCTTGACCTCAAGAACATCCTCAGCAGCAAACCCGAGCACATCGAGCCACCCGCACCCAAGGCCAAGGCGGAACCAGACAAGCTGGAGCAGGGGGACATGCCTGAGAGAGCCAAGAAGACAGTGACCTTCCCCAGTCCCAAGGCGCTGGACAAGGAGCCCGAATGGAAAACGGAGGCAGGCGGCAAGCTCCCCTCTGACCCACAGGTGCACACGATCAAGCTCTCACCGTCCTACCAGCGCATCCCGCTGCTTGAGAACCTGGCCAAGAGCAGCTCGACCGCCAGCGCTGGGGGCCTGGCCGGTGCTGGCCACCACCCCTCGCTCCTGGGCAGGAAGCAGGCCTGGCTCCCCCCTGCGCTGCTGCAGACAGCCGAGACCCTCAGCAAGATCCCAGAGAAGCTGGCAGCACACCCGCATGCTATGGCAGAGCAGGAGTTGGTGCAGAAGTACTCGGTGGAGGACACCCCGATCTGCTTCTCGCGCTGCAGCTCGCTCTCCTCACTCTCCTCGGCTGACAACGTGCTGGATGGGCAGAGTCACAGCGAGAATGACATCGACAGTGACTCCTCCCTGGAGATCATCGAGATGGAGGAGGAGAATGGGGAGCCCGAGGACGGGAGGCAGCAGAAGGAGAAGGCAGCGGATCGAGGCCCAACCACTCCAGGGGGGATTTCACAGCCCATCAGCATCCCCTTCCCAAAGCGTGACAAGGTCTTCCTGCGGGAGACATCCCCATCACGCCATGAAGACCTCACACCCTCGAGCTCCTCGGAGAACTACATCCAGGAGACGCCACTGGTGATGAGCCGCTGCAGCTCCGTGAGCTCCCTCGGCAGCTTCGAGAGCCCCTCCATCGCCAGCTCCATCCAGAGCGACCCTTGCAGTGAGATGATCAGTGGCACCATCAGCCCCAGCGAGCTGCCCGACAGCCCGGGGCAGACCATGCCACCCAGCCGCAGCAAGACGCCCCTCTTCGAGCTGGGCTGCCAGCCAGAGAAGGAGACCAGCCAGTTCAACATTCAGTGGGAGAACAATGTCAAGAAGTTCATGGAGATTACGGACTTCAAGGAGCGCTTCCAACTGCCCCAGGACCTGGACTCCATGGTCTACTTCACAGTGGAGAAACCCAACGAGAACTTTTCCTGTGCGTCCAGCCTCAGTGCCCTGCCCCTCCATGAGCACTACGTGCAGAAGGATGTGGAGCTCAAGCTGATGCCCACCTTCCCAGAGAAGAACAGCTTCAATTTTGTGGCCCACGAGAAGCGGGAGGAGAGGCGGGAGGAGCGATTCCTGGAGGCCTGGCGGCGGGCAGACCACGTGGAGCCCAACTCTGACGATGACATTGAGATCCTCAAGGAGTGCATCAACTCGGCCATGCCCTCCCGCTTCCACAAGGTGAAGACGTCGCTGCTCTCAGGTCAGGTGCTGCACCCACACACCAAGAAGGCTGTGCACGTGCCCGTCTACATGTTGGTGCCGGCCTCGTCCCACCCGGGGGTCCCCAGGCACCTGCGAGTGGCCGCCCACGACCTCTTCAAGGACGATGATTCCTGCACCGACTCGGCGGACGGCACCCCGGTGAACTTCTCCAGCGCCGCCTCGCTGAGCGACGAGACCCTGCGCTACCCAGCCAAGGAGGAGCCCAAACGGCCTCAGGGCCCCCTAAAGAGGATGGAGAGGAGGGAGGTGGCACCCGGGCAGCGCAGCCGGGCTGAGGGGCAGCGGGAGCCTGGGAGGAGATCGTCCTCCGGCAGCTCCGCGCAGAGCCGTGGTGGCTCGGCCTGCAAGGCCCCAACGAGGGATGGCGCTGAGGCCAAGCGGGGCCAGGCGCCCTCCAGGAGCAGCAGCAGCCTGGAGCGGGACACGAGGCAGAAAGACGGGGCCCCTGAGGACGATGTGGCCTTCCAGTCCTTGTGCCACACGACGCCGACAGAGGAGGCCATCTACTGCTTCTATGAGCGTGACTCCGACGAGGCGCCCGATGCAGCGGGTGGCAAAGCCCGGCCTGGCCGGACTCTGCACGTGGAGCGACGTGGCGGCCCCGTCTGCCATCCAGAGCCCGATAGCAGCACCAAGGCAGTGCCCAGCAAGGCCAAAGCAGCGGCCAAGACGCAGCACAACCTCATAGCAGACGAGACGCCGCCGTGCTACTCACTCAGCTCCTCCATGAGCTCCCTGAGTGATGCCAACCTCTCTGCGGGTGAGGGCCGCACGCAGCCCCACAGCAAAGCGGCTCGGGCACGCGCGGTGCCCGGGCTGGCACGCGGCAGCAACCCCAGCCTCCACTCTGAGGACAACCTGCTGCAGAAGTGCATCGGCTCAGTCATGCCCAAGCGGCGGCGGCCCTCGGTGCGTCGTCGTGCCACTGAGCGCAACACAAAGCTCAAGGGCTCCAGCACCAAGAGCCTGGGCAGCAGGAAAGCTGAGGGTCAGCATCACCCTGCCGAGGACGCCGGCTCTGACAGGGGCTCTGACCTGGACAGCGTGGAGTGGAAAGCCATCCAGGAGGGCGCCAACTCCATAGTCACCTGGCTGCACCAGGCTGCCGCGTCCCTGTCGCGGGAGGCATCCTCTGAGTCCGACTCCATCCTCTCCTTCATGTCAGGGCTCTCAGTTGGCTCCACTCTGCAGCTCTCCCTGGAGAGGAAGGAGAAGAAACAGGCCCGAGGCCCTGAGGCCAACAAGAGGGAGCAAACCAAGGGTGTCCCACCAGGCAAGAAGGTGATGGAGCACCGGGCCATGGGCGGCCGCGGTGCTGGGACATCCCGGAGCCCAGCCCCACAGAAGCCCGTGCCCAACTTGCCTGTGGTTTTCCGTGGTAGGACGGTCATCTACATGCCCAGCCTGGCCAAGGATGCCGCCAGCCCACGGTCCACCCCCAAGAAGACAGCGACAGCAGCATCCAAGGCTGAGATGCCGGCCAAGAATCCATCTCTGAGCCAGCAGCGGTCACGGAGCCTTCACCGGCTGGGCAAGGCCTCTGAGCTGGGCGAGCTGACGCTGCCCAAGCGCAGCACCACCCCGCCCGCACGCATGGGCAAGGGGTCGCCATCCTCAGGCTCATCCCGCACTTCTACCCCGTCACAGCCCACTGGAAAAAAGCTACCATCGCCCTCGCAGCTGGCCAAGCCGGGCCCACCACCGGCCGGCAAGGTGGCTGGCACCTCATCCCCACCAGGCAGAGCTGCTGCACCCAAGTCGCCGGCGCCCAAGCAGCCCAAGACACAGAAGTCACCTGTGCGCATCCCCTTCATGCAGAAACCCAGCAAGAAGGCGCTGCCAGCCCGGAGCGCACTACCAGTGCTGGAGGAGCACGTGGGCAGCGCCAAGGCGCGCGGTGGTGGCGCCGGCGGGCGAGCAGGGCCGGCAGGCGGGCGGCTGGAACTGGTCCGCGTGGCGTCGGCGCACGCCAGGGGCAGCGACTCAGAGCGCTCTGGCTTCCTGCGCCAGCTCACCTTCATCAAGGAGTCGTCCAGCCTGCTGCTGCGGCACCGCTCGGAGCTGCCGCCGGCGCCGGGCACAGCGCAGCCACGCAGCCGCGCTGCCCTGCCTGCCGTCTTCCTCTGCTCATCCCGCTGCGATGAGCTCAAGGCAGCCAAGGGGGTGCTGGGGCCAAGCTCAGTGGGCACCCAGGGGCCAAGTGGGGCCAAAGCGCCACGGAGAACCAGCTCACAGAGCCCATCGCGCCTGCCTGTGAAGAGCGGTGGCATTGGGATGCCCGAGCCCTTCAAGCGCTACTCGTCCTCACCCAACATCAGCGTGGCTCGCAGGGCCAGCAGCCCCTCGTCTGTGCGCTCTGCCGCCTCTGAGACCACCGCGCCGCGCCGGGAACGGCAGCCCCTTGAGTCCCCGATGGCACCAAAGGCACCACCAGCAACGATGAAGGGCACATGGCGGCGGATCCGCGACGAGGACATCCCGCACATCCTCAAGAGCACGCTGCCCTCCTCGGCACTGCCACTGGCCAGCGCCACTGAGGAGGAGGAGGGGGGCAAGGAGGAGGAGGAGGCAGTGCCAAGTGCAGGGACAGCGCGTAAGACGAGCGACGCCGTAGTGCAGACCGAGGACTTCGCCACCGCCAAGACCAACTCCAGCACGTCGCCCACGCTGGAAAGCCGTGTGGGGCCTGAGCGTGGCCGCAGCGCTGGCCCGAGCCCTGGCAAGGGCACCTTGCCCATCTTCAGGCATGAGCCCGCAGGTAGCAGCAGCTTCCCGGGCAGCCGGCACGGCTCTCCAAGCCGTGCCGCCCGCGTCTCCCCCTTCAACTATGTGCCCAGCCCCATGGCCGTGCCTGCCACAGCCGACAAGGCAGTGGAGAAAATCCCAGCCTAGGTGCTGCTGCCAGTAGAGCCGCTCCAGTACTGCTGGAGCCAGAAGAGACCCTGGAGCTGCAGCAGCGATCCCTCTGCCGTGCACCCCTGGAACCAGCTGGGACAGTCTGGATGGGGAAGGGGACGCAGGACGACCGGAGAACTCACTCTCCATCCTGCGTTTTGATCACTTCCCCGGCACTGGAGGCAGCAGGAGGCTTTCCCAGTGGCCCTGCAGCCCTTTGTGGGATGTGGCGATGCTGGCACTGGGGAGGAGTCCAGGATGCTGCAGTTCCACTGCATGCTTCCACTCACATACTGGCTCTACCATCAGCCCTGCCATTAAGCAGCTGCTTTATTAACAGCTTGGAATTGTAGTTTGGGATCACAGCAGGGAAAGGCACAAAGAGGGTCCGGATGCTGGTAAGCGCAGAGGCCTCTCTGCTGCTGTAAGCAGGGCAGCCAGCAGGCCGGGGAGCTGTCAGGCCAGGATCCAGGTGCTGATCCGGCCTGGGGGCACCCAGCTCCAGGGAAAGGGTCTGGGCCCCCTGCACATCTGCAGCGCCCCAGTGCTGCCCCACGGACACGGGTCCATCCAGGACTGGACTACGCCCGCAAGGCTCCCCACCAGCTTGGGAAGCATCAGGAACCCTCCCGTGCCACAGCCTCCCCCTGTTCCCAGTGCTCCCTTGTCTCTCCTCCCAGCTCCAGCTTCCTTGGATAGGGCAGCTCCAGGACCAGGACTCTATCTGGGGACACCCACGGGGGCTGCAAGGGGCAGAGGGACACGCTGCGGCTGGGAGGGCTATGGGGCTGCCACAGGCAGGAGGGCCCAGGGGACCTTCCCAGTCCCAGGCACCAAAACCCCCAGCCAGGAGTGGGACTGGGCAGGGACATGAAGCTTGGGGGGATGAGGACGGGTCTCCACAGGGAGCCACTGTCCTGCTCTGGGCACGCGGCTGCAGCTCCCATTTCACACCAGCTCCCTCTGGCTCCCTAGCACCAGCTCCGGTTCCCTTCTGTGGAGCAGCATGGGGGCTGGCGGCAGCCCCTTCTCTGCTCCTGGTGCCCCCTGCTCCCCAGCACTGTATGTATGTACTAAGAATATTATTTTACCGGAATTCTGGACAGTATTAAAAATTAAAGGCGAACCTATGTAAGTCGGATGGGCTGGTCTGTGTGTCCGATGCGGCCTGAGCAGCTGGAGCGCAGGGTGCTCCAGATCCACTTGCGGTGTTTGACCACTGAAGCGGCCACCGGTGGCTTGAAGGGGTCTGTGGCATCCCAGCCAGTGAAGGAAATGACACTGGCCACGGCTGCCCTTCTCCTGCCCTGGAGTCACCCTGCACGCAGGAGCCTTCGTATCCCACTGAGATTCCCACTTTGGACCGGGAGTCCTGCAGGACTGGCCTCACCTTGGTGGGTGCCGAGCCCTGTCGGCAGCCCTAGAAACAGATGATGGTGGAGGCGATGCCGCCATCCCAGAAGCGACTGTTGTTGCACATGCGTGTGTCCGAGCTCGCACCTTCCTGTGCGCGGAGCAGTTGGATCTGCGAGCTCCACGCGGGATCCCCAGGGCACTGAGGCTGTCCCCTCTCACCTGCCTGGCCTGCGGCTGGGACCAGCAGCGCCAACATCAGCACCAGGCTCCCCGTGGCCCCCGTGGCTCCTGCTCACAGTGCTGGCTGAGCTGTGGCGCCCGCACTGTCCTCGCAGGGAGCTCTCGCGCTCGGCTCCCCGGCTACGTGTCAATGTTGTGGGCTGCCGGTGCTGCAGATGTGTCGGAAGGTGCAGGAAGCACCGGCAGCGCTGCAGAACCGTCTGCCCACAGAGCAGAACCGCCCCAGCGCCCGTGGCCTGGCAGCTCCCACCTACCCGCCACTCTCAGTGCTGTTTCACGGCCCCTCAGGACATCTTTTCCACTCCAGCAGCCCCATCCCCACCCCACGTTTCTCTCCCTGGCAGCCCTATCCCCTCTGGTCATCCAGCGCAGAGCAGATCCCTTCTGATGGCAGCAGGAGGCACACTAGGGAACAGACAGATCATGTCCCACTGCAACTAGGAGCGTCTGGGCTTTTGCTGTGCAAAATAATCTTCCCAAGTGACCTCCGTGCACGAGCAGTGAGGCAGAGAGTGGCCTCAGATCCCTGTCCCTAGCTGGGCAGCAGGAACCGGGGAGCACAGAGTGGGCTGCAGAGCACAGCAACAGGCACATCTTCCACACAGCAGGGTTCGTGGACAGGAAGGTTTGTGAGGCAGCCCCAGCCCTGCCACAGACAGCGAAAAAGAAGCCGGTAGCGCTGCTGCTTCCACCACCACTTTTATTAGCAGAGCACACAGCTCCCAAGACATCCAGGACAGCTTCCCACATGGGATAGCTCCCAATCCCAGCACAGCCTCCAGTGCTGGCGCTGTGGGGGCTGGAAGGGGCCCTGCTGACCCCATTGCCATGCGTGGCGCTTGGCTCAGCTGCAAGAACGCGAGCATCACATGTGCCGATTGAAACTAAGGTTTCCTCAGGGTATCCACGAGCTTCTTGCAGAAGAACTTGTTTTCATAGTCCAGCTCGGTGAGGTGCTGCAGAACCAGGGGCATTTCGTCCTTCTCGATGCCCACGCGCACCGGGACAACCTTGGTGCTGGATTCGTGAAGGCTGTGGTGCAGGTTCCACTCGGAGACTCGCTGGCACCAGGGGTCAGCCAGGGACGAGCTGGACAGGACGATGATAGCAACGCGGCTGCTCCGAATGACCTGCGCAGCCGTCAGGACGAGGGGCGTCCCAGCCACTTGGTCCTGGTGCTCCGCGTAGCCCCGGAATCCCTCCTGCTCCAGGATCGTGGCGATGTCCGAGGCGATGCTGCCATCCTGGGGGCAGTACCAGATGGAGAAGTCGTAGGAGAAGCAGTGGCGCCGGGATGCGCACATGCCACTGCCTGGGGCACAAGGGCAGCGCCAACAACCAAGTCGCATCCACGTGGCCGGCGAAGGTGCCACGGCAGCACTGAGGGGTGCAGCGAGCGGTGCACGAACGGTGCCGGGACGCAGGACGGCGCAAGTGGGGGCACGCGGTCCTGGGGACGAGGCCACAGGTGCACGGGGCCTGAGGAGCGATGTACAAACACTGCCGGGATGCAGGAAGGCGCAAACGGGGGCGAATGGGGCTCAGGGACGAGGCCGCACAGGGCCCAAGGAGCAGCTCACGAACGGTGCTGGGACGCAGGAAGGCACGAACGGGGCCCGGGGACGAGGCGTCAGCGGGCGCTGTGACGCAGCCGTGCCAGGCCCAGCTCGAGCGTGGCACCTGCTCGCCGCAGCCCCTCGCAGCCCGCGCGCAGCCGCCCGCCGCTCTCCTGCAGCCGCTGGTTGAGCTCCACGTAGCGGCGGCTCTGCCCGAAGAGCCTCTCGACGTCCTCGGCGGCGCCGGCGCCGAGCAGGGCGGCCGGGGGCGGCTCGGCTGCACCGCGGGCCCCGCCGCCCTCCCCGCCCGCCGGGG
>JAUBOD010000292.1:267835-302904 GCA_032353885.1 Nothura maculosa
GTGCGCGTGGGGCCGCGCGGGGCCGCGCGCCTCGCCCGCCGCCGCGGGCTCCTCTGCCTCGGCCCGGTGAGGGCGGCGCCACCGGCACCGCCGCGGAGCTGCTCGGGGCGGGGGAGCCCCGACATGCATCCCGTATCCAGGGCTTGTCTCCCAGCTGGGACCTCTCCCGCATTCGGGACACGTTCTGCATCTGAGACCTGGCCCCAGGTCTGGGATGAGTTGCCCCCCTTGGGGCCTGACCCCTCCCCGGGATTTGTCCCCTCTGCTCCGGGACTCAACCCGGTGTCTGGGACCTGAGACCTTACTGGGAATCTGTCCACTGATCTGGGTCCTAAACCCCTATCAGAGGCCTAACTGCCTCCTTCCCCTCTTTTAGGGTCTGTCCCCCCGATTTGTCTCTTTCCCTTCTCTCATGTGGAGCCTGTCCCCCGACTACCCAGGGCTTGTCATCCCGTCAGAGTGTGTAGGACTAATCCTCTCTTGGGACTCATACCCTCAGCTGGAACCTGGTCCTCCCTCTAGGATTTGTCCTAAACCTGGGAACTTGTCCCCTTTCTGGGGCCAGGCCCCTCTGGTTCCCATCTGCTATCTCAGGCCCAGCACCCCGAGTCCAGCCTTCCCACTCCATGCAGTGGCAGCGAGGAGCCTTTCAGCAAGGTCTATGTTAAAGCAGGGACGCCTCTCTGCTTTTCCCTCGAATAGAAACTGAGGAGGAAACTGGAGAGACAGGGCGAGCTCATTGCAGAGCCCCTCAGCCATTAAACATCTCCTTTTGATCTCTCCAAGCTGTGTTGGGCAGGCGGCAGGGCCCAATCCAGCTGCTTGTTGTGAAATGGACCCCCATGTGGTCCCTTGTGTCTGCAGGTGATCGAGGGGGAGCCCTATTACCACTTCAGGCACCGCGGCACCGTGCAGCAGTCCCTGCACATGCACGGTGGCTGGAACATGCGCCTGAAGAAGGAGCCGCAGGTAATGAGAAGAGAGCACCCAGGATGCTGAGTGCAGGGAAAAGGTCTCGGGATGGAGAGATCACAAGGACATCAAGCACCTTGGCATCAAGGGCAACAGTTGCACCACGAGGGCATCAAGGGCAGCTTGGCTCGGGCTCACACTTGGCCCTACAGCCAGCAAGGAGGGGCAGCGGGAGCATCTTCTCCCCCTTTTGAGGTTAAACACCCAAGTGGGAAGGTGCAAGACGCACCCGGAGGTACTACATGATCCGAGCAAGTGCCAGGCATGGCCGGGGGCCTGGGGGAGCCCCCAGGCCAGCCTGATGCCCGCACGCTACCCAGGTGCTCTGGTTCGAGCAGCAGACCCTGAAGAAGCGCGTGAAGCGAAGCGTGGCCGTGGTGCCCACAGACCCCTGGTTCCACAAGCAGTGGTACATGGTGAGTGTTTCTCCCTTGCCTTCCCAGCTCACCCTCCTAATCCCGCTGTCCTCAAGTGGATCGTCCCCTGGCCCGTAAGCAGGGCTAATCACACGGCAGGGACACAGTGAAGGACACTTGAGGGATGTCTGCAGGCTGCTGCCACAGCGGCCCCGGCCAAGCAGCTTTAGTCTCTTTTCCAGAACAACGACGTCAGGCCGGACTTGAACGTCCTCGCAGCTTGGGGCAAGGGGTACACGGGCTCGGGCGTCGTGCTCTCCGTCCTGGACGACGGCCTGGAGAAGGACCACCCAGACCTGGCTGCTAACTACGTAACTCCAACTACTGCTGCTGGGGCTAAGTAACAAAGGCAGCGGGTGGCCCCTCGGCCTCTCCGTGACTGGAACAAAAGGCTTAGTTTTGTCACAAGGGATCCTCACTGTGACAAGGAGGAGGCGTTAGAACTCCATGTGATCTGTAAAGGCAATGCTCAAGGACCCTAAAGAGATGTAGTCAGACCAAGCTGCAAAACAATTAGTGCTTATGAGCCTTGTGTGCTGAGAAAGCAAAGAGAAATGGGGAATCTTAACCAGCTGCTTATAAAAACACAGTTTCTGTGTTTTA
Organism: Nothura maculosa; assembly: GCA_032353885.1. NCBI lineage: Eukaryota > Metazoa > Chordata > Aves > Tinamiformes > Tinamidae > Nothura > Nothura maculosa. Next base: position 269,827 of record JAUBOD010000292.1, read on the forward strand.
ATTCCCCTTTGCTGACTTCACTGCAGGAGCTGGGTTAGACTCGCCTTAGCCCCTGGCGTGTTTTCTCATGAATGTGAGCCCAGGTGCTAAGAACCAGCACCGTGATGTGCAGAGTCACACCAATACAGTGAAATCTATCTCAAAACATTTCCAAGCAGCTGCGGGCCTCTCCGGGAGGCAGTGGGATGCGGAGGCTGGGCTGAGCACCAGGGAGGCTGCAACGAGCAGCTCCTTAATGCGATTTCTCAGGCTCGTGACCCTTTCTGCAACAGGATCCGCTTGCAAGCTACGACTTCAACAGCAACGATCCTGATCCCCAACCCAGATACACCATGTGGGATGAGAACCGGTGAGCTTGCTGGCTCGATGTCCAGACAAACCTCCCCACCGGGGCTGGATATTTCTTATCTCTCTGGGCTGAGGCTGTTCCAGGCTCTTTCACTCCTCGCTGTGGCTTGATCACAATCTAACTCTACCGCCTAGGCATGGCACACGTTGTGCTGGGGAAGTGGCGGCTGTAGCCAACAACCGGATCTGCGGAGCAGGCGTTGCGTACAACGCTAAAGTTGGAGGTGAGCAGTTACCCCTCTTTGCCGGCATGCAGAGGGATGGGAGTTACAGATGCGCTCCAAGGCTCTGGAGCGGCCTGCGGCTGTGAGCCCGTGGATGGCCGCACTGCATCATCGCCATCCGAAGGCTGCAAAGACAACTTGGTTCTGTGTGAGCAGCGTGGCCGCATGGGCACCGCAATATCCTTGTTGAAAAGGGTTTCTGCCATGCTTGTCCCCACTCTGTGGATGCCAAGGGGACCTGTGGGAGTCAGAGCTCTGCAAAGTCGGGCCCTTGAACTCAAGCCTTGCAGCATGTCATTGAAACTGCACCTCAGAACTTGCTTTGCATGTGCAAAAGCATCAGGAGGTCCCCCCATGCTGGAGGTAGCTCGAGGCTTGCAGGACACTGGAGGGTGCTGATGGGTTAGAGCAGAGGGAGCAGCAGCACAAGGCTCAGCGGCTGCAGGGCCACATCCTGCACCTTTCCCCCTTTGCCCTGCACAGGCTGAGTCCCCCCGAGGAAGCATGTGTGGTCAATCGGTCGAAACCTGGGATAAATTGCTGGGCAGGGATTAACAAGGAGCCTTGGACTGGACTTGCGGTCCTGCAGGATTATGCGAAAGGTGCCCACAGCATGCAGGAAGTGGAGCCGGGGCCGTCCTGCTTGTCCTGGGGCTTCCACAAGGTGCTCGTGCCCAGCTGGAGCTGTCCCAGGGCATCACTGCCCATCGTGCCCATCTTCTCCCTGCCCTGCAGGTGTGCGGATGCTCGATGGTCTCATCACTGACATTGTGGAGGCTCAGTCTCTGAGCTTCCACCCACAGCACATCCACGTCTACAGCGCCAGCTGGGGCCCTGAGGACGACGGGAAGACCGTGGACGGGCCAGGGGTGCTCTCCAGGGAGGCCTTCTACAAGGGGGTCACCACCGTAAGAGAGGCCCGGAATCCCCGCGTCCCAGCACTCGGCACGGGAGGATTCCAAGCTCCCAATCCCTCTGCCAGGGACGAGGTGGCCTCGGCTCACTCTTCGTCTGGGCCTCGGGCAACGGCGGGTTGCACCACGACGACTGCAACTGCGATGGCTACACCAACAGCATCTACACGCTGTCTGTGGGCAGCGCGTCGGCGAGCGGCCGCGTGCCCTGGTACAGCGAGGCCTGCTCCTCCACGCTCACCACCACCTACAGCAGCGGCACGAGGAGCGAGAAGCAGATCGTGAGTCACCCTGGCTCCCCCCGCGGAGATTGCAGCGCAGAGCGGGCTTACCGGGACCCTTCCCACCTGCATGAGGAGAGGGAGGGTTGATAGTCTATCTGCACGGAAGGAGTATCTCCACCGAAAGTGTGAAAGGAGCTGGAAAACAGAACCCGAGGGAGCATTTTGTGAGGGGATCCAGTCCTGCCCTCAGCCGGTGGCTGCACCAAGAGCCTCCGTCTCCTCCACAGGTGACCACGGACCTGCACCACCACTGCACTGACCGGCACTCGGGCACCTCTGCCTCGGCCCCCTTGGCTGCCGGAATGATCGCCCTGGCTCTGGAGGCCAAGTAGGTCCCGCTGAGGTGGCCGCCCCATGCTGTGGCCCAGGGCACGTTTGGGACACACAGCGGAGCTTTCCTGAGTGCTGGGAGCTGCCCATTCTCCCCTGGAGAGGGGATAAGGACAGGACAAGAGTTGTCCTCTGCCAGTGCCCATTCCTCCTCTTTTGGCAATCAGGGAAGTTGTGTTGTGATCCAAGCTGGTCCCCCGCCCCACTCCCCCAGATAATTATCCAATATCAAGAGTCAGAAGAGCCAAATTTCAGCCTCCAAAGCCAGTCTCAGATAGAGCACACTGCCCCAGAGACCTCCTTGCCTGCAGCCCAGCACTGTCGTGGCGGGACATGCAGCACCTCGTGGTCAGGGCCTCCAAACCGGCCCATCTGCAGGCAGAAGACTGGGCTGTGAACGGGGTGGGACGCAAGGGTGAGTGGATGATCAGCTGGTGCTCATCCCACACGTTTCTAGCTGCCTCTCCAACAGCTATGGGAGGATACGGGGCTCCCTAAGATGTTTGCCAGTGTTTCTCAGGCAGGGGACCCCGGTCCTCTTATGTCATGGGTCTCACGTGTGTTGTCTTGGGTGGCCTCTGCCTTTCAGTGAGCCATCACTACGGCTATGGGCTGCTGGATGCTGGGCTGCTGGTGGAGTTGGCCAAGAAGTGGACGGGAACTCGGCCCCAGCGCAAGTGTTCGGTCAAGGCCCTTCACATGCCCCGGTACAGGGAGAACCTCCCTGCCAGGGTCTGGATGGTTTGAAGGGCAGCATGTCCATGGAGTGGAGCTCTAACCTCTGCCTTGTGCCCCGTAGGGACATAGGCTCCAAGCTCTCCGTCTCTGTGAATGCCTCCTCTTGCTCCAGGAGGACCAAGGGCATCCGCTCGCTGGAGCACGTCCAGGTCCAGCTCTCCCTGAGCTACAGCAGGAGAGGGGACTTGGCCATCACTCTCAGCAGCCCCATGGGGACCACATCCACGCTGGTGGCCGTGCGGTGAGGGGGTCCTGCAGATAGTCATGGGGACGCACATTGCAGCAGATCTTCTGAGCCTGTCCCAGTGCCAGAAGACCCAACCCCACAGGAGAATGGCCGCTTCTGGCCCCATGGGGGAAGGAGTCAGTCATATCAATTCATGCCACATTCCAGCACAGCCCCATTACACTAAGAACTGGGAGCTCTGGCAGACCGTGCGGCTCCCCCTCCAGCCTGGCTGCTCCATGATCTTCCCCTCCAGCCCCTACGACACCAGCCGGGAGGGCTACAAAGACTGGACATTCATGTCCACCCACTTCTGGGACGAGGATCCCCAGGGCACCTGGACCCTCCTGCTAGAGAACAAGGGCAATGCTGATAACACAGGTGAGCAGCCGGGGCAGACACCTTCCCTGGGCTCACACGGAACCTGGTCCTTCCTTCCTCTTCCAACCCTAACCAGCACCTCATTCTTACCCTTCTTCTCCCTGCCAGGCTTAGGCCTGACCCCATCCTCCTTTTCAGCCAGGTTTTGGCATGGGTAGGGTCACATTCGCTCGCGTGTTGAGGGTCTCCGTGGGCAGCACGTGGCAGGGAAGGTCCCCGCACTCTCCTCCGTGCGGTCCCATCTCCTGCCCTGCAGGCATCCTCAGCACCATCATCCTGCACCTCCACGGCACTGACGAGGACATGAGGGGCCGGCGCGCGGTGGCCCCCACCGTGAGCAAGTGCGTGAAGTGGGACACGCAGGGAGCGTGTGAAGGTGAGTGCTGCCCCGCTGGGCCCTGACTGCCCTGGGCAGAGCCCCATGTCACCCATGGGGAGATGAGGGGGGTCCCACTGTGCATGAGGGGACCATGCTGTCAGCAGCACCTGGGGCAGATGGTAGGTGCCCACTCGTGCCGACGTCCCTCTCTAGAGTGCGTCAACTCCTTCTTGCCTACCGGCACTTGTGTCTCTCCTACTGCCCCCCGCGCTACTATGGCCATGCGCGCAGAGCTGCATCCCCGCATGCAGGCGCTGTCTGTGCCCGCTGCCACCCGTCCTGCTACATGTGCCAGGGCGCCTCGGTCAACAACTGCACGGCCTGTGCACCCGCCTTCGTGCTGGACGAGTGCACGCACTCCTGCTCGCCCGTGCAGGGCCGGACCGTGCGGCCGCATCCCAACCTCAGCCTGCTGAGCCTCCTGTGCTCCAGCCCCGTGCTCACAGCCATCCTCTGCCTCGCGCCCCGCGTGCGGCTGATGGAGCCGGTGGGACGGAGACAGAGTGGCCGCGGCCCATGTGAGCTCCAGGGACGTGGGTGGGATGCCCCCCAATAAACTGTTTGTTGCCATTCCTGCTGCAAAGATGAGGGTGACACTCCTCACCTGCTGCTCCCACCCCATGCCAGCCCTGTGTGGCACAGGGCTGGGGACGGTGACTTTCCTCCCTGCCTGCTGTCCCCCGTGTCCCTTTGGCTGCTGGAGCATGCCAGGAGGGCCCGGCAGGGGTGGAGGCCACGCACTGCTGTGAGCAATGAGCTATTTGCAGCAGGGCTCGGCTGCACATCCAGGAAGAGGGCAGGAGCTACGCGCCCTTTCCCAGGCACAGCGAGAGGAGGAGATGTGACTTCCCTCCAAACAGCTGCGCCGGGGTAAACACATCCCACGCCTCCAGCATGAGCTCAGCGGGAGCTGCCTGGCAGGGGATGCAGAGCAGAGCTGCACACGGCTGCTCCGGAGCGGCCCCAGGCAGCTGTGGTGCCCGGGCACACGTGCTCAGCCCCGGAGCGGCTGGGACAACCAGGGAATGCTGCCAGCTGGGGCCCTCCACAGCAGGCCAGGTCCTCCACGGGAGGCTGGGGCCTCCACCTGCCCACACGGCACCGGGCCTGCCCGGGCGGCACCAGCGCCGAGGGGCTTGTGCCAGCACTGAGCGGTGCCAGCCTTGGGTGCAGGGAGTTTGCGCAGCCGGGACAGGCGCAGAACTCAAATGAAGGACCGGGAGCTCAGTGCAAACGGGTATTCCCAATCCTAGCCCAGCGGCCGGATCCTATAGAGGGAGAGAGGCCACAATCAGTGCAGAGCAAGCGGCTTTTTTCCCCCTGGGATTTGCCGGGAATGCATCCGAGAGCTGCTCCTGGGGGGATCCCAGCCCCACTCGGGCCCCAAGGAACGCCCTGGGATCCATGCCCCACCTGGGGACAGACTCTTCCCTGGGGAAGGGGGCTCTTATAGAGTAGAGGTCCTGCCGGATCCTTTGAGCCCGCTCTGGTTGCACCCGGAGCCTCCCCTGCACCAGCTGGGCGCCCACAGACCGAGGTCACATAGGCTGACCCATCAGGGCCATCTGGTGCAGCCATGCACGCACTCGGGGACATCCATGGGGACAGCGATGCCCAGCAGGACCCCAACTCCCCCTCTCCCTTGGGAGCTCTTCTCTGCCCCCCTAGTTAAGCTCCCATGAGTCTCAGGCCCCAAGGGGCAGCAGCAAGGAGGGGCAAAGACGTTTGGAGAGAAAACTATTTTTACGTAGTTTATTTTCCACAAAAGCAATAACTTAGGGTGGTGGGAGGCCGCAGCGGCGTGCTGCCTCCCGCACACGGCGCTCCTCGCGCTCCGACCAGGGCCGCGCGTAGCCGTCGGCGCGCAGCACGATGCGGTTCAGCGTGTGCTCGCGGTTGACGTGGCGCTGGGCCATGAGCACATAGCGGCGGCCACGCTGCAGCCGTGGGCACCCGCACATGCTCGGCACCCACACGTACTCGCGTGGCAGCAGCGGGAAGCGGCGCCGGTACCGTGTCAGCACCTGCACCTCGTGCCGTGTCTCCTGCCCCACCAACTGCGTGGCCACAATTCGAGCATGGAAAACTGCAGGGCGAGCAGGGGTGAGAGGTGCAGCAGGGGTCCCGTTCCATGCACCCGCTTCCCAATTGCAGCCTTTACCGAAGTCGCTCTGGCAGAAGTGATGGATGCGCTGGGAGTGACCCTTGGGTGTCCGGCACTTCCCGCAGTGCCCTGCAGTGCCAAAGTCACCAGGTAGGGGGGAGCCTCTGCTAGAGCTCCTCTTTCCCCTGCTATCTCCCTCCCACCCGTGTGGGGGTCTGAGTGCCTCGCACCTGTGAGGGTCCCGCTGTGACCAGTGGGGTCTCTCGGTGGCCTCTCTGTGCTGGAGCCCAGGCGCGGGGACAGCAAGGGTGGCTCTGGGCTGGGCTGTGCGCTGCCAGCACCGCGGGGCTGCGGCTGGCGCTGTCGCAGGGCGCTGGCTCCGTGCTGCCGGGGTGCCCAGAATTCGTACTCGATGCTGGGGTTGGGCTCCTGCAGCAGCACCTGGACAGGAGCAGGGCTCAGGGGTGGCGAGGATCCCTGTGGCCCCCGCAGACCCTGCTCACCATCACATGCAGCTCCTCGGCTGTGGGCCCTGGCGCCTCCAGGCTCTCGGTGCCGTCGGCGGCCCGCGCGTAGAGCAGCCGTGTGCCGGCCGCCTCGTAGGTGCCAGGCCAGGCAATGGACCAGTCCCCGTTGAGCACATAGCGCTGGTCACTGCTCATCAGGGCTGTGGGGAGGGATGCACTGTGCAGCCTGCAAGGCCTTGCTGGGGGATGGAGCGGGCAGGGGCAAGGGAGGCAGGGGACGGGCACCAGCCGGGGCGCCTGGGCCCTGCTGGAGGTCTCCACCTGCGGCGGAGGTGGCAGCGCGGCCAGGGCAGTGATGCTGGTAGCCCCACTCTGCTCCCGTGCAGGACTTGGATTGTGCCCAAGGCAGAGCCAAGCCCCAATGGGCAGATCCTGTCCCCGTGGCCCCAGAAAGGTGCCCCTGGCAGCCGCCAGGCCCCACACATCCTACCTAGGTAGTTGCGGCTCTTGTCTGTCACCTTGATGTTGGTGGCCCCAGCTGGGATCTTGGTCACGTTCAGGTACCCAAAATAACCTGGCAGATGGAGCAGAGTCAGGGCAGAGTCCAGGCACAGCTGAGGGGACACTGCCCCAAGGAGATATCCTGGGAATGGGGCACAGCTCCAAGGGGACAACATGTCCTGGGGATGGCACACTGCCCTGAGCAGCCAGTGCAGGCTGGGGATGGGACACTGACATGAGAAGGCGTCCTGCGGACAGGGGGACCTCAGGCTAGGGCTGCTCCCACACAGCTGAGTGAGGAGGTGGCAAAGCAATGCCAGCAATGGATCCTCCTCAGTGTCCCCCAGTGCCATGTGCTGTGGCCAGGAAGGGACCGGTGATGATGCCACAGGCGGAATGGGACTGAGGACAGGATTCCCCGGCAGGAACAGGGACTCTTGGGCATCTAACAAGGAACAGGGCCCCAGAGCAAAGGGTTTGGGAAGCCAAGAGCCAAAGCATTCACCCATGGAGGGGCCGGCACAGTGGAGCATTCACCGGAGGAGGCGGGTACGCCCTGGAAGAGCCGGTGCACGAAGATGCAGGTGCCGGGGCCAGCGCCGCACTGCCCGCACGCATCGGGCTGCATGCCCGAGCCCAGGATCCCATCGCAGCCGGCGCTCTGTGGGATGAGGGCATGGAGAGGCCCAGTGAGGACAGGGAAGGGGAAGGGGGTCTGGCAAGGGGGCTGGGGACCGCACACCCACCAGGCAGCGCCCGCCAACGCAGAGGTCCGGGGAGTCCGGGCTGCAGCGGGTGCCGTCCAGCACCCGCCCGAACGTATAGTAGAAGTTGTGCCCTGCAGCCAGGCAGTTCAGGTCGCAGACATTGGGTGCTGTTGGTGGGAAGAGCAGAAAGGGGGTGATACCAGAGACGGACGGCCCCTGGGACAGAGCCCCCCCATGCCTGGCCATGCCCTGGCACTCACCTCCATGGAAAGGCACCCAGTGGTAGTGGGCCAGGGTGCCCAGCACAGGCTTGGTGTCGTATAGGGAGCACTGCATGGCACGGAAGGGCACTGCGCCACGGGGACAGCCCTGCGGCACAGCAGGGCTGCAGGCGGGGGCCGCAGGGGCTGCAGGGATCTGCTGGTGACACAGGCGGGCGATGCCATCACCGCAGCCCCCGCTGTCCGCACTCACCTCCAGCTGGCACACGCGGTACTGCCGTGGCTCCCCTCCGCACAGTTCCTCTGTGGAGACCCTGCGGTGACAGTGTCAGCGCGGCTAGACCCTGCGCCTGCCCCCTGCCACCTTCCCAGCAGAGCGGCCCAGCCTGGCACGGGGACAGGGCTGCACTGGTGAGGCTTCTCTGCTGTCTGGTATAGGGTTGTGCCAGGCCACTCTGTGCCCCAGGGCTGACACTTGGCAAAGGCCGAGTCAGCCTGGCCCAGCAGCAGCTCCTACAGCATGAAGTCACCATGAGGACACACGCGCACAAGGGGTGCTCATGGTGATGGACCGGACCCCACGTAAAGAGCCGGGCAAAGCCATGTCCTGCTCACTGTGGCCCCACTCACCGCAGGCAGCGCCGCGTGCGCAGGGCGACACCGTCCCCGCAGCTGCTGGAGCAGACGCTCCAGGGCCCCCAGGACCCCCAGGTGCCGCTGGTTGGGGGCTCAGGCTCCTGTGCCACATTCCCCAGTGCTGACTCCTGCTTGGATAAAGGCAATGGTCATGGTGGGGTATACATGGCAGGGAAGCAGCCCCTGCATCCGCTATGCTCACCTGCGTGTGGCCCAGGCCCAGGCAGGCGAGCAGCAGCGCCGGCCACAGCGTCCGGCGCCTGTAGAACAGGGGGCACTGAGCAGGACCGGGGGGCCCGTGGTGATATCCACGTCCAGGGTCCCCAGCAGCAGCCGGGCTGCCCCGGGAGGGGAGGGGGCAGAGATGCTGCAGCCCCCGCCCCGATCTGCCCCCCCCGCGTCCCTGTCCCGAAGGGGCGCGCCCAGGAATCCCCGGCCGAGCCGGTTTGCTGGCGCCGAACGGCTCCAGGGGCCCGGAGCGCGGCGCAGCCGGCGGGGACACCAGGACGGACGCCTGGGTCCTGCGGGGCCAGGGGTAGGCGCAGGGAACAGGGGGTGCCGGTTCGTGGGGGCGAAGCGCCCGCCGGGGGCGCGGCGGGAGAGGCTGGGTCGCCGGCGCCGCCCGCCGCTCCGGTCCTCGACGTGCCTCAGTTTCCCCGGGGCAAGGAGGGCTGTGGCAGGAGGTGGGCTGCGGAGGGACTTACCCGGGCCGGGGGGCCGCTGCAGGCCCAGCCATGCCGCCCCTCGGCGTGCGGGGCGCTCTGCTGCGCCCGGGGGAGCCCTGCCGGGGCGGCGGCGCCTCGCAGCTCCCGCCGCGATATTAATATCCAGCCCCAAAGGTGTGCCCGGCCCTCCCGAGCTCCCATTAACCCTTCGGGGCCCGCGCCGCTGTCGAGATGGCCCGAGGTGGGGGTGGTTTCGCTGCGGCGGGGCCCGTGGTGGGGGGATTGGATCGAGACCGACCTCCTCCTCGTCCCGCGTCGCTTCCCGCCCCGTCCGTGAGCGCGGCGGGACCGGGTGGCGTCCGCTCCCGCTGGGGACGGGGGGGCCCAGGCGTCCCTGCGCACGTCGCTCCCGCGCGCCGCGGCCTCCCCCGGGGTAGAGCAGCCCTCGCTGCGAATGGGTCCGCCCCCCCCCCATAACGCGGCCGCCCCCGCGAGCGGGACTGTTCCGATACCGGTCCCGGCTGCTCCCTCCATCAGTCCCTGCTGTACCGAGGACTGCTGTGTGCACGGAGCGAAGGGGCAGCGGGAGCCAGGGCGTCGCGGCCGCCCAACAGCCCCATGGCACGACCCAGCTGTGGGTGCCCGGGCCAGGCAGCGGTGGGATGGGTGCCCCCTCCTTCACCCTTCTCCCACCCCGCAGCTGGTGGGGATGGAGCAGCCACTGGCCGGCTTGGTGCGGAACGGGATCCTCCCGGTGCTGGGGTGCCGCGGGGGAAGCTCAGTGCCAGGGAGGGGAGAGGGAACAGCAGGACGTGCTGGGAAGGCCTGGGGGCTTTAGGAGGCCAAACAAGGGGACGGGGACCGGCCTCCCTTAAGTCCTGCACCCTCCATGCACAGGCTGCTGGTGCCAGCCCCGCTGGGTGCCTCCCCCAACACCCACGGGCTCCCTGCTCTCCAGTGCCCCTACCTGAGATTGGCAAATGGACAGTGCTGAAGGGGTTACGGCCCCGGCGCCTGCAGGACCAGCCCCCTTGGCTGCATGGGTGCTGGGTGCCCTGGGCAGAGCTGGAGATGATGGCCCGGAGGCGCCCTACAGACTTCAGCGGCTACATCTTGGACGCGGCCAGTGGGACCCTGTACAAGCGTGGGCGCTTCCTGGGGGAGGTAACTGCCTCACTGCCCTGGGCCTGCTCTGGGGGGCCTCTATCCTCCTGGCAGTGCTGCTCCAAGGGCTCCCGCATCCCCCCAGTCATGGGAGGAACATGGAAAGGGAGGCGGAGGGTGGCCTGAGGATGCTGCGGTTGAGCTGGAGCAGGTGCCCGGGGCCAGCGGCCGCTGCACCTGCCTGCAGCCCCTGGGCTCCCTAGCGGCTCTGCAGGAAGGGCGCGTGACCCAGACACCTGGGTCCTCCTCATGCATCTGTGCCTCGCTGGTCACCGTCCTTGAGGCAGCTCCGGGGCTGAGTCCGCAGCCAAACGTCCGTGTGGAGCTCAATCCCACCGGCCATCCCGCAGGGAGCATTCGGGCGATGCCACGAGCTTGCCGACGTGCGCAGCGGCAGGGTCTACGCTGCCAAGATCATCCCACGGGCCCGGCTCAACGAGCCGGGGATGTGGCAGCAGGTGAGTCCGCGCTGGGGACAGACGGAAACACGCATGGGAGGGGAGTGATGGCCCCCTGAATCCCACTCAGCCCCTACCCCAATCTAGGGGAGCAAATGCAGCCTTCCGAGCTTCCTTCCCCACCACACTGGGATTGTTCCTTTGTGGATCCCACGGGGCTGGTGAGCGGAGCTGGAGGCTTTGGGCTGGCACCACTGCCTTGTCTTCATCCTCGTGCCGGGGGCTGGGCGCTGCTCTCTCAGGTGCAGCGGGAGCTGGAGCTGCACAGGCGCCTGCGCCACCCGCACATCGTCGGGTTCCATGGGCACTTCACTGACAGCCATAACCTCTACGTGGTGCTGGATCTCTGCAGCCGCGGGGTGAGCGCCTCCTCAGCCCGCCTGGGCCTGGCCCGTCCCATCCTGTCCTCCCAGCTGTGCCAGGCCCAGAGCTGACTCTGTTCTACATCTGCAGTCCCTGGCTGATGTGCTGCGGGCCCGGGGGCGGCTGCCGGAGCTGGAGGTTCGGTTCTACCTGCAGCAGCTCATCGCGGGGCTGCGCTACCTCCACGAGCAGGGCGTTGTGCACCGGGACCTCAAGCCGAGTGCGTAGGGATGGCAGGAGGGCCCTACGAGGCGCCCCCGGCCACGCAGCTCCTCTTCCCCTGCCGCAGGCAACCTCCTCCTCACGGAGCGCATGCACCTGAAGATTGGGGACCTGGGGCTGGCGCAGCAGCGGGCGCAGAGCGGTCGGCGATGGGGGTGAGCGAGGGGGTCATGCTGGGACCCAACTGGAGACCGGGGCCGGTGCAGTGGCTGGTGCTGGGTGGCCAGCAATAGCGGGGTGAGGCGCAGTGGCCGTATTGGGGACCCAAATGAGGACCTGGGACTAGCGTGGCAGCTGGTGCTGGGTGGCCAGCGCTGGGGGGGGGGAACAGGGTGGCTGCCTTGGGCACCCAATCGGAGACACGGAGCTGGTGCCGAGCAGATGGTGCTGGGGCTCAATGTGGTAGCCGTGGGCTCCTGCCCCGCTGCAGGGCGCTCTGCAGGACCCCCACCTACCTGGCCCCGGAGGTGCTGGACAGGAAGGGTCACTCGGCTGCCTCGGACGTGTGGGCACTGGGCTGCATCATGTAAGTGGGGAGGCCGGGGGGCTGGCTGCGTGGCCGGGGCTGAGCTGCCCCTTCCTAGGTACACAGCACTGGCTGGACACCTCCCATTCGAGGGCACGGGGCGGCAGGAGCTGCTCGAGCGCATCCGAGCCGCACGCTGCCCACTGCCCCACGGCCTCTCGCCCGCTGCCCGTGCCCTCCTCGGCGCCTTGCTCACCGCTGAGCCTGCGGCACGGCCCAGCCTGTGCCAGCTGCTGCAACACGACTTCTTCACGCAGGTGTGGGGACAGCAGCAGGCTTGGCAGGGAACATGAGCCCGTGCCCCAACATGGGGCTGCGCAGGGGTCAGCGCCTCTTGCTCCACAGGACTTTGCTCACCCTGGGTACCACCCGCTGCACTCTGCGCTCACCGCACTGAGCCAGCGCCTTGGCCGCCGGCCCGGTCGCTCGCCCACCCCTGTGGCATCCCCAGCCCTGCCAGGTAGCAACCAAGTCGCGTGAGCAGCCACTTATGAAAACCTTTATTAGTGCTGGGAACCGTCTAAAATCCAGTCGTGGGAACAAGCATGGTGGGACGCGAGCAGCACCCGGGGCACAAGCACTGCTTTGCCCTTAGGAAGGGAGAACAGAAGTTAACAAGAAAGGGACCCCTCTTCCCCACTGTGCCCGGAGCTCATGTCCCAGCCGGGCTCCGTGGAGCCACCCCAGGCCACCACAAGCTGCAGCACAAGTTATTTGAGGAAGAGACCAAGTCTGGTGCAGCCTGGGAAAGGATGCTAGCTGAACCTAGCCCCGTTCAGCTTCTCTTCCCTCCCTCGAGGGGAGGAGGGGTCTGAAAAATAACCCTGAAGGCTCAGTAAGACAGGACACAAACACCTACGGGAGTGCCCGCGTCGGCCGCTCGCCTATGCCTAAAACGGAGGGTGGAAGATAAGGAGAATATGCTTAAAATTGCCCCCTCGAGCACCAAGGAGCCGCTTTGCTGCTCGCAGAGCCATTCACATGCCAGCACAGGAGGTGACTGGTGAGGAAGGCTGGTGCCGGCCTTCCCCTGTCACCGGGGGCTTGGGGACACGGGAGGGAGGGCACAGCAGGGGCTTTGCACTCGGGCTGAGTTTCCTTCCAGCTGCTGCTCTATGGAACTAGTGGTGATGGAAGGGGATCCAGAGCCGCTCTAGTGACACAAAAAGGGATGAGGATGGGAAACCAGGGACACGAAGAAGGACAAAGTCTGGGGAAGAGTTGGTGCCCCTTGTGCAGAGCCCCAGATCCACAGCTCTGCATTTGTCCACAGAGGGACGAAAGCCCAAACCAGGACAAGAGGAGACTTCCACAGTCCTGAATAACCCTCAGAATGACTCCGAGGCAGGCGGAAAGGTGGGAACAGATGGAAAATTCCCTGAGAGCACCTGGAAGAGTCGCAGATCCGCAGCCCGGCTGGACGATTCTGCCACCAATGCCGGACAAACACAGGAAGAGAATGGCCCTCATGCCAGGGTCATTTGCTGCCCAGATCCTGCAGGCCCCTGAGAAGGGGGCTCTGCAGGGCCTGGCACCCACGAGGGAGCCAGGAGCCCCTGCACCTTCCCTTGGCCCTAACACTCGCTATTAAAGCCCTTTGCCAGGCTGGGCAGAGCGTCCTCCTTGGGTCACACAGCCAGAAATGAGCAAAGCCAGAAAGCAGCCTCTGGACTCGGCGCTGCTGTGGGAGGAGCAGGGCTGCCGGAGAGGCCGCGTGCCCGGGCATGAGGCCTCCTCGGTATTTTTATCCCAGGCATCTGTGTTGTTCAAAGCCGGCTGTTTTTTTTTGCCCCACAGGCCTCTCCAGTCCCACCCTGGCTCAAAGGGGACAGCGATCACATGACAGTGGTGACCTGAGCCCTGCAGGGACTGGCTGCCCCAAGAGGGGCCTGGGCAGTGTCCCAGCAGCTCCAAGGACAACCCGAGGCTGCCTCTGAATGCTTCCAAGGAACAGAGAACATCTGTAGCGGGGCTCAAGGCTCCAGGCATCTCCTTCCAGCCTGGCCGAGGTTCCTGCCCAGGCAGGAACAGTTGAAGGGCTCAGGGAAGGACATAGGGTCAGGAGAGGTAAAGGCGGGGATCTAAGCTTTGGGATCTCCTCACCTTTATTCCACAGCTGTCAGCTGCCAAAGGCGGGGAGAACACAATTCCTAATAGAGCTTCCTAGGCCGTTCACTTTGTGGCCAGAACAGTAAATCTATCCTGGGGCACAAAACAAGCCGAGCCCTGTGAGAAGTCTGATTTCTTAAAAGGAGGGATTTTAAAATGATGATTCAGGCTCGATAACTCCTCTTATCCTCCTCCCCAGCCAGTGACGAGGCTAAAGCACCCTGGTGCAGAAATGAGGTTCAAAGTTCAGCTAATTTGTGTGGGCTAGTGGCAGCCTCAGCCCCTGGTCAGAGCAGCTGGCAAAGGCAATGCGGTTCCCTGTGCCGAGCTGTCACTGCAGAGCCCTGGAGTAGGGCTGAGCCCAGCTCCTGAAGCCCCCGGGGGCAGAGGGGGTGTTAAGGACCCTGGAGGAACAACTGCCCCCGTGGGGGTTGGCCCAGGAGGCATTTGGTGACAGAATACCAGGTTTTGCTCGGTCTGGGAGGACTGGTGTGTAGACAAAGGAGCTGGCGTGACTCACATGGGCTGGAGCAGCTTTTCAGCAAGCTGAAGGCAGCGAGTTGCTCTCTACCTTCAGTCCTTTGCTGGCCAAGAAGGCATCCTGCTTGGGCTCGCGACCCAGGAACTTTCTCAACATGTCAGAAGCATCCATGGAGCCGCCAGGATGCAGGATGCAGTTCCTGTAATCCATGCCCACCTGCAGGGAGAAACAAGATAGGCACACGTGGAGGACGGACACCCGGTCACTGACCCGGCTGTGCAGCCGTCCTGCCACCTCCCTGCCCCTCGCAGCACAGCCAGGCATCTCCTACCTTACAGTTCATGATCCCCTCCTGCTTGAAGCGCGTGTGGAACATATCCATGGAATACACTTCGCTCCAGAGGTAGCCGTAGTACTGGGCATCGTAGCCGCCAGCCAAGTGGCCGAATGTGGCTGGCATGTTTGTACCTTGGCAGCAAAAGGAGGGCACAGTCAACTAGGAAGGCTGTTCAAACACGGGTTGCTCACAGCAGGGAAAAACATCTCCACGCCCAAAATTTATCAGGGCAGCCACTGGATCAGCTAGTTTACAATCACAGGGGAAATTGGAAAGAAACCTTCAGTCATTTTGTATAGATTCAACTCTGCTTTTCTTGGGTTTTCCTGGAGCCAGCAGAGACAGTGAAAAACAGAAACTCTGCTTTGCTCACCCTGGTGAGCCAGGCAGGACCTCAATCCCAGACTTGAAAGGAACCTGCTGGGCCAAACTGGCCAGACTGGCTCCAAAAAGCAGCAGGGCTGGGATCCCCATCCCAAACCGCCACTAGGTACCTGGGGTGGCAGGAACGCCCAGCACCTCTTCACAGAGCTGGGCAAATACCTCCACGGGGTCAGCATTCGTTTGGGTGTGCAGCGCCTGGTCCACCTTGGCCAGGACGATCTGACGCAAGTTGAACAGCCCTGTTGGCAGGAGGAAGCAAATTGAGATCCTGCTTGAGAGCAAGAGCATCTCTGAGGTGACAGCAGGGAGTCTTGCACAGTTCTCCCCACTCCCAACCTCTGCTCCACTTCCCCAGCCCACCCGCACTTCCCTGCACACCAGGGGAAACCACAGCAAGGTGCTGCACCCTTAGGAACACAATCCTGGCTTCCCTCCAGCCCCTCTTCCCTGGCTCCTCCTTCCTTTCACAGGGACCCACCTGTGTTTGCCTGCCTGGATTTAATTAGCTTCTCCAGCAGCTCGTCAGGGATAGGGTTTCCAGTTTTGTAGTGTTTGGACATGCGCAGCAACGGCTCCTTCTCCCATACCCAGTTCTCCAGCATCTGGGATGGTGCCTCAACAAAGTCTCTCTCCACGTGTGTCCCGCTAAACATGGCAAAATCTGCCTAAGAGACATGCCCAGACTGTCAACACAGCCAGCTCACAGCTGAGGGGAGTAGGACAGGAAAAAGGTGACAAATTCCAAGAGAGGAGACCCAGCCCCTTCCCACAGGTCAGCAGGATTAGCCCCAAAACAAGCGTTTGGGATCTGAATGGCAAAATTCCCTGGTTCGTAGATAACAAGATGCTTCCAACCCTTGGGAGGTGATTTGGAACAGGGTACTGCGCTTTTGGCACAGGAGGGGAAGAGGACAGCAAGCAAAAGATAGGCTGGTCTTGCCTGGAACCCAGCCCTGGCCAGCGCTCTAGGATCCGTGTCCAGGACAGACAGCTACAGCATTTTCCCCAGCTCTGGTCCAAAGCTCTGCCGGCCTAGCCAAGTCCTACCTGTGAGCACAACTGGTGCATGACATGCCCAAATTCATGGAAATACGTCTCCACCTCGTCATGCTGCAGCAAGGACGGCGCATCCGGCGTGGGCTTGGTGAAGTTGGCCACCATGGCCGCCACCGAGATCTGCCGGCTGGCGTCCGGCAACAGGCAACCCGGCTGGAGGCCAAAGCAGGCTGCGTGCCCGTACTTCCCTTCCCTGGGAAAGGAAAAGGAAACTGTCAAGTGGGCGCTCCCACAAAACCAGTTTTGGGCCACCACTCAGGGCTGGGAGGTTCTGCTCAGAGCAGAAGACCCCAGTGATGCTGTGATTCACACATGTCTACAGCTCCTGGGATCCTCCTGCCCAGGCACTCATCTCTCCCTCTGTACAGTCATTCATCTGTGAGCAGCAGGAGAATCCGTTCCCTTCCCTAGGCACACCGCAGGCTCTGTTCCCACCGCTCTTGCCCTCACCCCTCTCTTTGGCTCGCCCAAGGCCTCACCGTGGGTACAGGTCCAAGTAGAATTTGCCGATGGTCTCCCCGGAGGAGGTGTCCTTCACTGTGTAAAGCTGGACGTCCTCATGCCAGACCTGAGCCTTCTCCTCTAGGTGGAAGGTGAGCCCCAGCAGCTCCTGGTATATGGCTAGCAGGCCTGAGGTGACCACCTGCATGGGGAAGTACTCCTTCAGCAGGTTCTGATCCACGCTGTACTTGGTCTCCTCCACCTGATTCATGTAGTAGCGCATGTCCCAGGCATTGATGCGGTTGTCAAACTCCAGGCCTCGTTTCTCACACTCTTTCTTTTTCAGATCCAGGATCACAGCCCGTTCCTTCTCCCCAAGGGGTTTGAGCTTCTGGGCCAGTTCGTCTGGGAGACGAGAAGGAAACAAAGTTAACCCGCAGTGGCAAGAGCAGCATATGCCCCATCCTGCCCCTCCACAGCCCAGTGTCCTACCCAGGAAAGTAGCCACCATTTTGCTACTTTTAGCCATGTTCATCTCCAGCACAAAGTCGGCGTGCGTGCTGAAGCCCAGGAGACTAGCTTTCTGAGCCCGCAAGTCCACCAGCTCCTTGAGGATCGAGCAATTCTCCTGCAACAGAGAGCCAGATGAAGAGCTCAGCAGGGTACATAGGCAAGAAAAGTCTCACAAGCTGCAATACGTAAAGAAAAAACACTGAAATAGATCACTCCAGTGCCTAGTAAACCTTCAGAATCCTTCACAGGACCAGAGTCAGGGAATCCCTTTCCCATAGGCTAAGGAAATTTGTCATCATAGCTTGTCCTAACCCTTGTCTTCCTCCCCAGTTCTACCAACTGTGATGTCTTTGCATCCAACTGTGATGTCTTTGCATGCTGCTATCTCCCTCCTGCAGTGCCCTCAGTGGGATGGGCTATCCCTGCACCACAGAGCACTGCTGTCTCCAACACCAGCTCATCCACACGCGGAAGACTCCTGACCCAACATGCCACCCAGCCTCGTTAGCAGGCAGCAAGCCCACCTACCTCTTTGCACCTGGAATTGAACATTTCCTCCACCTTTCTCCTTGTCTCAGGCACATAGCACTTCTTCAGGAGAGGGAAATAATGGGGGTATTTCAAGGTGACTTTCAGCTTGCCATCTTCCGTCTTTTCCAGGGAATTCAGGAAGTCCTCAGGGAGCCCTCCTGAGAAAAAAGCTCAGTTGATGCACAGCTATTCACGGCTGAACACCCTCATTCCCCCGTAGCCAGGCGCAGAGAATAGCCTCAGGGTGGTGTTGCCAGGACTGAGGCAGTCAGGGCTCAGCTTCAGTGTAAATCAAGCCCTGAGAGACATAAGCCGGAGGGCTCCATACCTAGTTCTTCCCTCGAGAAGGGCAGGTAAGTGGTATCTTCATTGAGGTTCTTGTTGAAGTCTATGCAAAGGATGCTCAGCTTTTTCTTAATAGCTTTGATTTTCTTTAAAATATAGAAGAACAGAGAAAAGTCAGTCCAAAGGGGCAAGTCAAACAGCACCGTTCACCATCTCTAGCCAGCAGTTTCCCTGCTGAGTTACCCACTATTCTGCAGTTGGCTGGTATTCAAGTACAGCACTGCAGAATTAACTGCATACAGGTGCTGTGCTCTCATCCTAGAACAGACTCCCTTTAGTCACACCTCATAGAAAAGCAGCCACCTCAGCAAGGCCTCAGCCTCTCCTGCCAGCTCAGGAGCTGCAGGTGTTTAAGCAGCGGCCTCCTCTACCCTTAATTTAATTTCACCTTCTCTTCTACTTTTAAAGCTCTCTTCAAGCTCCTTCACCAAGTCGGTGGCTCATGAGAAGAGGGAGCCTCTGAGCAGCTCAGCCAAGACCAGCTCAGTCTGCTCATCTCATCCAATAGAAAGAAAAAAGTAGGGAACAGACATGTCCCTCAGCTTGTCCAGGGCCACAGGAGTCCGCTCTAACCACTACATTGTCCCATTAAGCCTGCAAGACCTCCTCTATAGGTGCTTATTTTAAGGTTTTTGGCCTCACCTCCTGTGTTTCCTCTGGGAGATGAAGACCGTTTCTTTTACCCAGTTTGATCAGCCTTTCTAGATATCTCTTTGCTTCAGGTTTCAGGGAAGCACTCTCTGATTTCTCCTGTAAAACAGACTCTGTGAGCACAGGGATGTCACGACACTTTCCAAGGTATTTCCCAGCCTGAATGAGACAGCTCAGGATTACTAATGCCATTTTACCAAAGAGGTAATTAAATCCCCAAACCCAACTCCTCTGTACTCATTAACAACTGGACTATCCTGCCTACTGTCCTATTTAATATAATTTGATTTTAAGTTCTGGGACAAGTGAAGAGGTTTTTTTTTTTTTTTTTTTTTTTTTTTTTTTTTGCCACTCCTGGAGGTCAGATCTCTGCTTGGATGCTGAGCCTTTTTCCTCTCTGCAGTTGGTCAAAGCACATTCCCAAGCGCAAACCTGGAGCCAGACAATCCGCTGGTACACGTCCTGCCTCATGCTCATCTCCACGTCGAACTCCGAGAGCTTCTTATCAGCCTCGGTGCTCGCTTCACGGATGTCCTTGCAGGGAGAGACGTGCTGAGGGAAGTCCAGCATGTTCCGACGCACTGCAAAGGCAAAAGGTAGGTTACACCGAAGTTGTGGTCTGTGTGTTCCACAACTGCTCATGAGTGGGAGTGTGCAGGGAGAGTCTGTGTTAACTGGGAGAGAGCTTGACAGAGTGCAGGCTGTAGGCCAAGCTGTATCTCTGCCAAACCACTAACAACCGTGGAGCAGGAAAGCACTGCTCTCCAGGCAAGAGGCTTCTCCCTCCAGCAGAAGGTGAGTAGACGGTAGCTCTCTCTTGCCCACAGAAAGTGCTGACAATTCTGTTGAAGTTAACACTATCCCTGCTTAGCAAGAGATTCTCTTTTTTTTTTCCTTTCTACTTTCTTTTTAAGGGAAAATAAACCAGATAAAGGAAAAAGGAGGCTTGCAAACCCGCTTCTGCTCTAGACAGACACAATCACCTTGCAACACAGATGTTCAGAAGAGCCAACAGATGTCATGAGGGAGCAGGAGATTTGTAGGACTTTGGCACTCTAGCACTGTAAATAATTAACCTGAGATATATTTATTTGCCAACGTAATGCCATCACATCATGTTACTTCACACATACTCCTTAAAATAGGTATACTGTTTAAACAGAGAAGATATATGGATAGATACATCCTTAGGTAGAAAGAAGTGAAGATTTCTGGGTCATCCAAACCCAGATGTACTTCTGCTAAATGCATCTTGACATATAAAGATATGAGACAATCTTCAAATCTCGTAACTCTTTCCAGACCCCATCCCATTGTTAAAGTAGTCCTGTTTCAAATCTACTCCTCTCTTTGAGGTTACACCTAGCTGCATTAACATTAACTGGAAAAAAAAAACCATAGCGCTGAGGCTGAGGGAATCAAGGAAAGAAAAAAAGATGATAGTGCAGAGCACAAACACAAAAAATTCTTTGTAAACTTCACACTTCCAGAAAGCAAGCACTCTGTTTTTGCCTACTTACCTGTATATTCCACCTCCACATCAGCCAGTGCCTTGAGGGTTTTTTCGTAGGACACTTCTCCCTGCTCCTGGGAGCCCACGCGGTCATACACCAGCTTGGTCTTCTCAGTGAGCTCTGCAGCCATCGTCTCTATCTGCTCCGCAGTCAGGTCCCATCTTAGCTGATTCGCCAACAGCCTGGGGGACTGGCTGTCCACAACGTTACCTGTGTGCGTAGGACAGGAACTCGGGCATGAAGCGTTACGTGTTCTCCCCTTACGAGGGCTGGAAGGAAAATCCAGCTGCATAGCTAAACCTCGATAAGAAAAGCACTTAAAGCAGAGGCCCAGCAAATGAACCCTGTGCAAAGGGAACTCTAAGGAAGCCAAGAGCCGGATCCAAACGGCAGCCAGATTATTTTCCGGGCACTATTGACCTTCTGTGTTAGACAAGCCCGTCACAGAACCCCGACTCCCTCTCTGCTCCCTCTCGTATTGCGCCCATGGCAGGTGCACGCAGCCCGGGGGAGCATGGGCGGCCAGCACGGCCACAGCACGAGTCTTGTCCAAGGGCCACACAGGAGCAGGGAGAGTGGGACACGGAGAGGGCGGCAGCCCCTTGTGGGGCGGCCCCGGCTTCCTCTCTCACCCCTTGTGCAGCCTCAAATCCTTCATCTCCTTGCTGCTATCCTAGACCCCCTCCTTGACCCCTTCCCTTCTCCCTAAACCCTCACTCCTTTCCCGCAGGTTCCCTCCCCGCTATCCCAGCCTCTCTCATTGCCCTCCCCTTCCACCTCCCACCATCTCAGTCCGTCATTCCGGCCCCCTCCCGCCCTCCTCAATATCCCAGCCCTTCTCCATGCTCCCTTCGCCATCCCAGCCCCCATCCTCTCCTCCAGTCCTGTCCTCGCTGTCTCCCAGCCGCCTCTGGGCCGCCCCCCCCCCCCAGGTATACCCGTGGGGGGAGCCATGGTGAGGCTGCCGGGAGGCGCCGCTTCTGCTGACGGGGCGGGAGGGTAGCACGCCGGCCCCGCGCACGGAGCATGTGCCCAACCATAGAGCGCACAGGGTTGAGCGGCCGCCAGGAGGCATTCTGGGAGCGTGGAGGACTCGGCCGCTCTCCCGCTCTGTTCCCGCCAGCGGAGGGGAGGAAGGGGACGAGCCGCTCCCACGAACCGAGTTTCAGCGAGGGGAGCGGGACGGCGACCACGAGGGGCGCGGGGCCGGGCTGGCAAAGCGCATGCCCCCTCCCCCGCATTGCCATGGCAACGTGCCCCTCCCTCTCTATGGTAACTGGCAGTGAGGAGCGGCGGAAGCTCCTCCGCCCGCCTCCCGCGGAGGCGGTGGGCGCATGCGCCGCACGGCCTCCTGGGGGCAGGGAGCGCGCGCGCACGCGCAGCGTGCGGGATGCGCACGCGCAGTGTGGCGTCCGCCCCGACTGAGGCGAGTGTCGAGGCGACTGGTGAGTGGAGTGGGGTGGATGTCGGGGGTTTGTTCTGCGCTTCTCGCCTGGCAGCAGCGCGGGCTGGAGCGCTGGGCCCCGGCGAGGCCTCTCGGCGGGGGCTGCGGCCCCGGGGGCAGCTGGGCGCCTCCCTCACTCCTTCCCGCTCGCTCGCCCTGCGGGCAGCTCCCGCGTCGTTCGGGGTCGTGTTTCCTGTCTGAGGCCTTTGGGAAGCAGATGTTTCGCCCCGGTTTGTTTTGTGCGCTTCAAAGATAGAATTCCCGGTTAAATGGTCCTGGCAGCCTCTCTGGTCCTCGGGAGGGAGGGCCCTGGACTCGGCAGCAGCTGAAACGTTCCCCTTCCCCTTACGGAACCCACGTGGGCCTCTCTGGCAGCCGCTGCTTTGGGCCGCCCTCTGGAGTCCTTGTGTTCCACCCTGCTCCGTGGGAGCTGCGTGTCCCAAGCAGGCTGTGCAGTGGAGGGTGCGCAGCCTGAGCGCAGGTTCCCCACACAGCCGCAGCATCCCACTGCTGATGCCTCTGTTGGAACTACATGGGGCTTTAGGAGAGGAGGGCTGGGGTTTTGGTAACTGTGAGCTCCTCTGCGCGCCTTTTGTCTTGGTTGCTGCAAGATGCTCTGTCCCCATAAGATCCAGCAGGGTGCTGCTGTTTTGCTGCCTTAGAAGAGGGTGAGCTGAGGCTGGGCACGCATAGCATGGAGATGTCTCTCCCGGAGCAAAGAGTTTGGGCCAGTCCCACAACATTCCCTTATCCTTTCCTTTTTGTAGCTTAGAGGAGTACCTCAGACCATGTAACTTCTTTCTCTGCAGACATTTTTAATTACGAGAGGCTTGAATAGGCTGATTGTAGACTCCCGAATGGCAGACCAGAAGCGCCTTGCCTTCTCCATCATCCAGTTTCTGCATGACCAGCTACAAAATGGGAGTCTTTCTCCAGATGCTCAGGAGAGCTTGGAAGGTAATGTGCAGTCCCTCACTGTGCTTCTAAGTCTGTCAGTCCAGCGCTTGTGGCAGTGGAGACACAGTCACTGTTGTCTACTCCTTCCTTGGCTGGACCGCGGTTTGAGTTGAAGGGTGAAATGAATCTCGTCCCACAGGAAGATATCCAGGCAGTTGGGAGTCTTGTTATTTGTCTGGCTTCTTGTTATCTCTTTAAAGAGTAGATTAGCTTGAGAAGAGGATCTACCTTGGGATCAAAAATCAGGATCAAAACCTTGATCCTGGGTCTGAGACTTACCAGATTTTAGCTTGAATGAGGTGATGTTAAGAGGTATATGGAAGTGTTTTATACTTGCAGAGTGCTTTTCTGTTCTGTTATCAAAATGCTACTCCACAGCACACCTTGGAGTGCTCATCCAAGGCCTTTTCAGGAGGCTTTACTAGAAATGAGAGCACGTTGATCTTAAAAGATATACTTAAGGAGCTTATACCTTAGTCTTTGGCCTGTGTCTTTGTCCCATGGACAGAGCACAGATGTGTTAGCAGAAAGGAGTGGAGGTGGTGGGGAGGTGGCTATGGCCAGAGTCCTGCTTGGTTTGTCCTCATTCTGGCTGTGTGACTGCAAGTGACTGCAGGGCCTGCCAAGTCACTCACTTCTGCTCTGCTTGTTTAAAATGGAGCCCTCTCATCACTGTGTGCTATCCACAGCTGCAAGGGTGCTATCAAAGCCCCAGTTCTTGCTTGTTGCCAGTTGTTTTGACATCCAGCCTCCAACACCTGTCTTGGAATCACCCGTAGGGGTGGGAGGTGTGACCGGCTTGTTCCAGAGCCGGTGTTTGCACAGCTCTGAATTTTTGACAACAGATGTGGTGTGCTGCTCCGGCTGGATAACAACGAGCAACCCTCTACAACAGGAGCCGGAGGGGCTGTGAAGTTGCTGAACCTCCCTAATCAGGAGAGTTCATTTGCTTTCTGGTGTTGAATTTGATGTGAAGAGGCTCAGGCGCAGGAGACCCACACTCAGCTTTCAGCCCTGCCCAACCTTCCCTCCCTGATCTCGAGGCAGGTCCCGGGAGAACATCTAAACAAGCTGTGGTTATTGTAAGATCTTGCCCTCATTTAGCTGTGCTAGTGGCAACCTGCAGACATACACACTCATAAAACACCTGCGGAAGAGAGAATTGAGAATATGACACAGATAAAAAGTACGTGAGGGGGAAACGTTCTTGGTTATTTGGGTATATTGCTGGTATGTTCATCTGTAAACTTGAGTGCTGTGGAAGAGGAGAAGGGTAAGTATTTAGATGTATTTAGAATGATAATTGGTTGACTCTTCTCGTTCAGTTGCCATCCAGTGCCTGGAGACGGCTTTTGGGGTCTCCATGGAAGACCGAGATCTAGCTGTTTCTCGGACCCTTCCTGAAATATTTGAAGCTGCTGCAGGAAAGGTGAGTGCCTCAAAAGGTATTGCCTTCCTGGCCAGATAGCCAAAAGGATCAGCTTTGCTTGTTTTTTGTGGTAGTGCTGCTCCATGGAGGGGCAGAGTGAACTGTTTGGGGCTTGAAAAGTCAGTGCTTGGGAAGGGAAGAGGTACGCTGCTTCTCCGTGGTAGTCCTTATCAGAGCACAGCATTCTCCCTTTCCTTGTAAGGAGCCTGAACACATCCGAGCACATTCGGAGCCCGTCACCCCCTCTGAAGATGACATAGCTGAAGCTGAAAGACTCAAGACTGAAGGTAACCTGCTCTAGAGCTGATGTATAGAAGAGGTTTAAGTGATTATGGGGAGGAAAGCTTGATTCACTTGGCACCTGGGGAATGCCCGAAAGAAGAATAAACCAAAGGGGATCAGCTTTTTGTTTCTGCTTGTTTCCCTGCTCCTGCTCAAGGAGGGTGTGTAGGTTGGCAAAATGTAACTGTCACAGAACCTGGATAGACATCAAGGCCAGCGTTTCCTTTTGCATCTGCAAAAAGGACCTCGTGTAGAACAGAGAACGTTCGCTGCTCAGCTCTCCCCTGTGTGTGTTGGCTTTTCTTTACCATGTGAGAGAGAGATTAACACTGACATACGACAGAGAGAGCTTTTTTGAGCCAACGCAGAGCAGACTTGCAGGTCAAAATGCTCCTGTGAGGAGACCTTAGGCGCAGCCTCAATGGGAGGGCAGCTGAGGGTGCTGAAGAGCTTGCACAGTCCCTACTAACAGGGCTGCAGGTAATCTGGAGCTGCCTAGACCCAGACCCCTCCATCCCTCATGAACGAGCCTCACAGCTGCAAGCATCTTGATGGTTGACTAGCAAAAAGTGGAAGCCTTTGATGTGTCTTTTGTTCTGTTTTCTGAAGTATAGCAGAGATCCAGACCCATTGCTTTCCTTTGTCCCTAGTTTAACTTTTCACTGAGTCTTTGTTCTGTTTCTTTAGGAAATGAACAAATGAAGGCAGAAAACTTTGAAGCTGCCGTATCTTTCTATGGAAAAGCAATTGAATTAAATCCATCCAATGCAGTGTATTTTTGCAACAGGTACTAGTATGTCTTTCTGCATCATTCTTTTGCTTCTTCAATCTTAAGACTCCAGCCTCTCTCTCTCTCTCTTTTTTTTTTTTTTTTTTTTTTTTAAGAATTCCTCAGAGAGTGCGTGTTCTGTTGCTTGCTCTGTCCTCCGCCAAGCTCATGTGACACTTTCCTGTGCCTCCTGCCAGCTCGGTGCTCTGGCTTTCCTAGATAGGATATGGGTATGGGAGCAAACATTTCCTAGGTGTTTGATGGGATGCGAGGATGCCAAACAATGCTGCCTGCTTTCTTGTGAACAACTCTTAAGTGGCATAAAGAGCCCAGATCGACTGAAACAAAAAACAAAAGGGCACAATGAGACAGACTGAAAGCTTTTTATTCAGAATTATGTATGCTGATATGTATGCAGAATGCAAGTAAATTATCTAATTTTCTGTGGTGTAAAATTTGGTGGAAAGATGATTGTTGACTAAAACAGAATTTGAGTAAGTCTTTGTTTTTGGTTATCTACTTATCTACAGCTGGTTTTGTGAATAACTTGCCTGCACGCATACTAATGACATGATGAGGTTTTTTTTCTTTTTTTTTTTTTTGGATGAGATTTTATCAACAAAGCTTCCAGCTGACCCTGTAGCTGAGCCTTGCTTGAGCTGTGTGAAATCTAGTCTGAGGAGCTGGGCAGGAGTCGAGGTGTCAATAAGGGGTAAAACCGAGGCTTGAATGAGCACATTACGGTTTCACCTACACAGTTTTCTACTTTATAGGGTGTGTATGGCCAAAACAGTCATTGTGAATAAGAAACCAAGGGAACTGCAGAGCAGGTGTAACACTTGAGTGCCTCCCTGGAGCCCTGGAGGAATATGGAGAAGTAAAATTCTTTGACATATGATATCCTTGATGCAGAATGTGTAGCTGCGTATTTGCATAGCAACCTACTCGCTTAAGCGTCTAGATTTATGTCAAGCTAACGCTTGATTTTGCCATGTACGATAGATGAGGAATCAGAGGTGACCTTGTTTAGTATATTCAAGGCAATGTGTTTTATGCCCAGGTTTCTCTTTTCCCTCCAGAGCTGCTGCATACAGTAAATTAGGAAATTATGCTGGAGCAGTCAGAGACTGTGAAAGAGCAATAGGCATTGATCCAAACTACAGCAAAGCCTATGGAAGAATGGGGTAAGTAAGAGAGCAGTTTTTCTTGTCAGGATTTTAATCTCAAAAAGTGTTGTGCTAGTGACACTACATGGTGTTTTGTCCTGGAATGTCCTACAAAAATACCTAGTATTTCAACTGACAGGATGGAGGAAAACTGCAAGTGCTTATTTAACTTCTCATTTTATTTCCACTTTAATAGCTTAGCTCTCTCCAGTTTAAATAAACACACAGAAGCTGTTGTCTACTATAAAAAAGCCCTGGAGCTGGATCCAGACAATGAAACATACAAGTCAAATCTCAAAATAGCTGAACAGAAAATGAAAGAGACCCCCAGTCCAGTAAGTTCTGAAACCAGTCCTTATTATATGTAAGAGCAGAAGGAGGTTTCTTCACTGTCCTGCCGAGTTATGGAGCATCTGTCATACGAGGAAAGACTGAGCGAGTTGGGCGTTTTCCCTGGAGAAGATTGAGAGGGGATCTTATCAACATGTACAAATACCTGAGGGGAGAATGCAGGGAGGAAGGGGCCAAACTCTTCTCAGTGGTGGCCAGTGACAGGACAAGGGGCAATGGGTATAGGTTGAAACCCAGGCCGCTCCATCTCCATGTGAGGAAGAACTTCTTCACTGTGAGGGTCACGGAGCCCTGAAACAGGCTGCCCAGGGAGGTTGTGGAGTCTCCTTCTTTGGAGGTCTTCAAAACCTGCCCGGTTGCCACCCTGTGCCACCTGCTCTAGATGTCCCTGCTTGAGCAGGAGGGTTGGACTAGATGATCTCTAGAGGTCCCTTCCAACCTCCGCCATTCTGTGCTAAAGGCTCTGTTGGACAGGCTTGTGGGCTCGGGTCGCGTTCGGAGTAGCAATCTAGCATGCAGAGAGGGGGATAGTTGGATTTATTGGGATAGGGCCATGAACATTCCTGACAAATGCAGAGAACATAATGTCTCCGCGCTGCTTGGGCACAGTCACTGTGGGCTCACTTGAAAGAGATGGACAATGAGACTGGTCAGGAGGAGTGTTTTAAAAGTGTTTTGTTGCCTTCACCACCCATCATAACTAAAGTAACTCCTAAAATTCAGCTGTTTTTACTAGTGACCCATTAGCAATACCAAAATAATATTTGATGAATTTTAAAAAGACACTTTGTTTTACGCAGAGAATCACAGATTTTTTTCAGCCATAAAGTCAGTGGCTTGTGCACTACTGACATGCAGCACTTGGGAACATGCCAAATTAATGTTTTGAAGGTGACTCAATCCTCTAAAGACTTTTCCAGCCACCAAGGTGGCCAAGGGAATGTGTTTAACTAGGCGTATGTGATGGGCTAGAGTTGTGCCCTGCTAACATGGCTCAACTGGTGCTGCACGTGCAGCGAGCGATGCGGCAGAATCGTTGCCATCACTGGTGTGGCACCTTTGATTCTTTTAGGGAATCTTTCTGTCTACGAACATGGAGGCTGTGCCCATGCAGGATGGTTACAAACAGAACCCCTGAACTTTGTTGTGATTTAAAGACCAGATGCTGATAGCGCTTGAAGTAAAGGATTAAAATAATGCTAACTGTAATGTGCTATTTGTTGCATCTGAAAGTGAATGCATTTCATCAGCTGCATGTGCTGTCTTTCTACTTACAGACTGGAGGTCCAGGAGGATTCGATTTAGCTGGTTTGCTGAACAACCCTGGCTTCATGAGTATGGTAAATTTGGACTCAAATCACAGCCAGGCTGCATCTGGTCTGTGTATTTGTCTGTTGAGGATGAAATGTATTGATATGTGCCTTGGAAAAATCCTCTACTTTCCTATCAGCTTTGTTTTCATTTCATTTCTTGATTTCACTGTCACTGTGAGGAAAATGTGCTTCTGTCTTATTAAAGTCAAAAGGGTCAGTAAAGTATTCATAGGCTTTTCAAAGTAATATGTTAGGGGTGCTGTTCTGCATTACCAGCCTCGTCTTGTGTTTTGTAATGTGCTTCTCTTAGCTCTTTTTGTCCTATTGATTTGCTTCCAAGTCTTTTTGCCTTCAGTTTATGGTTGAATGGCACAATGTCTGCATATCTACCCAGGCATTTCTGACTAAACAGGGTGTCTTTTTTTTTTTTTTTTTTTCCTTTTTAAATAGGCATCTAACCTAATGAACAATCCACAAGTACAACAGCTGTAAGTTGGATCCCTTCTCATATTTCCTCTCTGTTTGGCTTTTGCAGTAGGGCTGGACCTCTGTGGTGGTGGGAGAGGGGAGGTGGGTGATGGGACCAGAAATGCGGAGGCAGCCTTTAAAGCAACCCAATATCCTGAGCTTCTGTGTACTCTGAGCGCTCCAGGCTGCAGCGGTGTGGGAAATTCTTGCAGAATGGAGGTAGGGCATTTGGATGCCTTCTAAACAAGTCAGAGATGTGAAATCCTTTCAGGCCCGTGCCTCTCCTGACCATTCTGTCTGAGCCCAGGTAGAATAAAGTGAATTGGAGGCTTCCTCGAGCTCATACTCTTATTTGTATTTTGAGGCAACTTGGTTAAAAGGCTAAGCATCTGCCATCGTCTTCATTTGCTTCTGCCTGCCCCTTCCATTGATATTACCGTTGGAGGCTCTGCCTTAGATGCAAGCTAAAAACTTAGAGGAAAGGGCTTTGCAGAGCTGTGCTTCTCAGTAAATCCCCTTTAAGGCAGAGCATACAAACATCTTGCGGAAAGCAGGACTGCATTCTAACCGACACTGTTAGAAATATTTCTACATGTTCAGTTTAATGATGCAATTAGAATCTATTGCCATTCATGAAGTCGTCGTTATTGCAGAAAAATCCCTCACTAAGATAGCTTCACAGTCTGTGTGGGAAGGTGCTGTCATTATGCTGATACTCCCCTCCCAACATAAAACAAATATCTCTGTGTATTTCCTGCTCTGAGCAATAATTTATTCCCACAGCATGTCTGGAATGATTTCCGGTGGCCATAACCCCATGGGAGCAACAGGCACCAGCCCTGCCACAAATGATCTTGCCAGCCTCATACAAGCGTGAGTAGGGGACTCCTGTTGCCTTCAGTTGTAAAGGGATTTAAGTTCTC
The DNA here is from genome assembly GCA_032353885.1 of Nothura maculosa. Lineage (NCBI taxonomy): Eukaryota > Metazoa > Chordata > Aves > Tinamiformes > Tinamidae > Nothura > Nothura maculosa. The sequence continues at coordinate 299,149 of JAUBOD010000292.1, forward strand.
CTGACCACCTCTTATTTAACAATCTAGGAAGACAGAGGTCGAGTGAAATTCTGCCATTTTCAGTAATGCGGCTAAACTGTTAAAGCAGTTTGTTAAAGCAGAGCAAGAAGAATTCTCCTTAGCACTCAGACCACATTGGGGTGTGTGTCTTTGTGCAAGAGAATATTAATAAAACTGTTGCTTGTTTTCCTGCAGCGGCCAGCAGTTCGCTCAGCAGATGCAGCAGCAGAATCCTGAATTAATAGAGCAGCTACGAAGTCAGATTAGGAGTCGGACTCCGAGCGCCAGTAACGAAGATCAGCAGGAATGAGTAGTCTAGGTGAGACTCTAGCAGCAGCACGGTTGTTCCTGCTAGTGGCCAGCTGAGTGCAGAGGGTTTCTTTATGTAGCTGCATTATCTTACTCGTGCCTTACTTTAGCATTTCCATGTGCCTGCCTTTCCCTGCTCTGAGCGCTCTGCCTCAGTACTGCTAGTTCTGTACCTCAGAGACACAAGGCTGAGCCCCGGAGAGGTGGATAACGTGCCTCCTATCCATGTATCCTTGGAGTGTCTGGCAAATGAATTGCATTATCTAGCATTCAAACTGCTTAGAAGGACAGTTTATTTTCCTAAATACTGAATTTGCGCATGTCTTGTCTTCCTGTCTCTGCAGCGCAGTCCCTGGAAACCGTTACTTGCTTTAAAAACTGGAAGCCATGTGCGTGCTGCCATTTCTTGAGTTGGAAGTGTCCATGAGGGGAAAAAATGGATAAACAAAACACTTTATATGACCTGCATGTCAATGACAGATTCACGCTTTCTTTCCCCGGTCTTTGTCCCTGCTCTTCCCCCTCGGCCTTCTCATTCATTTTTTTTCTTCTGGAAGACCCAGCAAGCTGAACATGAACCAGCATCAACAGCCTTTCTAAAGAAACTCAGAAAATTAACTGTATTGTTACATTTCTATATTATTTGCTACATGGGAATTTTTTTACCCTTTTTTTCAAGAACAGTGTACTCTTCACTATGGGCTGTCTTCACTTTACTGCCCACGTGTCACTTCAGAGAAGTGTTAAGTTCGGCCCCATTCAGTCTCGCCTCAAGTTGCGTGAGGGTAGTGTGCGGGGATCACCGGATCTTCTTGCCTCCCGGGACAGCGTTTCCGTCGATTAGAGCCACCGCATTTCTCATTCAGGTCTCTAGCAACATTGCCAATGCTGTTAATCCCCAGGAGCTTGGCGATCACTGCAGAGGTTTGTGTAAATGTGTTAGGAGAGGGAATTGGGACCGATCAGATAGAACATGCTCATTTGTGAATACTCCTTTAAAGTGAGTGTTTGCAGAGGCACTTCTTGGGGTTATTTCCCAGTTCTGACAAAGCTTGTCTAGTGTTTAGTAATCATGGCTATGTTGTTGGAATGATCCAAAATGTGAACTAGTCAGAGGTGGACAATAAGAAAGATAAAGATACTATGTTGTTGATGTTTAAAGAGGTTTTCTCTTTGCTTTTTTGTCTTTTATGCATGTGAGTAATCAACCTGGCTGACTGTGCTAATGATGGCACAGAGGATCCCTGTTTTAAAGAGCGTCTGACAGTTGGAGAGAGCAGACCAAGCAGAAACGCTGCTTGGATTGGATAAGATACCAAGTGGCTGCTGGCTCAATGCGGGGGACTGACAAGGAACAATTAGGCCTCATTGTGTAGCGTGCTATGAGGAAAGAAGCCCTTGTAGCTCTCTAGAGTTACCTGCAGCCTTCCAGGCCCTCTGAAATGGCCTGTTGTTGTTGCCTGGATGACCAGGAAGCTTGAGCAAGTCCCCCTAGAATTCCCTACTGCTGAAGACAGAGAGGTTTTTACTAATGTCAGAATCGTTTTTTGAAGTAGTCATTCAGATTGTTTTGGGAAAGGCATGTTTTAAGATCTTATTGCCAGGCAGATAAACATCTGGTTTGGAGTTGGATGGGCATGAAATGGAAACTGCCCTTTTGGGAAGCCCCGTGCTGTGAATGAGCAGGTGTATTTGAAGATTAATATCAAGAAAAAATGATCTGTAAAGGCTCCAAAACGTACTACGTGGTTAATGTAACTTGTGAAGAATAAAATAATCGGACACTTTGTTTGTTATCCCTTTGGCCCAGTTGACTGAAGCATGATCCATAAACTGGGGGCTGAACCTCTTCATGTTCTGCCAATGCCTGGTCAAGGGGCAGATGCACCCTCTTTTCGGCAGGGATTTTGGTGCAGGATGTGAGCTTTGCTTTCATAGAATCATAATTGCCCACTGCCGGAAGAAGAGGTGAGGGGTGGGCTTGGTGAACAAGGGGTACGGAGCTGAACAACAGTCCACTCCTTCAAAAAAGAATGAGAGAGCACAGGGAGGTGAGCGAGGGAGGAGGGCGCAAGAACTCACAGAGGTGCTGGAGCCTCACAGAGCCTCGAGGAGGCTGTAGGAAAGACTGGAGGGCTCCTGAAGCCAAGTGCACACGGAGGGGTGGGGAGGCTGCACGAAAGCCCGCAGGGCTCTCAAGGCCACGTGCACACGGAGGCCGAGGGAGCCTGGAAGAAAGCCCACAAGTCCCCCGGGGCCAGCTGCGCACAGAGGGCCGGGAAGGCCGCACAAACACCTGCAGGGCTCCTTTGGCCAAATGCGCACGGGGGCTTTGGAGGCCGCACGAAAGCCCGCAGGACTGCAGGGGCCATGTGCACACGGAGGGCCTAGAGAGGCTGCACATTAGGATTCAGGGCCACTGGGGCCACGTACACACAGAAGCACAGGGAGACCGCACAGAAGCTTGCAGATACCCTGGGGCTATGTGCACATGGAGGCCGAGAAAGGCCACGCGAAAGCCAGCGAGACCTTTGGAAGCACGTGCGCACAGAAGAGATCAGGTCCAGAGCAGCACGGCGCGGTGATTCTCGAGACAAACCGAAGCCTCGACCTGCGAGACGAAGCGGGGCCAACGTCGTCCCTCTCGCCTGCTCCCGTTCTGCTTTTACAGGTGCCGCAGCAGGTGTAACTGTTGCAGCATGCCAGCTAGACGTAGGATAGGCCAGCAGAAGAGGTGAAGATGTCATAGCGAGATGCCGTTCCAGTCAGGTTGTATTTCTGTCATCTCTTAAAGGTGTGCCGTTCTCTCAGTGTTCGTAGGTTTTGCCAGGGGTAAGCCAGAGGTGTTCCTGCACGGGCAGGAGACGGAGCAGGTGAGAGGGGCTTTTCTTGTGGTTGAGGTGGGACCGACGTGGATGATGACTCCAAATCCAGTGTAGCAGATGATGGAGGTGAAAGGGGCATCTCAAAAGATACTGGAGGGGATGCAACTGCCAATTTGGAGCTGATCCTGAAGTCCTGCAGTGACCTTGTGCCCGGACAAAGCTAATTGGGGGGATATCAGATGTTGGGGTGTCGTGTGTGTGTGTGTGTGTGTGTGTGTGTGTGTGTGTGAGTTACTGCTCCATTTAGGGCGGATGCCTCTTGTTAATGAGTGGTGTGAGAGACAACTATTTTGAGTGTTTCAGAGGAGAAAGTGTGCTCGGGTAGGCAGCTCCAGCCTTTGTCCGTATGGCAGGTTTTGTAGCCGGCTAGGCTTTTGCTCAGGTCTTGAGATTGTGTCAAGCCAGGCTGAGAGATAAAGGATAAAAGATTCAGGGAGTTCTTGTCAGAAATAAATGTAGAAATTGCTACGCAGCCATGTGTGCTTCGGTCCCTTGCCAAATGAATGGGTCTTGCAATGCAAAGGCGGCGTCGTGCACGCGCAGAGCGTCAAAGCGAGGCATG